>JAWWEW010000012.1:1356512-1366616 GCA_035583185.1 Anabacerthia variegaticeps | reverse complement strand
GCAGCAGCAGCAGCAGCAGCAGCAGCAGCAGCAGCAGCAGCTCTGCCCCACACCCAGTGCAGAGCCAGAGCTTTGCCAGACCCTCGTGGGGCTTGTCCCTCTTTCGGGCAGATGACAACCAGCTTGGGAACCCGGAGCACATGGCAGTTTTGACATGTGTAATCACTTTAATTACACAAGCAGTTTACAAGCATTTCCTACCTGGGCAAAGGATCCTGCATGAATTTCAAAACTAATTTCACCGTATTAATCCCGCTAAAGGAAATAGAAACATTTGCAATTCATACATTACTTTATGTTCAGATGCAATTAATTTGGATTAGTTTCTAATGAACTCATTTTGCTTGTAATCAAGAACTTCTTTTCATGGGCTGGGGAAATGCCTGTGAATTTTCCCTCGGAGTTTTTCTTGCATAACATCTGCCCCGAGACGTCTCTTAAACAATGGAGAGGCAGATTTACAGGGTGTCAGCTCCCTGCTCTGAGCCTGGAGAAAGATGAATTAAGCCTTCTGTTATAAATGGAACATATATACTTCAAAACAACTGTTATTAGCCAAGATATGTCCAAGGTCAGGCTGAGTTATGTGGGATGTGTTCCTGGGAGTAATTTGTCTCTATTGGCTATGAATTTAGTTAAATTTTTTTCAAGTTTTGCATAAGTTCTTTAAGTGTCCCACTTAGTTTTCAGGAAAATAAAAACAAACCTTAACCAGGAATCGCCTTTGTTTTTAACTGTTTCCTGTGTACACTTGTTGTTCATTACCGTGGGGAAATGTGTGGTGGTTCAGTGTTCTCCAAGGCTGGTCAATGAGGAAATGGTGCATTTGGTCTTGTCTCAATTCAGCAAACCTGAAGGAGACACAGGACTAGTGTTGGGGGGTCTGAGAGTGCAAGGGAGTAACTGGAGCAGAAAGAATTCTACTTCTGCCATTTATGTTTAAAAATCAGAGAAACAGAGAATCCCAGAATGGGTTTGGTTGGAAGGGACCTTAAAGCTCACCCAGTTCCACCCCCTGCCATGGGCAGGGACACCTCCCATGGACCAGATTGCTCCAAGCCCCATCCAGCCTGGCCTGGAAAAGTGGTTGCACTTTTGTATTTCAACATGTATAAAATGAGGATAGGACAGTTTAATTTGTCCTGCCAGAAGACAGTGACCCTGGGACATCCCTCCACAAGGCCAGGTCAGGAGCAGACCTCCCTGGAGGGTGGAGGTCAAGGAAGCTCCAGCCACCCCACTCCACGGTCCAGGTTCACACCCTCATGGTCCTGCTGTTTGCCAGGGGAGCTGGAGCACATCTGTGGTGCAAACTCAGCCCTCTGGAGCAGGATTTGGAGCTTCTCCTGCCAGAGAGGATCCACAGCTGTGTCTCCTGGGGGATGTGGAAGGATGGCCTCCAGCCAGGCTTTCCAGGAAAGGTGCTGCAAGATGTAAATGAAAATTAAAGACCAGGTTTGGGCCCAGAAGAAATGCCTTGCCCACAAATTACATTTTTCCTTGATTTCTTCTGTGCAGCTCTTGAGTTGGCACAACCTTGTTTAGCTTGAAAGATCTAAGAAAATTCCAGCCTCAGGCTCTTGGATGGTGTCTGAGTGCAGCCCTTATTGAAGTCCTGGGGAACAATTTCAGGCTGAATGTCCATTGCAACTCTCTTACTCAATGCCTCTGACAGTTTGCCCTGGGACACCAGGAAGGCATCAAATGTGGGCAGGCTTTGGAGGAGCCTCCCATCAAAAATGTATGGAATTGTTGAACTCAGCACAGCTCCTGCAGGGGAGCAGCGAGCTTCTAATTTGGTTTAAGTGGTCACAAACACTAACGGGAAAAGTATCGGATCTCCAGAAAACTAGATTAGATCAGGCAAATCCACTTCCAGGCACATTCCTGGAAGTGTCCAAGGCCAGGTTGGACGGGGCTTGGAGCAACCTGGGGAAGTGGAAGGTGTCCCTGGCCACGGCAGGGTGTGGGACTGGATGGGCTTTCAGGTCCCTTCCCACCCAAACCCATCTGAGGTTCTGTGTTTCTAGGAAATAAATGAAGTGACAACACCTCTTGGAAGCAAACTGCTGGGGATCCTTGAATGGAAACCTCCAGGAAAGGGTCAGATGAGTTAATTTGCAAAACCACCTGAGATGGACACTGTGTGGTGCCATCATCAGGCCTGGCACTGCCAAAGGTGATGGGTGCTATCACCCAGCTCTGCTGCAGGATGGGGACTAGCAGAGCTTCCTTAGGGACACCAGAGATTCCTTAGAGACAGCAGAGCTTCCTTAGGGACAGGAGAGATTCCTTGGGGACAGCAGAGATTCCTTAGGGACAGCAGAGCTTCCTTGGGGAACAGCAGAGCTTCCTTGGGAACAGCAGAGATTCCTTGGGGACAGCAGAGCTTCCTTAGGGACAGCAGAGCTTCCCTGGGGAACAGCAGAGCTTCCTTAGGGACAGTAGAGCTTCCTTAGGGACAGCAGAGCTTCCTTGGGGAACAGCAGAGATTCCTTGGGAACAGCAGAGATTCCTTAGGGACAGCAGAGCTTCCCTGGGGAACAGCAGAGATTCCTTAGGGACAGCAGAGATTCCTTAGGGAACAGCAGAGATTCCCTGGGGACAGCAGAGATTCCTTGGGTCTCCTGTCCAGCTGGAGCTGGAGGTGGCTGTGAATGAACACTGAGGTATTCAAGGGGTGCTTTGCCCACTCATCAATTCATTTCCCTAAATGAAAGAGCCCCAGAGAGCCTGGACAGTGAGTTTGTGGCACACAGGCTGGCAGTGCTTCCCCTCTGGCCGCATCTTCTGAACTGAGCAGGAAAAGGGTGGAAGGGAATATGCACACTTTGGCCCTTGGCATATCATCATCTCGTGGGCATTTGTGTCCCTGCAGAAAGACCAGACTCACAGAGCACAACCAGGAAATAAAATTTGCCTGATATCCATTAATCTATCCATTAATCTATCCATTAGTCTATTAATGGCCACCCTCTCTGTGATTCCCAGTGGCAGGGAAACCATAACACCTCTGGGGCAGCTGGAGGCTCCCAAAAGGGCATGAAGATCCTCCTCCTCACTAAATATCCCTTAAATATCCTTCTGGCCTCATACCTGCTGCCAGCAGGGTAGTTCTTGGCCTGAGGATGCTGGGAACCTCACTGCAAAGGGGATGTGCAGAGATGGAAAGGAAGACAGAAAGCCATTAAGCTTTGTATAATATTTTTTCCCTCCACCAGGGTTTGTACAAATACATGCATGAGCAGCCAACCTCACCCTGGCTGCCAGCAAACTGTGAGCCTTTAAATACAATTAATGCAAAATATCATTTAATTACAGCTGTCTTCCCTCATTTGCAACAGATGGATAATGTTTCAGTGGGTTGTGACTCAGTGGAAAGTCTCCTGAGCAGCACCCTCTGTGGCTCAGAGCCGTCGGCGGGGCTGCAACTTCACAGAGCACAACCCTTCTTTTTGACTCCCATTTTAAAGAAAATCTCCAGCTCAGCAACGACTTGAGCCCAAGTTCTCAGCAAAGCCATTGAGGGCCCAAAATAAACTGTTAGTTTAAATGGTATTTGTGCACAAGCCCATAAACGTCTCTTTGTGGAGAACAAAGTTGGATTCCAGTTTCCATGTGAAAGGGGCCTCCCTGGGCCCTGAGATGGTGTCTGTTTGCCCCCAGCTCTGCTCAAAAGCACGGCGAGCCCCCCCTGCCCTTTGTAGGCTCAGCTTGGGTTTGCAGAGGGGGAAACATTCCCGGGTTAGTCATTTTTTATGTCTCTCTTTTGCACTCAAAGCGCAGGGCAATGAAACAGATTCTGTTAAAAGCGATGCAAAGGGGGTTTCCAGCTGAGGGACGTGTTGGGATCTGAAGGCTCGTGCTGGAGCAGCTCCTTGGGAGGGCACATGGAGACATCCAGCACATCCAGCATCTCCCCCTTCTTCCCAGGGAGCAGAGCAGCTTCCAGCTGTCCCCAGGGATCTCCACCTCCACCCAGCGACCTTCCCCAGCCCATCCTGAGCCTTGGGAGCAGCCCACGGGGTCCCTCAGGAAAGAAGGGATTTGAGGATGGTTGTGCACACAAATGGTGCTGGGATTTGCTGGGCACAAGGACTGCCAGAGCAGGTCCCCTTTGGAAAGTGAACCAAAGGCATCCCCTGTTCTTGGGACACTCCCCAGGGCAGAAACTGGGCACATCTGATGTAAAGTTAATGGTGTTCAACAAAGTAACTGTGGAGGGAAAATAGCAGAGGGAAAAGGATCATTACCAGGGTTGCATTTCTGTGACTAATCTAGTTACATTTCTATCATCAATTGATCAATGTTTTTAAATAGGTGTTATTATTTGGATACAGAATTAAAAGGGACTTCCAGGGAAACCCCTAAGCCCTACCTTCCCAGGGACGTGGGAGGGTCCAGCTGATGTTGTTTTCTGCCTCAGTGAGAACAGAGCAAACCACTGGCAGCTTCTGAGTGCTCTCGGGTTGATCTTTAAAACATGCACTTCATGGGGTGTTTGTCTTCTCCCGTGCCTGCTGTCTGCAAATGCCTCAGCAGGCCCAGATATCTGGGGGGGCACTGACCACAACAGCATATTTTATTGGTTGAAAATCAGTTTTGTATTGTAATAAAGAAGATTTGCTGTGGCAGCCTGAGGTTT
This sequence comes from Anabacerthia variegaticeps, assembly GCA_035583185.1. NCBI lineage: Eukaryota > Metazoa > Chordata > Aves > Passeriformes > Furnariidae > Anabacerthia > Anabacerthia variegaticeps. The sequence goes on along the minus strand of JAWWEW010000012.1, from coordinate 1,361,971 downwards.
TTTTGTGAGACTGATTTATACCTGTCCAGACAGCTAAAGAAAAATGCCCTGAGACTTAAATGTACAATTCTATTTTCCTAAGCATGGACTATCAAATTCTGGTAGTGAAATGACCGTGAATTTCTGATTAAAAATGAATTCTAATTAATTTAAGGTAGGAAAGAAACAAAAGGAAAGCCATGGGCTGATCCACAGCCTGGCACACTGGAAGGGAAAGGTCTGGTGTGGATGGAGGGTGGAATGTGTATGAACAGATCATGGAGTCGTGGAATGGGTTGGGTTGGAAGGGAATTTAAAACTCACCCAATGCCACCCCCTGCCATGGGCAGGGACACCTTCCATAGCCCAGGTTGCTCCAACTGGGTCTTGGACACTCCCAGGGATGGGGCATCACAAGCTGGGATGGAAATACCTCTGGTGCAGGGAGGGGCCAAAGTGGCTTCCCTGGCAGGGGTTGTCAGGGCAAAGTCAGGCAAGAAGGGAAACCTCCAGTGGTCACATCATGGAAAGCTCCTTCCTCCACTGTCCTGTGGAAGGTGTTTCCACCCTGAGATGCTCTCCCAGTGTGTAATTAGTCCAGCCAGGCTCTGCTGGCCGTGGGGGGCAGAGATGCCAACAGTGACATCAGCAGAGGGTGGTGGGAGGGATGGGTGGGATGGGCTCGTGGATGGGAAAAGGAAAGAGGGAGGGGGAGATGAAGGAACAAATGAAAAGCAAGAAATGACTAAGTTTGGAAACATTCTTTTCTTTCTGTTCCTTGGCAGGGAGTTCACTCGCTGATGGCACTTTCTTCTCGTATCTGAGCAGGACCCAGCTCCTCCTCTGGGCAGCCCTTCCCACCGAGATAGGGCTATTTATAGCCGGGGTGGAATGGCCAGCTCAGCTGGGCTGGGGCCAGTTAACCACTCACACACTGGTTTCACTTCCCTCAAATGAAAACCCAGATCTTGAGTGGTTCAACTTCCCCTAAATCAGCCCAGGAGGAGGAGGAGCCTCCTGCTTTGGGCTCCTCTCCAGAGGGGAGCTCCGAGAAGTGCCCAGGGTGGTGCAATCCCATCTCCTCCCCAGCCCTCCACACTCCTTGCTTTCCATGGTCACCTTCCACTCGTCCAGGCTGCTCCAAATCCTGTCCAGCCTGGCCTCGAACACTTCCAGGGTGGGAATGAAGGTGAGATGGGAAAAACAAGCCATGGAAATTGAGAAAGGTGCCTCACACAGGCAAATTCATTAACAAACAACCCTCCAAGCCTGTTTATTTAACCTTTTGTTTGCTTGTTTCTAATTCTTTAATATAAACTTGTCATTTTTAATTATTTTTGATACAACCAGACCCCTTCTTGGTTTTTTTTCTGATTTAAAACAGTTATAAATATAATTTTCTCTTCACAAACTGAGTCCCTAAAGCGGTTCCAGATGGCAGACATGTACAGATGGAACATTCCTACTGGAGGAATAACTTTTGATATTTAATCAAAAGCAACAAGTTTAACAAGCAAGACACTGACACACGAGGAGATAACATGGTGAGAAAAAGAAAATCCAGGCTCTAAAATTGAGATGAACTTCCCCAACATGTACAAGAGGTTTTACACACTTCGGTCTGAGCAACGGGGCAGCTCAGAAATTAAACTTGAAAAAGTGGGAAATAACTGAATTGAGGAGAAATGGAATAAAATGGAAGGAAGAGGAAATGGAGGAGAAAGAAAAGAATCAACAGATAAAAGAGGAATTAAAAAAAAAAAAAAAGAAGCGCAAAATGCAAAAGAAGAAAAGTAGAAAATCAAAAGAAATGCCAAGGAAAAAAATTTGCAACGAGTCAGGAAGAAAAAATGGAGCTGTCTGAGAAAAAGTGCAAGAAACAGCATGAATTACAATATTCTAAAGAAAACATCCCCGTGACAATACTCAGAAAAAGAGAGAAAAATATGAAAGCCCTCATTTTGTATTAATTGTGTTTCCTTTCCAAAGACACATTTCAATGCTGGAAAACTCCTGTAATGAGATTATTGTTTACAGCAGGTTATTACTCAACTGGTCCCTGCTCAGCCTGTCTGTGTTTGATCTAATTCTGTCAAACCTTGCAGTGGAGCCGTTGAGTTGGTACCTGAAAAGAAAGACTTAATCAGGGAATGGATTTGGAACCAAAACCCTCATTATAAGCCCATTTTTCCTACGGGCTTTGTGTGATTACGCCAAGCTCAGGCTGCAGCTTTACAACTTCCAGGCACAACAACACGTCGATGTTTGGGGCTTGGGTTATTTCCTGACCTTGGGTGGCTCGGGCTTTGGGGTGGGAATCACCCACAATGTCCCTTCCGAGCCATGCCAGGGAGGACAAATTCATTTGAATGTTACAGGGAGTCCAAATATTAATGCACTGTAATTATGTCTGATCCTTTTTACTGGTTGTTGGTAATTTGCTGCCTTCACAGGATGGCAAATCACTGTATTTTGGGGAAAAGAGCAGTGGAAAATAGTCAGAACCCCTCCCAAAGAAGCAATTAGTTCTACCTAAATAATCCCAGACATAGAGCGGCCAAGTGGTTAGAGGGGAATATTATATTATTGTCACGAGTTTTAAACAACCAGGTGACCACATTTTTCATGCAATGGCACTATTGTATTAGACACTAAAATCACATTTTAACCTACTTTTAAATGTTCTCCCTTCGCCTCCACTCCAGGGTTTGGAAGTGCTGTTTGTGTCACCATTCCCTGGGCTCCCACGGCTTCTTTTAACTCCAATAATTATAACAGCTCACTAATAGACCATCTCCCTGATAAACTTCCTCGTTAAGGAGAATTCCCGACAAAAAATGATCCTGGTCCTTTAAAAGTTTATCCCTGTGGCACCATCATGTAAGCATACATATGGGACAGTAAAAATGGAAGACGACACATTAAATGACATTATTATAAAATGCAATACTCTTGGAATGATCCCTTATTAAATTAGGCTCTATGATCTGAGATGAATTTCCCCGATCCCTAATCCATCACCAGAGAAATATTAAAAGATAGGTCTCAACTGGTATTAGAATGGCACTCAGTCTCTACTTTCATTATTTTGAATTAGGGTGCTACTGGGGGGAAGCCTCTTAATGAGAATTAGAGTGATTCACTGGCCTTCTTTGGGATTTTGACAAGTAAAATATTAACTCTTCAGTCACAGCTGTCGGAATTAAAATACTTGGCAGCCACAGACGCCCAAATTAAATTGGCCTTTATGTTTCCATATTGCTGACCTCCTTAGAGGCAAAAACATCAAGCCCAACAATAACAGCAAACCCACAGCATGTCATTTCTTGGAAGAAAATATATTTATTGAAGTTTTTATATTTGTTGCAGTTTTAAACACATAATTGAACAAATACGGGGCGTTTTTACAAAAGGCCCTTGTTTTAATTTTGCATTCTGTAAAACTCCAGCTACAAATCAGTTCCTCTGAACCATTAATCAGGCAATAAAATAATAAATGAAGTTATTTTGGGGGATTTCTTAACTGTTTAAGCCAACATAAATCAGATTTACGTGCGGTGCATCAGTGAAAACATCTTAATGGCTTTGACTGGCACTTTTTTGGGGTTGTTTCTCTGTAAAGAATAGATCCTATTTCTTACAAACAATATCGGAAAATGCATAATTATTGCAAAAGAACGAGCTTTTTTCTTAGCAGCACTCCAGTTTGGAACAGCAAACCAAGCTGGAGTTCAGCTAAGTCAGGAACACATCCTTTCTGGTCTTTCCCCCTCTTTAATTTACTGCTGTGGCAGTGGAATTTCAATTAGTCTCACTGGAGTGTGTCTCAATTAAGTCCCAATTACGACGAGAGTTTCCAAAGTGGAACTCGTAGCGTGGAAAAGCCTCAACTAAGGGGACGATGCAGAAGGGGATTTGTTGTTTGTTTGTTTGCGAGGCCACCCTTACATTCTGTGATCCATCATACCCCAGGCAGGCCAGGTTTGTTATTCCTTGCTGTGTCTCTGGTCACCTCCGGGGTCCCTCCCTCCTCCCCACGATCCCTCATCGATCTGGGCTCGTGATCAGGTGGGAGCTGCTCGGACGGGGACAGTGATGGATGCTCCGGAACCCTCGCACCCTTCGCCTCCAATAGTGGGATGAGCTCCCTGGATCCGTGGCACGGCTGCCTGGGGGGAAAAGGGGGCCGTGGCCACTGCACGTATGTGGGAGGTGAGTGGGCTCCTCCAAGAGGCCCCATTTGCACACCACTGATCCCAAAGCACCTCCATGGATTCCTCACCACACACGTCGGATTCCTCTCATGCTGACATGAGCAGAGACATTCCAATGCTGATGGGATGGGGCACAGTCTGTGTTACAGGAGGACATGAAGTTTGTTGCCCACTTGCTGCTTTTCCCTGTTTTCCTCCCACACGAGCAGCCCATCCTTTGCAAGGGAAGGCTGTGCCTTTTCTGCTCCTGCCAGGGGAGTTTCAGAGCTCAAAATGCAGCATCGCTGATTTCTGACCTAATCCAGCTCTGGAGCCTTAATATTTTGAAATAAGCTGTTATTCCCTGGCAGGGATGCTGGTGGGTGCACTGGCACTGCAGCACACCCATTGTCACCCCTCTCTGCAGGCAGCAGTGGTGTGGGACCATCGGTGACATCAAGGACACGTTTACTTAGGACAAAAGGAACCAGCCTCAGGTTGTGCCAGGGTGGGTTCAGGTTGGATATCAGGGATAATTTCTTCATGGAAAGGTTTGTGAAGCATTGGAACAGCCTACCCAGGGCAGTGGTGGAGTCCCCATCCCTGGAGGGATTTAACAGCCCTGTGGATGTGGCACTTGGGGACATGAGTCAGTGGTGGCCTTGGCAGTGCTGGGGAATGGTTGGCCTCGATGGTTTTGGAGGTCTTTTCCAACCTTACTGGTTCTGTGATCCTCTGACTCCATACTGTGTTCTGTGGAGCTCCCAGCACTGCTTCCAAACCCAGGGGGGATGTCCCCAGCAGGTTGGGAAGCTCTGGCTCCCGGGAAGGGAGCAGGTTGGGGACAGCAAGGTTGTCCTGTTGGCTGTGACAGTTCTGGGCTGTGACAGCAAATCCTCCTGGTGCAGAGTCACTGTCCCACTCAGCTGTGGGGGCACACGTGGCATCACCCACAGCACGTGGGGCAGGGCTGGGGCTGCTCCCAGTCACACTACACCCCACACTCACGGCAGAGCATTCCAGGAAGGAATCCCCCGGCTCTCCTGGAACAGCCTCTACGTTATTTTATCCTTTAATGCTGGAACCACTTCTACATTATTATCCTCATTTTTATTACATTATCTCAGCGACACAAACACCTTGTTCCATGGGAATGGGGGTTTCAGAACCTCAGGGAATGGCTGGGGCTGTGTCAGGGCAGGGTCAGGTGGGATCTCAGGAAAAGGTTCTTCCCCCAGAGGGTGGTGGGCACTGAGCAGGCTCCCCAGGGCAGTGGGCACAGCCCCA
>JAWWEW010000012.1:1341308-1356412 GCA_035583185.1 Anabacerthia variegaticeps | reverse complement strand
ATGATGCTCTGGGGCACAGGGGGTGACTCTTGGGGCTGGTCCTGGGCAGGGCTGAGGGTTGGACTGGATGGTCCTTGGGGGTCCCTTCCAACTCAGCACGTTCTGTAATTCCATGATTTTTCCTCCCACTATGTCCCCATTTGGTGGTGGAACCTCACCCCAACAACCCTCCTTCCTGGAGCACCACATGAGCCCCATCTCCATTCAGAATTCCCTGTGTGGATCGGGGCTGACAACCCACCCAGCCAGTTCTCCAGGCTCTGTCACCCCCTCACGGGGACCTCCTTGGCCGGGTGGGTGCCGGTCAGAGCCGGCAAGGCCACGGAGCCACCTGGGTGTGTGAATTAGTCCCCCCCAGAACCACTTAATCCATCTTCCCTGGAATTAAATGTGCGCGGAGCCGCCGCAGGGCACACCGAGGGGGCTTTAATTTCTTCTTTGGAAGGCATTAGCAGAACTCGATAAAGGGTCAAGTAATTTCATCCAAGTTGCCACTAGTTAGTTAAGGGAAAGCAACAGGGCTGGAGCCTGATGGTGCTGCGGCCCCAGCGGTGCCTTGGGGACCCCGGGATGGGTGACATCCCAATTGTGAGCGCCCAAGGAGCGATTGGAGCTGCTCGGCTGCAAGGGATCGCCCGGCCGGTGGCTAAAGAGGGCGCCTTGATTAATATCTGCTCTTTGGGGGTGGGCTGAGCCCCGCAATGAGATGGTTACTTGTGCGGCAGGAGCGGCGCAGCGAGGCTGGCGCTCCCGGGGACCTGCCCGGGGAGTAATTTGGGCGGCTGCGAGCGGACAGTGAGTCCGCGGGGAGCGCTGGCAATCACGGCGGAAACAATGTTTGCATCGATCAGCTGTCACCGTGATTTATGGCTTCATTTTGCTGTAATGGAGAATTAGTGGAAAGATTATCAGGGACTCAACACTTTGGCTTGTTACCCGTGTCCAGACGAGCAATTTGTCTCCCTGAAGCAGTGAAATACTTGTGACAGCTCCAACACTTGCCCTAATTCAATCAAGGGAAAATGTTGGAATTAATTTGTTACAAGAAAATTTAAATATGTTCAGCAAACAGTAACCGCAGAGCAGGAGGCTGATTTATTGTGCTCGGCAAGATATCGATCCGCTTCGATCCGGCCCATGTTGAGGTTTTAATGTGTAATAATTTCCAATTTAAAGCTCCTTTTCAAGATCACGGGTTTAAAGAGAGGGCAGGCTGGGTCTCAAGACCTGATTAGGAGCCTGTTGCAATGGCTTTGTCAAAAGCCTGTTTGAATGTAAATTCATAGTTATCTTTTGCACTATCTTTAATATTCTTGACATGGATTTTATTGTGTGTCAAACCTCAGGCCAGCTGCCTGCCACAACCATTAATGAAACATCTTAGGAAATAAATCTCAGTCTTTATACAATATTTTTAAAAACCTGAAACATTAGATGTCAGCGAAAAAGGTGGAACAGCATCCTTTTTCCCCCCCTGCACAGTAAAGCATCGGAGATGGAGCAGGTTTACAGCTTGGCTCCACAATTAGATTGAATTATTGTGCAAATGCTATTATGCCATAAGCTTAAATTCCGAAGTCTGCAGGAATATTTTAGGTGCTTGTACAAATCTGTTATCTTCATTGAAGGTGGGACAGCTTATCCGACCTCCACATATCTATAATTTGTAAGGTTTTCATTATTAAAATGCTCTTCCCTAATGCAGGGAGGATCACACGGCTCCAGGAGGTGGCTGGGACACTGGCAATGCAGCTCCTTGTAATCCAAGAGCAGCCATGGTGCTCTGGGGCTCCCCTGCCACCCAACCACAGCAAAATGGTGGGAAAACCAAAATGTGCTCCACCAGTCCTTCCAACCAAATCGTTAGGATGGAACAAAAGGGAAATCCTGGCCTCCAGTGCTAAAGGCCTTGTTTACCAACCTGCCACGTCACTCCAGATGCAAGTTTCCTTGAACATTTTTAGAGCATCAGTAGTTCCCATAACTAGGGAGGAATCCTCATCACCCATTCCATGAAGAGCCATCACCCACCCCTTGCTGGACACATCCATACCCAGGTATTTGCTCTTTGGTAGAGGCTGCTTTGGCTATTCTTAGTTTTGCTGCCATATCCTTAGACTGAGCACTGAAAAACATTCATTTAAATATTTATATAATAATAATATCTTTATTTAAACTGTCTTTGAAAAAAAATTTCCAACAGCATGTGGGCCTTCAGATGTAGGGTTTGGGCATCCTCTCTTGCTCACCAGGGCTGGGTAGTGTGGCCCCAGAGATGCTCTCAGAGGAACCCACACCAGGCACTTGGGTTCTCCTGAAATGGCTTTGGAGGCGTCTGCTGGTGCTGAGAGAGGCTTTGTGAACACCTCACCCCCTGGGTAACCCCAGAAGGGTTTTGAACCTTCCTAGCACTGGAGGTAGGACCAAAGGGGCCAAAGTGATGGAGAACCTGAGCTCCTGAACTTCCCTGGCCACCTCTAAACATCTCTGCCCCTGAGAGGGCTTAAATGTTGTTTTAAAGGGTGAATATTGTCCTGTAAAACAAGAGCTTCTTGTGTGGCAGCCGGAGCCAGAGGAGGCACTTTCTGAACTCCTGACTTGGATGGCTTTGGAGGGGCCTTTGCAGAAGCAAAATTTGGCTCTGTTGGAGCTTTCGGAGATAAAATGTGAAAAATTCATCTTCCAAGGAGTCAAAAGACTGCCTTGATCTCTGTTGATGTCTCTGGCCCAAGGACTTACTGCTGCAGACTTTGTCTGGCTTTGGACTCCCATCTCACTCCTCTCCATGATGGAATTCAACATCTTTCCCCTTTCCGAGACATTCTCCCTATATCCTTCCACATGTTTGCACTCACATGCCTTTGGAAAAGTAAATACAATTTTATTAAACTCTGTGCATGAGTTAGATCATAAAAAGGAGGGATTCTGGCCCCGTTGTAGCAGCTTTATGAAGTGAGGTGTCCCTGTGTTCCCAAGATTCACTCTGACTCGGGGCTTCAGTTTTGGGAATTAGCATTTTTTTAGCCAATGCTGTGATGACATTGTGCTCCCAGCTCTGCAAATCCATAATTATAACGCAGTTTTTCATTACAAGCTAGAAATGTAAATATTTCTGTGGTCACTGATGGAATTTAACTTCTGCAGCAAATAATATCTACACATGTGGTTCCTATCTTGTTCCTTACCGTGTAATAACAGGCATACTACAGCTAGTAAAATATTATTAGAAAAGTCCCTTTGCTGCAAAACCTGACCAAGAAATGCAGAGTTTGCTATCAAACACGTGCCCCTGAGATCCCTGGGAGTCACCATAGTTCACAGGGCCAGGGCAGGAGCAATTCTGTCCCTCCTGGGCGTGCCCTCAGCTGGGGTCAGCGAGGGGGTCCCATCAATGGGGTCCCATCAATGGGTTCCATCACTTGGCACCAGACACCCCCACAATTCCTTTTGCTCCCAGTCTGGGCAGTCCAGGCTGCTACTGGGTGGCTGTGGGAGGCTGTGGACCCCTCAATGCCCTGGCAGGGGGAGGCTGAGCACCCCGCGCTCTGCAGCCTGGCAGGGAGGGAGGGCTGACACTGTTACACTGTGAGCTGGAGCAGAATCAGGCCTTGACATTTAAAATTGAATTAGACTGATATTCAAAACAGAGATAAACTGACATTTAAAGCAGTCCAATGTTCTGTTGTTTCAATTTTCTTCTTCTTTCTTTTTCTAGTTTTTTATCTTTCTTTATTTGCCATGGATGAAGGCTCCACCACACTGGAGGTCGCTCGCCAGGGGTCTGGTGCTGGATCCCAACCTGGGGCTGAGGTCTCCCTGTGCTTTGCCAGCAAGAAGGAGCCTCCTGGCTCGTTCCAGTGTGTCCTCACCCGTTAATGTGTTGAAAACACCACCCCAAGCCCACCCTGAGCCAGTCAGGAGCAGTGCCAGGTTAAACACTATTAAAATGGTGCTCACCAGTGCTAAAAGGCAGCATTGTGGATCAATAATCCCAAAGAAATCTAGAAACCCCATCTAATTTTCGGAGCCCTGCCTTTGGTTTTCTTTTCTTTCTTTGTTTGAACAGCCAAGAACTGGTTTGGTTCATCCTGTGCCCCGAGAAATGAGCTTCTCCAGCTCCCACTCATCAGCCTGCTCCTGCTGCCACGGGCTGTAAATCCCACTGGGGGATGTTTATTTGTTTTTAAAAAGTCCTATCAGAGTCTGGAGCTGCTTCTGCAATTGTCCTTAGTGCTGAAATGCAAGCTGAGGGGCTGTCCATGGCTGCAAACACAAGTGTTGGTAGAGGTCTGAAAGAATGGCATTCCTTCCAAGCTGGATTTGCACAAGGCCAAAAAAAAAAAAAAAAAAACGAGGATAACTAATCTTTAAATAAGTTACCAATTGTGAACTTTCTGACGGTGCCAGCCATTAACAATAGACCCTCTTGGGGTGGGTTTCATCCCTTCCCACAACAAGTTTGTCTTTCTACAAGGTCATTTTAGGTCTTGGGTCTCAATAATAATTTGCTCGGCGAGCCTTTGCAGACAGAGCTGTCTTCAGCCTCTCGGCTCGGAGGGAGGAACCCCGTCATGCCATGGGATCCTTCCCAAGCCCTGCCAGCAGAGATGTCTTCCCTGTGCCCAGAGCAGGGGTGACAAGGGGTGGCCCCACATGTCCCTGGCACCTCCTGGCTCTGCCTGCTGCCCCTGGGAGCTGGTGGGAATGGGAATGGCCCTGCCCTGGCTGGGATGTGCCAGCATTCCCATTGTTGCACAGCTGAATCCAATCACGGCTGTTTGTTTGTCGCAGCTCCCCGGTGCTGGATGATATTTTCATCCGCTGACATTTAGCGGGGCGGTTTCAAAACGTCTCTAGAATTCCTTTATTTTTAACGTTTTTATCTAAATCAGGCTTTAATTATCCGTTTGGAAATAATTGTGAGTAAACAGAGGTGCCTGCTCTGGGGGCTCTGTGCTCACCAGACCTGTAAAAACCAGCTGGAAACGGCACATTTTGGGAAACAAGAGCGTTTTTCCAAAACCACAGAGAGATCAGATCATGCCCAAGCCCACGTGCTGCATCCCAGACAACGTGGCTGTGATGAACCATTTCCTCCAAGTCCTGAATCGTGGTTTCACTCTAGAGAAAAGGTAGAGCAAAGCAACTGAAAAGAGAAATAGTCTTTTCCTTGGAAAATCCGTGGCTGGGGGGAGCTCCCAGCAGGAGGAGCTTTCAGGAATTTCCGAGCATCCTGTTGCGATGGAGGGTCATTCTGTGGGATGTGTTTTATGAAGATTGGGAAATTGGTTTTGTTTGATTATGGTTAGGACTTCAAACGATCTGCCAGGACTTCAGAATGTCAAGGAAGGAAGGGGGGAAAGAATGAAGACCTTCAGAACACAATCTTGGCCTGCTGAGATGTTGTGTCTCCTGATCCCACCACACCAGATGCTGCTCTTTCATTTTCAGAAGTGTTTGATTAATTTACATTCTCATGGAAACGAGAAGTGGAAAGACCAAGGTTGACTCACATGTGCTGTAAACATGGGCTCTGTCCACTCACCATCACCACACACAGCCCTGCAGTGACCAACCACTCCTAATTAATTATCAGCAGTTAATCAGAGTGCTGGTTAGTCCTTTTGCCTGCAACACCAGTCCACAATTAATTTACTTCACTGCCAGCCTCATCCAGGCTTTCCTCTGGTGCTGGCTGGCTCTGGAGCATCACTGACCTGAAGACAACCCATGGGTCAGAAGGAAAGACTTGCTGAAACATCCCAAGGTTCCTCGGAGAAAGGGAACCTGCAGGAATGGCTTTCAGGAAAGCATCAGTCCATATCCCAACAGCAGGGCCTGGATGAGATGGTACAATGTGGATACTTTTGGTCTCTGATGGAGGAGGGAGTTTGGGAATGGTCGTGAACTCTGAGGAGGTGAGATGCCATAGAATCATAGAATGGTTGGAGTTGGAAGACACCTCAAAGACCGTCTAGGTCCAACCCCCTGCCATGGGCAGGGACACCGTGGAGCCTTCCTTGCTGCAGCACCTCAGGATTGTGAAGCTTTTAGCACTTTTTACTGACCTGCAGGAATTTTGGCTCTCCTGATACCAGAGACACATTCTGAACTCCGATGACTGCTTGACTCCCGTCTGGCAGAGCCAAGCTCATCAATGTGCCTTATCAAGCTCCAACACCTAATTAGGGCTCTCCTGACACCACTCCCAGGCCGGGTTCAGCTCGTCCTGGAGGCAGCGGAGCCCTTTTATTACTTTCTACAACTTAATCACTGTTTTAAAGACATTTTCTGTGAATTGCTCAAAGGTTAGCCCCTCTGTCAATTTAGGTCAATATGCTCTTCTTTTCAAAATTAATTGCTATTAATTAATCACTATCTGAAGCAGTTTATTGGTATTGATTGGCTCCCTTTTCTATGTTTCTATGAGATCTCTTATTGGTCTCCTCTCTGTGTTTATTCCCACCCAAGCCAGAGCCTGTTCTGGTGAGCATTGGTGGACAGCTGGCTCCAGAAGAACATCCAAATCTCCTTGACAATCCTCCTGCAAAGAACACCCATGGTGTACGTGTCTCTGGCTTTTATAGCATTTTATTTCCTCTGCTTCCTGATTGCCTTAAAACCAGAGTAGCAGAGCTGTTATTCCTGAGCTGTCCCTGGGAGTGTGTCCTGGCTGTGGGTTCCTGCCATCACATGTGTGTGACCAAGCAGCCCCACTGGCTGTCCCAGCACCCACACTGGAGTGGTGTGACCTCTGGGCACATCAGACCAGGGACAGATTGTGAGTATTTAAGCAAGACAAGCCCACACTGGTAACAACAAGAAGTCTTTCCCTACTCTCACGTGGAGAAGAAAGGAGAAGGCATCACCCCAACATCTCTGAGTGATGCTCTGCCTCCTCTTGGTCCCCTGCAGGGGTGGCAGGCAGGTCTGTGAGGAAGGAAAAGCATCCATTTGCTTTCAGGTTCTGCACAGTTATTGGCATTTTCTCTCCAACCTTTTTTCCTGTGTAATCAAATAGCAACGATCAATACATTAAACCCCAGATTTTCTCAGCAGCCTCCCTGTGCAGCCACCAGGCCAACACGTAGTGATCAGGGCAGCATCACCTTCAGACTCAATCTCATTCAGCTGCAGTTTTGGGGGGGTGGAAGAAGACACCCCATGTCTTGTTGGGGCCTTGCAGGGCTGAGCACAATGGGAAAATACAGCAGGGATGAGGATAGTGGAGGGGAGAGAGGTCTCAGGCTGAAGGAGATCCTGCAGAATGACGTGCTTTTTACAGAATGAGGAGCAGTTTAAACACATCTTAGTCTTGAGATAATTTTTATTCTAACAGACCAAACAGCAAAAAGGACTGGGATGCTTCAGACCCCACCTCCTGGCCTTGGGACACCTTAGGATGGTTTACACCTGAGAGCAGCACAAGCACCTCATCTCCTTCCACGAGGGTGAACAAGGAGTGATTCCCAAAGCAGAGCTTCCCACCTGGACCATCACTCATGGGAAGAGCCCGTGGTGTTTCCAGCTGTTGGGCAGGTTTCTCATGGCTGGTGACACCCCAGGTGGTCAGGAGGGCACTGTCACATCCCACAGTGTTTGATCCAGCACTCCAGGACACACACTCTGGGCTGCTGAGGGCTGTCATTTTCCAGCCTCTGCAAAGACAAGGATTTCTCCTCTCCAAAGCTCTGGCAGGTCCCTCAGGACATCGTCAGCTGCTTTCACTGCCCGGGAAATAATGTCATTTCTCCTTCTAAAGAGTGCTGCAATGATTATCACCAGGCCTCGGGCACTTCACCCAAATCACACAGTGCTATTTCGGGTCTCTCTTTTACCACTAATGTTCAAAACCAGCTGCTTAAATCCAGTTTTCAGAAGTGAATTGGGCATTTAGCAGCCCAAGAGTCTCTTGGCATCTCTGAGATGCTGCCGTAGTTCTCCAGCCAGGAGCACCCATTGGTTTCATCCCGAGGCCAGGGACCACTTTGGGGGTGTCCTTCTGGGGCCCTTCAGGGCCAGAGGGGTTTGCTGGAACATCTCTCCCCACCCCACACTTCAGGATGCCCAGATGTGAGCGAGCAGGACCTGGCTGTGCAGTGCCTCCTCCCACTCGCCAGCTCAGCTCCACCAAAACAGGGATTGGGTTTTGTTATAAGGCTTTGTGGGATTAACCATTGCTGAATTTGAAAGGCTAATTTCTTCTTGGATTTTTTCCCCCTCTGAAGTCTCTAATGACCCTGTTTATGGGTAAGTTTCCCTGAGTACCTCCAAGACTGAAAGCTTTTTTTATGAGACAGATGGAGATGTTCTTTCCAAGAGTGAGTAATATTTAACCTTAAGCACTTTCAAATCCGGCCTCAGGAATATTGAGATGAAAGCCTCGTGGCACTAAGCTTCTTTCAAATGGATATTGCAGAGAAGCTGCGTGGACATTTGTCTCCCTGCACCTCTGCCCTGTTTAACATGCTGCTGCTGTGCCCGTGTTCCTCGAGGAGGTCCGAGAAGAATAAATACTTGTCTTTCAGATTTAATTTTCAGCGGCGGCTCTGCTCTCACTATTGTATTTCTTCTGAGCATCGCTTATTGGACTTGAAGTTCCTGATAGTGTCAGCCAGGTGCCTTCACCCTCTCCCTGCCAGTGGAGAGTGCAGCTCCTCCAGCTGGGAATGGGGACAGGGAAGCACATCCTTGATGTCTCTGCATCCCTGTGGCACTGGATACATGGGCACTGATGTGGTTTGGATTGGAAGGGTCCTTAAAGCCCATCCAGTGCCACCCCTGCCATGGGCAGGGACACCTCCCACCAGCCCAGGGTGCTCCAAGCCCCGTCCAACCCGGCCTTGGACACTTCCAGGGATCCAGGGGCAGCCACAGCTTCTCTGGGCACCCTGTGCCAGGGCCTGCCCACCCTCACAGAGAAGGGTTTCTTCCTTATACCAAATCTAAATCTCCACTCTTTCAGTTTAAATCCATTAATTGGAATTATTGAAATCAATAATCACAGAATGGTTTGGAGAATCACAGTTGGAAAAAAATGAATTAGGAAGTAGAAATGCATTTTGAAAGCTTTTAGTTATTTTCTTCTCCTCCCCTCCTGATCTGATCCTTTACATGCAAATCCTCATCTCAAAGGATCACAGAAGATGCTGAGTTGTGCACTGGGCAGGGTGGGGGGTGACCTTGTCCCTGCCGCGTGAAACACAGGCACTTCCCAGGTTTTCTTGGGATCTTCCACATCCTCCAAGTTTCCAAGGGAACTCCCCGCTGGCTTTGTCCTGCCCAGTGATGGGTGCCCAGCCCTGCAGCCTGGACACAAGCTGTGCTTGCCTTGCTCAGGATATTAAACTCCAGTGGTGCACAGAGGTCCCTGTGCGCTCCCGTTGGACCAAGAAATCATTATCATCAGCCAGAGGAGGAGTATGGATGATGGATAATGGGCCTCGTGCTGCCCAGCGATCATTACGCTCCTGCCGATGAGGCAGCAACTGTCTTAAGTCCCATTAGCAGATGATGGGCTGTCTGGAAGAGCATCCTCAGACCCGAGCAGGGAGCTCCTCCAGCTGCACTGGGTTAACCCCGGCGTGGTGGGACCGTCCCCATCCAGCCAGCCCCGGGATGTGGGAGGGTGGAATGGTGTGGCAGAAACAGGCAGAAGCTGGGAAAGCTGAAGGGTGAAATGCTGCTTCCTGAAGGGTCTGTTGGGCACGAAACACATTTAGAGGAGCCTGACATGAATCTGAGGGTTTATAAATGAGCGTTGTCTGCTGGTATCTCTTCTGCCTGTGTAGCCCCGGGAGGGTTAAACTCTTCCCGTATCCGTGGGCTGAGACATCGATGGACGTGCTGAGTTTGGAGGAGTGAGGGCAGCAGAGACAGCACTGCCATCCCAGTGGATGCTCATGACTGGCCACACTCATGTCAGGGTGAGTTTGGATGGTGGTCAGCGAAATCTGAACAAGCTGGACAGCAGAAATTGCTTCTGCACTGAAGAGGAGGGGATGTGGGCACATTGATGCGAGGGGATGTGGGAACCACCACCCTCCAGCCCCAGCTGAGAGCTACAAAGCTGTCCTGTCTCTCATGGGGACTGATTCTCCCCGTCCCCACCTCCCCAGGAATGCAGCCTGAAGGTAAATACTCCCACCTCATTTTTACCCTGATTTTACTAGACCTGGATAACAGTGACATGTCTTTAAAGGGATTTTTGGTTAAAAAAGTTGCATAAATCATCAGCAGTCAAAACGATGCCACCAAAAAACCAAAACCCCAACCAAAAGAGTCCCTCCTTTATTCCTGGAATTACGGAATCCCAGAACAGTTTGGGGTGGAAGGGACCTCAAAGCCCATCCAGTGCCATCCCCTGCCATGGGCAGGGACACCTCCCACCAGCCCAGGGTGCTCCAAGCCCCGTCCAACCTGGCCTTGGACACTTTCAGGGATCCGGGGCAGCCACAGCATCTCTGGGCACCCTGTGCCAGGGCCTGCCCACCCTCCCAGGGCAGAATTCCTTCCTACTCCTAGAATCCCAGAGCACCCTGAGCTGGAAGGGACCCAACAAGGACCATCGAGTCCAGCTCCTGGTCACCAAGCCCTCGTCAGAACCTTCCACCACAAAGGAGGTCTAATCTAACATCTAATCTAAACCTCTTTCAGTTTTAATGCCACAGCCCTCCAGAAAAGCATCTGTGAGTCGCGGTGATTTTAAGTAAACTTTGAGAAATTGAATTTGGAGTCTTATCTAAATCAGATCCATCAGTGGTCTGTGACCTGGGCACATGGTAATGAGCAGAGATCATCCGTCGGTATCTGCCGGCCGTCCCTGGGGAGCAGATCTTCCCTCGGCAGCTTTGCTTCAGATTACACAGCCCTGACTGCGGCTCCCTCGCCGTGATTCATCCTGACGTGATCCCCCGGTGATGAGAACAGAGAACAGGAACCTGTGTTTAGCTGGAAATACATTTAAAAATGCATTCTGGAGGGTTTTCTTTGAATTATTAAAGAACAGTAATTCACCTTTTAAACTCCCCAAGATGTAAAGCACTTTATGGACTGTCTTTCAAATCGTTTTGGAAATCTTCAGATCCCTCTCTTGGTGCTCTCACAACTATTTAGTAAAACAATAATAAAACCAAAACCGATACAAATGTTGCCTGTTGTTTAGAGAAGTAAATATCCTTGGTAAGTCTTAGCAAAGCACTTACAACAGAGTGGTTTGGATGAAGTCCAGACTGTTCAATAGTTAATATATTATTCATATTAATAAAATAATGTTTGGAAAGGCACCAAGAGTCATAATATGTGCACCAGGAGCTGGGCTTTAGTAGCTAGTTGACAATTAGTTACCAGTTGAGGATTCCCCACGTTTCTCTGGATTTTATTAGGGTGTGAAGAGGGGGATTTCAAGCCACATCACTGACCCAACTGTGATTTATTTGGCATTGCAAGTGTCCCAATGAGCTTCTCCCGGACCATCGAACCTTCATCCCAGAACTGGAAACTGGGGGCTCCACCCCTTGCACGGGGGACAGAGGATGTCCAGCGAAGCAGCAGGACACAAAGTCTGCCAACTTTGATGGGTGCCCTGACCAGGGCCCCCCTGCACCCCTCGCCCTGGCCAAAGCCCTCCCCGGGCTGTGCCGCGGCCCCGCTTTGAGGAGCTGAACCCTCCTGCCAGAGCAGCAGAAAACAAATGAGCTATTTGTAACCCTTAATTTAAACAGCTACCGAAGTAATAGTATAAATAGTCTAATGCAATCGTAATGGCTAATGAATTATGCATCCAGCCTCTTCCCTCTTTGAATATGCATGAGGCAGGAAATCGCCAAGTGGCACAATATTGCTGCTTTAGTGCTTACTTAGAGCCCTCTCGGGGGCTCTGGGGACGCACCAGCCCCTGTCCCCGTGCTCAGCACAGCTCCAAACACGCCCATAAAGAGCTTCTGGCTCTGGACAAATCCTGCACCAAACCTCCCACTCCCACCCAGAGGGCGCAGAGAAATATCAGAGCCAGTCCCAGCTTTTCCTACCCTTTGTACTGTCTGGCTTAAAACCCGGGAAAATATCAAACTAGTTCTAGAAGCTGAAGGAAATAAATTAATTTCAGTGACAGGAATAAAGTGGATCTAATTAGAAGTCCCTCTGCAGTGCCTCATTAGTGTGGTTGGTAAGTAAATGAAATTTCAGCAGTAGTGAGTTAGACTATTTGTCTTTGGGTATTTTTAAGTATTACAAAATGCCAGCGACTGGGTTTCCTCACAGAAAATTTCCTTCATCAGATGTCTGGGGGCCTTTTTCACAGACCGTGGCACGGCCGCCTCATTTGCATTCCTTGGGCGCTTCCTGCGCTCTCTGCAGCTCATTCATAAATTGAAACCAATCAAAGGGCTTTTCGGAGACAAATGGATTTTAGCTGTCTCATTGCATGTGTGTAACTCCACCGAGCAACGTGCCGCTGTTATAGCTGAAGACTTTATAAACTTAATTCTTTCCCCTCCGTGGATAAATGGCTATTTTTGTCTTCCCGTGGGTGCCACCGTCCCCGGGCGTGGGAGACACCCACACGTCGCAGGGTAATTTTATTACAGGCTTGTCCAGGGAGCAGGAGGACTAATTTGTCAGTCTGATTCAACTGGAGACAGCTGTTGGTAACCTGCACTCTCCAGCAATCCCGAATTGTCAGTCAGCAACGATTTTCCTTGACTTTCAGTGCTTATAAAGTCATACACGGTGGTAATTTAATGAGCGGGAGATAAAAATTCTGGTCAGACTCATCCAGCACGGTCCTGACATATCATTGAGTTAGAAACCCTCCTTTCAGGACTGAAACCACCGAGTTATTCCCGTTAATTATGTCCTCAACATATTAGAAACCCCCAAACACGGGCAATTCACATGCTCTATGTTTTTGGGTGTGTTGCCACCGATGATCCCGGTGTTATTCCAGGACCACAAGCTCTGGACGCTGGGAATTTAATCAGATTACTGGAGACACTGCTCTGGAGAGGTGGCCGAGGGACACATGCCATTAGCAGCCCAGCTGAGGAGCTCTTCTGCTTCCTGAAGGGAAGCCAAGAGATCCCAAGAGCTCTGCACTCTGTTTGCAGCTTCCCAGGTTTGTTTGTGAAGTTAAAGGAGGGGTTTGGGCATAAAAGGCAGGATTGCTGCAAGGAAAAGGTGCAGGCTGCACCTGTGTGAAGGCTCTTGGGTGCTTTCTGCATGGTGACAGCCTCTCCTGGCATATAAAATGACAATAACAGGGGACAGAAAGGGAAAAGCTTCCCAAAATCTCCTATTTCTAGGGTCGGGATAAAAACCTGCATGAGCTTTTACACCATTTACAGCATGAACTTTGCTATGCAACAACAGGCAAGACCTTTGGGTTGGGTGTTAAATATTCAGTTTCTACATCCAGAAATGCTGGAATGGCAGATTGAAGTGCCCAAGGACAGGCTGGATGGGGTTTGGACCAAACTGGTCTAGTGGAGGGTGGCCCTGCCCATGGCAGGGGGTGGAATGGATGACCTTTAAGATCCCACCCAACCCAACCCTTTCTGGGATTTTAAGCCTGATTGTAACATGAGTAGCCTTTAAGAGGTGGCACAGACTTGGGGCCCACACATTGCAGTCAATGCTAACAAGAACATCAGTTTGTACTGGGCTGGGTTTGCTGTGTTAGCCTGCAGAGGTTCTGACATCTAAATTAGTATAAAGTTCTTCACAGATTTTGAGCCAATTAGCATCTTTATTAAAAATTTTTACATGGATTAAATTCAGATGCTTCCGTTGCCTTGCACAGTATGACTGACTGGAAATCGGCCCACACAGGATAAAGTTGAGAAACCAAAATATCATCTTCGGGCAAGAATAACTTGATTTTTCCCCTCTTCCTAAACATGTTGCCATAGATCTCCGTAAATGTTTTACAAACAGTTATTAAAAGCACATTGAGAATCTGAATTCCCCGTGGGCAAAATGTTTTTGTACTTAACTTTCATTTAATTCCAAAAGAAATCACATCTGGTTGGAGTTGCAGCAGAACATGGGAAAATCCTCCCCAGCTATCAGAACAGCAGCGACGTGAACCCACAGGTTGTTCATGGCCACCTTCCCTCACCCCCTTCCTGCTGGCTTGAAACCAGGCAGGGGGTTTGGATGTGGGAAACCCTTCTTGGATCAAGGCAAGGCGAGGCTTTGGGGGGCCCAGACGGTACCCCCTGCCCAATGGGGGCTTTGCTGGGATCCCAACAGGAGCATCCTGAGCCCATCACACCCTGGAGTCCTTGGGGATTTGCAGAATGGGCAACCTGTAACCACAGAATCACCATGGAATAGTTTGGGTGGGAAAGGACCCTAAAATCATCTCGTTCCAACCTCCTGCCATGGGCAGGGACACCTTCCACTACACCAGGTTTCTCGGGGTGGTATGAAACAACAGGTAGGTGAGAGCACACCTTTCTCATAGCAGCCATCCAGAGACACCCAGAACACTGATTTATTGAGGTTTAAAATATATATTGATCAGCTTGTGGTTTAAAATAGATCATAACAGAGCAAATACATGTGAATTAAAAAAAAAAGGAAAAAAAAAGACATCCCAGACCCCTTTTCAAATGCCCCTTCCCTTAACGGCGCCGTAAATTTCAATGTCATATTCCTGAGCGTCGCTGCCCTTAATCTGACAGTGTCACAGGGATCTATCTTCATTTTCTCACTCTTTTCATAATCTAATCCTCAGCTCTAACATGCAATTAGTGCCCTCCTCGCCCTCCGCATACCAAGCAGGCTGATTGCTACAGCTTTCACTGTGCAATCCATTTAGCGGCGGGACTCATAATGAATATGTACATTTTGAGGACCTCGCCGAGGAGGGTCACAGGCAATCAACCTTGAATTCAATTATGCGAGTCAAGGTTAATGACTCGGCGCAGTGGTCAGAGGCATTCAGCCTCCTGCAGATTAAATCAGGCTGTCACAGCTCACAAAGCGCGGCGCGTGTGAGCGGCGGGGACAGGGACCGGGACGGGGACAGGGACAGGGGCAGGGATAGGGACAGGGACAGGGGGCAGGGGAAGGGAGAGGGACAGGGACAGGGGCAGGGGCAG
>JAWWEW010000012.1:1325723-1341208 GCA_035583185.1 Anabacerthia variegaticeps | reverse complement strand
ACGGGGACAGGGGCAGGGACAGGGACAGGAGCAGAGCAGGGACAGGGGAAGGGGCAGGGACAGGGACAGGGGAAGGAGCAGGGGAAGGGACAGGGGCAGGGAAAGGGACAGGGACAGGGAAAGGGACAGGGGCAGAGGCAGGGACAGGGACACAGAGACAGGGACAGGGACAGGGGCAGGGGCAGGGACAGGGACAGGGGCAGGGACAGGGATAGGGACAGGGACAGGATGCTGGCACTGCGGGATCGTCCGGCCCCACAGCCCGTAATGGGATTAGGCAGCAGAAGGCACGGCTGGATGGGGGCACGGGCTGCCCTGCCCGCCCATGCTCCCGTGGGTGCGTGGGGAGGGCAAAGGGGTGTCTGCCCGAGGGTTTCCCACTATCCATGAAAGGGATTTTACTCTTGGGGTGAAGGAGAAACCCCAGACTCCAAGGTTTTCGCATCCCATGGTCCCTGCCCTCCGGCAATCCCCCAGTGGGGCAGGCTGGAAGGGCCATCCCAGGGCACAAGGCACAGGGTTGTGTGAGGACAGAGATGCTCCAGGACACCCCAGGCCCCACACAGGGGGCTCAGGGACTTTGTGCCTCCTGCGGGCAGCCCGGGGCTCAGCACAGCATGAAGGATGCCCCCAGTTTCCCCATCCCATGGTGGGAGCAGGAGGAAGGGCACACAGCATCCCCCTGGGCTGGTACCCGGCAGGATGCCCCAAGCCCCAACCTCACACCCATCACCCCATGCACAGATCATGGTGTTTCAGGACAACGTCACAGCTGACTTTTAAATAGCACCTATTTATTTTAATTTATTTTTTTGTTACTTTGTGCAGCCCCCCAGGAGCTCTATTTTTGGGGGTGCTCCAGATGTAGGGCTTGGGATAGGCTTGAAGGTGGGGCTTTGGTGCCAGCCTGCAAACACTTTAATACATGTTCTCATAACCACGAGGGTTAAATTGCACCCCCACTGCTGCCTGGATCCAGGGGAGTCCCATCTGACAGCGGGGTTTTGGCAGGTCTCCCTCTGGTTCAGGGTGAAAGGGGTTTCCTGCAATGCGTTCATCCCAAACAGCGCCAGAATCCTCAGGAATCCTTCCCAGAAAGTGCATCCACCGGGAAGGGGTAACGTCAGGGATTGCTCCCCCCGGGACACCGGGCTCCGGTGCAGTCCCTGCTGGGAGCCTGGACAGCTCAAACCCAGCTGGCTTTTGGGACTCCCCGGAGTGTTCTGGCTCCACCAAGAGCTGAGCAGCGCCGAGCGTGTTTGTGCCCAGGTCTCCAGGAGCAGGACAAGCAGGAGGGGCTGCCACCCCCCCAGCAGCTCCAGCCCCAGTGATGTGACGCTCCTGATGAAATTCTGCTCATCCCTGCCAACAGCTCACGGTGCACTGTGTCAAAGCTCCCCTTCCTCAGCCCTCTGCAGCACAGATGGATGTTTTGTCCCCTGCCGTGGAGACACTCGTGGCCCGTTCCTGGCTGTCACAAGCAGTGCCAAGCCCCTCCCTGCAGACACTCTGCCCCCCAGCCTCCAGCCCTTTGTAGGTTTGCCAGGCTCTGTTGCAGGTGTGGCGTTGGGTCCCCCTCTTTGGGTGATGCTTTGCTGCCACAGCCCCTGGGGATCCCCCCAGCTGCCACAGCCCCACCAGCACCCACCACTGACTGTCCCCTGCACAGCTGTTTATGGCATGTTTCTGCACTAAAAAAACCCCACAGAATCATAGAATTTAGCTAAGATCACTGAGTCCAACCATTCCCCAGCACTGCCAAGGCCACCACTAACCCATGTCCCCAAGTGCCACATCCACACAGCTTTTAAGTCCCTCCAGGGATGGGGAATCCACCACTGCCCTGGGCAGCTGTGCCAGGGCTGGGCAGCGCTTTCCAGGAAGGAATTTTCCCTGGTGTCCAACCTAAACCACCTCTGGCACAACTTGAACCCCTTCTTGTCCTGTCCCTGTTCCCTGGGAGCAGAACCCGACCCACCCCAGCTCCCCCCTCCTGGCAGGGACTTGCAGAGCCAGAAGGTCCCCCCTGAGCCTCCTTTTCTCCAGGCTGAGCCCCCCCAGCTCCCTCAGCCCCTCCTGCTGCTCCAGCCCCTTCCCAGCTCCATTCCCTTCCCAGCACACACTCCAAACCCCTATGTTGGATATCAGGCTGCAGAGAGGAGAGAGATGTTCAATCCTTGCAGCTTCAGCTGATGCTGCTGGACCCCTGGGCACACTCCTGCCTGGGCACTGGGCACACCAGGGGCTGGAGCTGGGACAAAGCCCCTGCAGCAGCAGCCCCGTCTCCCTCTGCCCATCAAAGGCTTCCCCACGGGGCTGCTCACTGAGGAGGGAGTTATTTAGTAGTGCAGGCAAATTAAAAACATAAATAACCTTCGACTGTCGGAATCTTTTCAATAAAAACAAATTATGAGGTTTATGTATGTAAAGCAGTTTCGCTCGGTGTGAAGAATCTTTTACACGTGATTTATGCTGTTATTAAATATGGGGCAATTTTTAGAACCAAATCACTGCTGTCATTTGGGCACCATTACACTGTATTTAACACAAATTCGTAATGAATGTCTTTTTTTGAAATGCTGTTCCAATGCACAGTCTATTGGTAGATTTTAAAAGAGAAACTCCTTTCTTAAAAAAAAAAAAAAAATAGTTTTGTTTATTTTGTCTTCTTTTCCTTCCTTTCCACTGGGAGAAAAAAATCAGAGAGAGCAAATGAACATCCTCTGTTCACATCACTGGGCAGAGATGCAGCCCAAGACCTGACAGAGCATTTTAATATATCCAAATTCACCGTCCCTCAGCATGAGGGTGGGCATCCCTGGCCCCCCAAGAAGGTGCCTGTCACCTCTCTAGGTGGGACACTGGACATTAGTGCAGGAGTTCTGAACCATTCCCTACCACCAGGGACAAAAAAAGGACGGTAAAATACGGATATACAGGCTTAGGATCCCTTCCTGCTACTTAGAAAGTGGGGAAAGTTTTTGGAGCTCCCCTCAGCTCTTCCAGCATCCATTAAACACCCAGAGAACAGTTCTCCTGGGCAGCAGGAAAGAGCTTGGAAGGGGTTTAGTTCAGCCTTGAGACTGGCAAGTATGTTGAACCCAATCCTGGGTGAGCCCCATGGTCTCTGCCCATGCCAAGGGGCCAGAAAGCAGAGACTGAGGAAGACCATGGGATTGCTCCCCAACAGGAGCTGGGCATGGAGGGGGGGGTGGAAACTTTGGAATGAACAGGAGAAAACAGGAGAGTGCCCATGGAGGCACAGGGGACGTGCCAGCTGGCACTGAGGGCAGGGTTTGTTGGTCTCCAGTGTGATTTCTCTGCCATGTGGATTTCTTCACGTCCCACGGTGACACATCTCAGGTGTCACAGGAGTCTGCAGGGGTTGGTTTGTGGGGCCAGGGAGGCACTAAGGAGAATTCATAAATCCCCTGCTCCCACTCGGCGCTGGCTGGAACCTCCTGTTATTTCAGCCCCTTCAATGCAATTTGGGCAAAACCATAACATCAGATCAGGAACAAACAGCAAATTGCAGCTTGGTGGAGAGGGGCGGCGTGACAGGCAGCCAAATGAAAACTTACAAAGTGCTGCTGGCACAGCCCCTCTCGGGGCTGGAGATCCCTGGGCTCGGGATTCCCAGCCATGGGAAGCACTGGGAGCTGCCCACCCTCAGCCTGGCCCTTTGCAGACATTGAGGGCTGCCAGATTTTGGGGATTGTCAGATTGGATACATTCACTGAAAACTGCTCTGATTAGATCAGCGAATATCACAGCTACAGAAGACGTTGTTGGGATGAAATAGGTACCTGAAAGTTGAGAGTTTTAATTGGTCTCATGAGTTTACTCACCAGAATATGTGATCCCATCTTCCAGGTTGTATTTCAGTTTCCTCCAGGTACCTAAAAAGTCTTGCAGGGGCTGTCAGGAGTCCCTGGGAAAAGCAGTGAGGCTGCTTTTCCTCATTTATTTATGATATTAAAGGTTTGCAGGGAAAGGGCTCGGAGGGAGAGTTTGGAAAACAATGTGATGTACAGGTGATATACGTGTGACTGGGACCAGTTTCTTTACATTTCCAAAACATATTCAGGTGTAGCAAATCCCCTGTGGGTTTAGATGCTCTAAACTGTGGCATTATTATACACAATCCTATTAAATTTTAATTTTATATTTATAAAAGGCACCACCAAACCCAGGCTTTCATCCCCAACTGGGACACCTTTCTGGGTGCATCCACAGCCTCCTCAATGAGCCCTGAGAGTTAAATAAAGCTTTCCAAAGGATTTATCAGGTAAATGTTATGGATTGCTGTGATTTAATTTATGGGATTAGTTTGACTTTCAATTACCAGGCTTCACACTGAATCACTTTATATTTGGAGCTCTGTAAGTAGCACTTCTTACACTCGATCTTTCATTTGGGGAAGGATTATCAATAATTAGACACCATGGCCTTATTGATCAACTAATCAATAACCACATTAATCATCAGCAGTCTGAAAACAATTCACTCTTTGCATTAAAAGGAGTCGGTGCAATGAAATTAGCATCCTTTGCCTCACCCGCACTGCAGGTGGGACCTTTGAGAGAGATGTAAACTCAGAACTTCTCACTGCACACCTAGAACGGGTTTTCTCTTTCTTTGAACTTCTTTGTTAAGTTTGGGTCATTGTTTCTTAAGTTTTGCTGTTGATTGGTCACTAACAATAAATTTTGGCCCTACAAAGGTATAGGATGTAGAGAGTGACTGTCCAAAGGTGCCAGTTTATCCACGCTGGGGCAATAGAGTAGCAATGAAAAGCTCCCTGGGTGAGTCCTGAGGTCCAGCTGTCTCCTGCATCCCCATCACCCCAAAGCTCAGTGGAGGTGAGGTGGAGCTGCCTCTTAAGCCAACTGCTTAAAAAAGAGGTGTCTCTCTGGCCTTTTTCCCCTTGAATCACTTAAAATGTTCCCAGGCATTCCAAATAATTGCACCTTCATGCTACCCAAATTACACAGGGCTTACTCACAGAGAGAAACACCTGATTAAGGTTGTGTTTGCTGTTCCTCAGCCATAAGAAACATTTATGGCTAAGCCTCTCCATCAATCAGGTGAGACTATTAGGAAAACAACAAACTGCCCAATAAATTATCCTAATCTGCTGTAAAACTGATCTTAGTAATTAATTTAGTCAATTATATTTAACCAGTTGGCAAGTAGCCTAAATAATGTAATCACATCGGGTTTTTCATGGAATAAAACCTGAGAAAGCCATAACAATAATTCAGAATAACAGGAAAGTATCATTTTTTGGGGGATGTCATGCACACCTATGGCTCAGGTGGGCAGATGGAGCTGGAAATGGCTTTCTGTGGTGGGAACTGGTGGGGTGACAACGGTGTGAGGCCACCCAGCTTTGCTGACCCACGTTGAGTTCCAGCTCCGTGGGATGGAGGAGGATTTGGGAGTGCCTGTCCATAGGTGGAGGGTGACTCTGCTTCACCAAGACACCCCAGGACTGGTCCCAAAGTCCCTGTTTCACCAAGACACCCCAGGACTGGTCCCAAAGTCCCTGTTTCATGAGGACACCCCAGGACTGGTCTCAAAGCTTTGCCTCAGTGGTGTCACTTTTCAGCCCCCACAGGTCAGGGAAAACAGATGTAAATCCATTATTTTCATGGGACTCGAGCCTGAAGGCTTCAAGAAGAGTTTTGCTCGTTGAGAGAGTCAAACAGCAATTCATGACCTGGTTCAGAGCTGCATCTTTTTACGTGTTCATTAATTCTCTGGATTGTTTTTATGTGCTCATTAATTTGCCCCCAGCACTGACATAACAATGCCCTGGGAATGACCACTGGTGCACAAATCCATATTTCTGGTGGGTGGGACTGTTTGAGGGGAAGGAAGACTGGCACACCCTCAATTCCATGGACTAAGATGATGAAAAGCAACCCACACCATCCAAAAGGGCAGTTCTGCCAGAAAAGGGCCATGCTCATCTCCAGGGATTTCTAGGAGCAGCTCCATGTGGGTCCTGAATTTCCATTCCATTTCATGAGTGAAGTGCCTTCACTGGAGAGGGAGGACATTTGTGCTTGGTCAAACACCTTCAGCACAGGGAGCCAGCACTGGGAACACACAGAGCTGACAGAAGGGTTCATGGAATCACAGAAAGGTTTGCACTGAACTGGCTCATTTACTCACAGGAGTTTCCCAAGTCAAGGTTATTAACAGGGCTGTGGGCTCTGAAACACAGAACTGCCAGTGGCAAACTGGAGGTTTCCAAACTGTTTGTGCATCCAGCTCCCAGAGAAATCATTGGATTGAGCACGTCTTGGTGGGAAAGACCCATTTGTTTCCTTCCACTAAACAGATCTTTGCTCCCTGTCTCGGGGTCTGATTTTATGCTTGGAAATATTAGCAGGCTAATGGCAACTTCATGTATAATTTAGGTGAAATCCATGTGCTGCAATTTGTCAAGTTAAATAACACATGTCACAGCTGTGGACAGGGAGGGGCAGCTTGCTCCAACCACCACTAAAATCATCCTGGTGGTGGGATGGGCCCTGGGGAGGGATCGGGGTGCAAGGAGGTGCACAGCCATAAAATCACAGAAAATGCTGAGTTGGAAAGGACCCCCAAGGATCACTGAGTCCAACCCTGGCCCTGCACAGACACCCCAACAATCCCACCCTGTGCCCTAGAGCATCACCCAAACCCTCCTGGAGCTCCGGCAGCCTTGGGGCCGTGCCCACTGCCCTGGGGAGCCTGGGCAGTGCCCACCACCCTCTGGGGGAAGGAGCACGAAGCAGGAGAGCACAGGGATGCCCGGGGCTCCAGCCCTGGAGCCCCATCCCAGTGCTGTGCCGCAACGCCAGCTGTGCCGGCTGGCACGGGGAGCGCCCGGCGCGGCTGTTCCCGCTCCTTGCCAGCCCCATTACCATGTTCAAAATGACAAAACCATTCCTTAATCACATCTTCCCCTTCTTCAAATTCACCAGGGGGCTCGTTCGACGCTCTCCTCTCCAAGAAAAGCAATCAAAGCCCTGCCAAACAGAAGTGTTTGTGCCCCCTCCAAGCCCTGCCAAACAGAAGCGTTTGTGTCCCCTCTGCTGCCCCCCAGACCTTTGGTCCCGGCACGGGGGGGCAGTGGGAGCAGCAGAGGGGCTGCTCTGCTGGGAGGGGTGGGATGTGCCACCGTGAGGCTCCAGCTGCCGGCAGATGTTGGAGCAGTGCAGCTGTTTGTGCTGCAGGCAGAGGTTTGGAGAGGTGGCACCACAGCACGGGGGGCAGGAGGGCTGTTCTGGCCCCATGTGGGGCTGGGGGGGCCCCATGTGGGGGACACAGCTCCTCCTCTGCTGTAGGACAGAGATGGGACTCCCCTCCCCGTGCAATTATTACTCATTAGGGGAGCTGGATGTGGGCAATAATTGTTGTTGCTGTAGTTTAAAACTCTCAAATGGCATATCAATACCCACAGATCCCTGATGTCTTTGCTGGTGACCATGCACCAACCTGTAGGACCCTGGCACTGCCTCCTGCTCAGTGCATAACATGGAATCATAGAATCATGGAATCATGGAATTTTTTAGGTTGCAAAAGCTCTGTAAGACCGAGTGCAACCATTCCTCAGCACTGCCAAGGCCACCACTGACCCATGTCCCCAAGTGCCACATCCACACGAATTTAAATCCCTCCAGGGATGGGGATCCACCCCTGCCTGGGCAGCTGTGCCAGGGCTGGACAGCCCTTTCCATGGAGAAATTTTCCCAGTATCCAACCTGCCCCTGCCCTGGCACAACCTGAGGCCATTCCCTCTCCTCCTGTCCCTTTTCCCTGGAGCAGAGCCCATTCCCTCCCTGGATCCATCAGGATGTTGCAGAGCCAGAAGGTCCTCCCTGAGCCTCCTTTCCTCCAGGCTGAGCCCCCCCAGCTCCCTCAGCCCCTCCTGCTGCTTCAGCTCCTTCCCCATCTCCATTCCCTTCCCTGGACTCGCTCATGGACCATCCCACGGCCACACCTCCAGCATCCTCCATCCCTCCACGCCACCCCGTGCAGGTGGGAACCCACGGCACGTGGAGGGGATCACAGAGGGGTGAGAACCCGTCACCTCCATGCCCAGGGTGGCTCCTCCCTGCAAACAGCACCACGCAATAAAGCCTGGCTTAAAAGAGCCATAAACCCAGGAATTCTAAGACACGGAGTGATGTGAGGAAGGGCTGGCTCGGAGGCCTCCTGCCTTTGATGTTTATTGCCACAGCAGAGCAAATAGGAACAATGCTGGGCTTCACGAGCCCTTCCTAGCGTTGGGTATTGCACATTTGTTTCCAATTTTAACAGTTGCCATTGTGTGCTTTCATTCTGCCATTGTCTGAGGAGCCTCTCAGGCCGGGGCGGTTGTAATTTATCTTTTGTGCTCCATAATTTGGAGCAGTCCGGGCCAGAAGGGAACATCTGTACGGAGGGCTCTGCACCCAGGTCCTGCACTCCTGCTCCAGGACGTGTTGGAAGGTCACTTTCCTCATAAACTTCGTTATCGCTGTTGGTTTTATTCATTATATTTGACATATTAAGCTTCTGTATCTTGGCATAAAGGACACAATATTGCAGCATATTGGCAAGCTCATTTGCTTTTCACAGCTAGTGTTGTGTCCAAATAACAGTCCCCGGGGAGCAACACGTGTATATAGACTGCAGGAAAATGAGCCTCAGCAGCAGGTGGCCTTTTGCAGCCTAATGAACATGGCAATCTGTTACTAGCACGGCAAGGCTTTTCACCAGACAATTAGGCAACTAAGCATGTAATTATTCAGGCCAACAAGAAGAGCCTCTTCTCTAATTTCATCTTTTCATTGCTGTTTACTCACCCACACTCCCCTCATTAATGAGAGATTTTCCAGTCTATGCTAATTGGTTTCAATAACATTCATTTCAGTTGAAAGGGAACGATTCTGTTAATTGAGAATCGAAAGCGTCTTTTCATTTCGAGTGCGTCCTGCTATGGAAATCTGAACACTCTCAACAGGTTTGAGCTAATGAAATTAAGTTACACAGCCACCGGTGGTGTAATAGAAATAAAGTAATTTATTTTCACTGAAGCATGTGCTATAGGTCCTGAACAATTAATCCAGCTCGTTCGGGAGAGCCTTCGGAGAGGGCGCTTTTGAATAAACAAGGCCTGCTGTTTCAGATGTGCCGCTGCAATTCTCAGGGTGCTGTAACTGCCAAGCTCTGCAGAACGACCCCAAAATGTTTAATGAGAACGAGAAGCACTTATGGAAACACTAATTCTTTAATAGCTGCTTGGGAAAGAAAAAAATGAGAGAGCAGAGCTTGCCAGCCTGGGCACCAGGGTGGGTTAGAGCATCGGAAAATAAATAAATGGGTGTTCCCCGCTCTGAAACCAGAGCCCACCCATGGCACGTGATGCTGGGGAGGACTGGGGAGCTGTAATCCCAGTTCTTGGGTGTCCAGGACCTGGAAAGCAAGAGGGAACTGAAGCCCAAGAGTCTAATACGGAGTTTTTTTCATTGACCACAAGTAGTAGGAATTATTTTCAAGGAAAACTGAGATGCTCAATTATGGATGTAACTGCTGGTGTTCAGGCTTTAAGGAAAACTTTGGCTACCTTGTTCCAGCTTCAGAGTTGGAACTGTAGAGTTCCAGCTTTAGGGTTGGAACTGGATGACTTTTAAGGTCCCTTCCAACCCAACCCATTCCAGGACTCTCAGATTCTACCACAAATGGACCTCTGCAGGCAGCACTGAGGTGGAGAAGGCAGCCTGGAGGTGTCTGAGCATCCTGCCTGGGGGAGCAGCTCTGCAGGGACCCCCCTACCCCAGCCATGCCCTGCCTTTTCCCTGTCCTTGTCAGACAATCCCAGGGCAATTTGGGTTGGGAGGGACCTTCAAGATCCTCAAGATCATCACCTCCCAACCCCCTGCCATGGGCAGGGACACCTTCCACTAGACCAGGTTCCTTGGAGGTTCCTTGTCTTGGAGTGGGTGATTTCAACTGCTGTAGGTTAATTAATTAATTAGAAATTAATCTGCAGACTGAGAACTATAGTATCCAGCCAATGAGAGGACCAAGGTATGGCTTTCCATGTGGGAAAAGCCAGGAAACTTTGGAAACTTCAGTGCTTCACTGTGGAGGAGACCAAAGATGGAGCATTCACCAGCCCTTTCTGTATCTAAATATGAACCCACGGGCAGAGGCACATGGAAATCTCAGCAAAGGCACATGGAAAGCTCTGCAAATACATATGGAAATCTCTGCAAATACATGTGCAATTACTTATTTTTCAACTACAATGCAGTATATATTTAAAGTATCTTATGGTCATCCAAAATATTTGTGTACAACTGAATAAAAAATACCCCAAACCATACCAGACTCCATCAACTTTTAAGGGAGACACTCAGATTTTCCTGCCTCTTGTTCTGGCATTAAAGCAGCTTGATGAATTTATTTTAACACGAGTGAAACTACAGGGTGTAACTTTTGTTTTCATCCAGTGGGATGATGGAAGGTGCTGTTCCAAGTCTCTGTGAATAACCCTCCTCTGTGCAGTTCTTCCAGCTGGAGCATTTGCTTGGTGGGAGATGCCCTTGCCTCCATTAAGAAGAGGGACCTGGAGTTGTTGCAGTTGCTGGTTGTGTTTCATCTTGGCTTTATTTATAAGCATTTCTGCCGGCATGGGGTATGTAAATGCTAATGTTGGTTTTTTCAAAGCTGGCTTCCTAAATGCATAATGGGCTGAGCCTTATAAACTAATACACTGCAGACTGTTATGAATATTTCAAAGAATTATTCCTTTATTTTGTGCATAGCTCATCGGGCTGACGGTTGATTCATAGCTGCACAAACGCACCTGGGGTTGCTAAGGTTACCCAATTTCATTCACCCATAGATAGTTGAGATCTACATAATCCCATCAGATCATCCACTGCATTTCAAAGTGATATTGATGAATGGTGCCTTGCTCAGATGATATGTCCATTTACATGTGATATATCTCACGATTCCTGTCTTCTAAAATATTGCTGCTGATGAAATTTCCCATTATGTGCAGATCCACAAAGCAGAGGTGCACGTCTTTATTCCCAGTTTGAGCAGAGCCCAGAATTAGGAGCCCAAAGGGGGGTGTTTTGTGCTTGAAGCTCACTTTTTCTGCCAAAATGGCAATATTGTGGCTCTAATACCGGGCTTTGGTTTTGCACAGTTGTCTGCAGTGGTACCTTCTGGTTGCCACCAGACAGGCTCAGCATCTTGTTTCATTGAGCCAGAGCTTGCCAGTAGCATCTTCATCACCTTTTGCTGTGGAATATCCCATGAAAGGTGAAGAAGTTTTCCAGCAGAAGTTGCAGACTCTGGGGGATGGCCCAGGATGGGCATCCTGATGTGGCAACAGGGAGGTGAGGGAAACCAGGGCACAGCTGGGGCGGGGCGGGGAGATCCATGACAGAAATGGCAAGTCCTCCTCAGTGCTCTCCCATCCCACCTCACGAGGACGTGCATTATACACAATATATACAAATCTGTGTATTAGAAACCACAGCTAAGCCATAGGCAACCTTTTATTTCACTTTACAGAAGCACAACAGCAACTGTCGGCCCGGAGCGTTCGGAGCCAGCAAAGACTTGAACTCCATCAAGCAGCCCAACCCAAGCCGAGGTGAGCCCCTCTCCCTGTGCCCCTTTTGCTCAGAAACCCGGCCCAAACCACAGCCCACAGGGCTGGGCAGCAGTGGGGCTGCGGTCTCGGTGGGGCCCAGGCGGGCTGGGAGGCGCCGGGGCTTGTGGAGCCCCAGGAGTGCCCAGCCAAATTCAGGAGTGGGTGCAGCCAGGGTGGTTATCCTGGGGAGCATCCCCCTCTGCTCCAGGGACCGTCAGCCCTGCCAGGAGACACCAGGGCAGCTCCTGTTCCCATCAAATGCACGAGAATCAACCCAGCTTGGCACAAAGAGGCGTGGCTGAGGAGCGAGGCGAGGGCTGAGGGTACCAGGTCATTTGTTCACAGCGAGCACACCTTGACAGCATCCCATTTCCAAGCCCAGAGATGTTTGTCCCAAATCTTCCCAGAGACAGATTTGTAAGTGAAATGAAGCGACTGCTCTTGAGGCACTGTGAAGCTGGAGCCTGTGCAGCCCTGAAAACCTCCGCTATATTTCATCCTTTAAAAGCTATCATTTTACTTAGCAGGCTGCTTACTACAATTATACAACGTTTTTCTTGGCCCCCAGCTACATTAAACATGCATTTTATGGCGCTCACTGTGTTACCCTGAAAGCCCGGCTCCCGAGGAGATGCTTGTAAAGGGTTACACTGTAAAAAACTACACGGGTTCCTCATTAACTTTATGGTTTTACTGCCTTGTTTGGGGGCACCTTCCCTTCCTCCCCTTCCGCGGCTGGGCGGGCTGAGCACTGCTACTTTACCCAAATGTTTTGGGCCGGAGATGTTTTCCACCAGCATCCTCTGCCCTTGGCTCCTGAAGAGGATGCAAAGATCCTCCTGAAGTGGATGCAGAGCCCCTCCTGAAGAGGATGCAGAGCTCCTCCTATCAAAGCCCCCAAGCTGGGCACAGCATCACAGAATCACACAATCATCGGATGGTTTGGGTTGGACGGGGCCTTAAAGCTCCTCTTGTTCCACCCCTGCCATGGGCAGGGACACCTTCCAGCAGATCAGGTTGCTGCAGCCCCATCCAGCGTGGCCTTGGTCCTCTCGCAGGGTTTAGCCCCGACGGCTCCTTCGCTATCAGGAATAAGGCACCTCTGCAGCGGCGAGGGCAGAGCTCCCTCCAGAGCCGCCCGGCGCAGTGTTTGTGTTTCCCACACGTTCCCAGGCCAGCTGGACTGTTTTACGCCCCTGCACATTATCGAGACAGTCAGAGAGCAGGCGATTAAACCCCGTTTGAACGTGCCTAAAACCTGCTCTCGTTCCTGCGCGGCCCGGACAGTCTCACAGACGGGCTCTGACTGCTGCTAATTATAGCGGCTCAAACCCGCTCGCCGCTGCGGAGCCCTCCCGAGCAGACACCGTCTCGAGCTGTTGATTATTAAGCCCTATTATATATTGATAGGTCAGGATTTATTCCTGAAAGCAGAAGCCGATAGCCGGGGCTTGGCTGGGAGCGGGGCGCTGGGGAATCGGCGCGGGGCTGTTAGCCCGGGGTAATCTATCAGCGGGAGCACGAGTGTGCTCCGGCAATTAGGGAGCCGCCAATCGGCAGCCTAATAGAGATAATGGGTTTTACCGGCCAGGACGGGTCCGGGGCTGCTGCTGCTGGGGGAGCAGTGACAGTAGATAAATAGGCAAATGGCTCATTAAAGCATGCTGCTGGTGCGGCCAGCGCTGCGAGCGCGGGGTGCGAGGCACCACGGTGTCTGGCTGCAGCAGATCCTCCCGATACGGGCGGATGCTGCAGGGAAACCTATATGGCTCCGAGTTTAAGGGCATACATTAAGCTGGTGTTTGTGACAGAATTAAGTTATTTCCATCCCAATGTGTTTCTTATTACAGCCCCCCCGCCCCCGTCCCCACGATACTATTTTTACCGCCTGCACTGTGAGATGTCCGGTTCTTCCCTCAAGCTTTTTGCTGTGAATACCCATCCTGCCCCGGTGCTGCCTGGTGCTCCCCAAAACTCACCTCTGCCAGGCACCAGCGCTGGCTGCCGAAGTGGCAAAGGGCAGCTCAAAGCTATGGAAACCTTCACCTGCAAGAGAACATCTTCTCAAGCTCCCCATCATCCACCAAGAGCACCTCACCCAACACCAGGCACCAATCTCTGCTCTCTGACACCAGGAACAGGACCAAAGAGAATGGCTGGAGTGGTGTCAGGGGAGGTTTGGGTTGGATCCCAGGGAAAGGTTCTTCCCCCAGAGGGTGGTGGGCACTGAGCAGGCTCCCCAGGGCAGTGGGCACAGCCCCAAGGCTGCCAGAGCTCCAGGAGGGGTTGGATGATGCTCTGGGGCTCAGGGGTTGACTCCTGGGGATGGGCCTGGGCAGGGCTGAGGGTTGAACTGGATGGGCCTTGTGGTTCCCTCCCAACTCAGGATATTTTATGATTCTATTCTATGAACAGCATAAGGGAATGGTGAGAACCCTCTGTACCCGTTTCTCCATGTTTATTACAGTCCTGCTAAACAGTTCTGATCCATTAAGGGTTGGAAATTGGCTCCAAATGCAGTAATCTGGCCTTCATATAAATGCATGATCCACCCAGGCGAGGAGGACTGACCTGCCATTGCCCCTGGAACTGGGAAAAGGATTTTGAGAGAAGCAGCTCTCCAGAATGAGAATGTGGTTTTTCCTTCCCCTAATGTTTCACTCCTAAGCAAAGACTCTGGGTACTGTAATTAACACCTGTGATTGACGAAGGTACCATCTCACACACAGGAATAAATGAATCCTTTTACTATAACCTGTTAAAGATGAGTGGGCAGTGAAGTGTACAGGTTAATAAAGTGCTCAATAATAAATAAATGAAGATACTGGTAATAAATTCTCTGGTTTTGTCATCACCCAATTTGTGAAGTGCCGTGTATCAGAGAGAAAATTCACATTGTGTTTGTGCTGTTTGAATTGATAGGGGCCAGGCCCTGGAAGAGGCTCAGGGTGAGAACCACTACCTGGTGAACACCACAAACAATGAGGCAACGAAAGGGTAGGGCTTGGAGATCTTCTGCTTCTGAATATTTCAGTTTAGCTGAATATAAATAAATCAGGCACTTCCAGACTCAGCAGGATCCTACCTCCTGTGATATTGCTCTGTCATCCCATTCCTGCCCAGCCTTCCTTCGGCACCGGCCCCGCTGCATCTTTTATTAGCTCTGTGCTCACAACTGGCCAGGGTTGGATCCGGTTGCCGGAAAACCCAATGGCATTTGGGAGGTTTCCCACCCACCAGTTTGTCCTACCAGTGCAGAAGGAGAGCTGGACAGTGTGGGCTGGGAATGGGCCCATCCCAGCAGCGATGTCTCTGCCCCTGGCATCACCTCCACCTGCTGCCCCCGCTCTGGCAATGGGATCAGGTTCAGTGGGAGCCCTGGCACAGGGGTCTGCACATGGCCAGGGAGCAGGGACCGTGTCCTGGGGAAAGGGATTACACCTCCCAGCATGTCCAACGTCCCACTATATCCAAGCACTTGGGTTTGCTCTGGATTTGCTCTCCTTCTCCATAACACCTGCATGGGATTCAGAAAGCTCAGCCCTGTCCTGAATGTCCCTGAAGAGACAATGAGCTGGGACAAGCTGGGGGCTTCTAGGATGTACCAGGATCAGCTGGCACATGATGGGATGAGCAAGGGGCAGCTGGGATGTGCTTGGACATGTTGGCATGTGCTGAGATCAGCTGGGACATTCTTGGGAGGAACTAGTGTGTTCTGGGATGTGCTGGGATGTGCTGGGACATCCTGGCACATGCTGGGATGAGCTGGGATGTACTGGAATCAGCTGGGACATCCTGGCACATGCTGGGATGAGCTGGGATGTACTGGAAT
>JAWWEW010000012.1:1305854-1325623 GCA_035583185.1 Anabacerthia variegaticeps | reverse complement strand
GGACATCCTGGCACATGCTGGGATGAGCTGGGATGTACTGGAATCAGCTGGGACATCCTGGCACATACTGGGATGAGGTAGGATGTACTGGAATCAGCTGGGACATCCTGGCACATGCTGGGATGTGCACCACGATGCTCAGCTCCCTGGTCAGGATCACAGCAAGGGCAGCTGTGACAGGAGCAGGCACAGCTCTCTCCAAGCAGCCCCCTCTTCCCACCATCTCTTCATTCCTAGTCACGCTTCCCACAGGCACAGAGAGGCAGCAGGATGTGACTGCTGCTCACAGATAGCAGACAAAGGGACGCAAGCAGAAATCTGGCAGAGCACCTTCATTTTGGAAGCTCTTACCTCACCGTCAATCACAGTACATGTAACGCTGTGAGCCTCACAGCAACACAGGGGAATTATTTCCAAAAACATGCCTTCAGGTTTTCCCTGAATTTCTCTGAAGATTCATGACATCAGGCTGTATTACCCAGGCAAGCTGAGTTTTACTGACATGTTCTGCTCAGAAAATGACCGAATCCGATAGCGATGGTCCGCACGGATGTATTGATCTCCAGCTCTGATAGTGCCTTGGCTCCAGGTGGATGAGGGCATGCAAAATGCAGATTGATTTTAGAAAGAGCTGCCAGGAAGAGCAAGGAGAGCTGCAGGAATGGCAGAAGCACCTGGTTCACTTGTCAAATGTTCATCCTCAAACCTCGTGTTGTCCACAACCACAGACACGGCTGCAGGGCAGGGATGAGGATGGGAGACCAGGGTGAGGTGTGTGGTCTGAGCATCCCTGGTGGTCATGGGAAAAAAGGAGGAGGGAAGTGGGTGATCTCACATGTCTTGTGTGTTCTCGGTGGGGCTGGAGCCCTCTCCTGCCCCTCCTTGGGGTCTCCCACACCCCTCGCTGCTGCTTTGCTGCTGCAGGTCCAGGAGCTGGACTTGATCCTTGGGGGTCCCTTCCAGCTGAGCATATGCTGTGATTCTGAGTCTGCCCCCCTCAGTTACACTAAGCCTCTTGCACTACCAAATTCCTGCTCTTCTCCAGGCCCTGAGCTTTGATTTGTCTTCCTTAACACGGATGTTAAAGACATTCCTGGGGAGATAATGGGAAGTGGAGGCAACACAAGAGCCAGGCTTTGGGAACTGAAGCAGCACGAGCCATATTCCTTGTGCCACACACTCATTACACTTAATTTGCATGTGCTAATTTGCAGTGCACACAGAATGTGTGGTGAACAGGGCACCCTGAAAGCCCAGGTCTCCATCCTGGCTTGACCACAGCCAAGCCCTGGTCTCCATCCCCAGTCTCCCTGGGATGCTGGGAATTCTCCTCAGCTAAGGGGACTGAAGGAGCACCAAAACCCAAGGGAAACAACAACAAAACAGCCATGACAGTCGTTAAAAATGTCTTGTGTTTCTTTCCTGCACGAGGGGAACTATTTAAACTGGCACAAAATAAATTTAAGGAGCATATTCTTGGAATTACATAGAAAAATACCCCATACGTTTTGGCAGCAACTAAACATATCCTTAATGGAATTCATATGGGGCCTGGAGTGATCACAATGTTTGGAGAGGAGCCAGATAGTAAGTAATTTAAACATCACAGGAAATTAAATTTTAGAATTCAATTTTGCATAAAGTTTTCTGTAATGAAAATGTCACACATAAATTATGAAGTCTGATTATATTCTTTTTTGACTTTTTAATAAAATAATAGAGGCACTTGACAGTCAAGAACAAATGCATATTTTATGTGAGGAGCATTACGTTAAACTAACGTCCTCTGGAAATAATGGAACAGATGTTAACACTGCTATATCAGTTATCAGGTGCTCTGTTAAACAGCTTCAAACACAAGTATTTATTAAAAATGCTAACGGGATTGTCTCTCAGGGTGATCTAATTGTGGGCTTAAAATGTAGATGTTTAATGTAATTAATTATATCTGTAGAATTATATAGTTAGGCCATAATTTATTGTGTATGTCCACATATAAATTATATGCTATAATTAATTCAGTGCAGGCAGGGAAAATGACTTTGGTGAAAACACAAACTTGTTCATAATAGAGAGATAAATCAAAACTAAGCCAAATTTCCCCTTCATTTCGACGGAGGGACTCAGAGCTGCTACATCTTTGTGGGTGTCTCTCAAACTGGCCCCAGATTGGGCTGAGACCCTGGGGGGAGGCAGAGAGAGCCCTGAGCCTCTTCTCCAAGCTGCTGGTGGTGCCTGTAGTGTGGGGGACATCCTGGTGGGCATCGTGATCAGGATTGTGGTGGACACCATGGTGGGAATCATGGTGGGAAACGTGGTGGGAATCATGGTGGGAATCGTGGTGGGAATCATGGTGGGCATTACCGCGAGCAACATGTCCAAATGTACAAACCCAGCCCTGCAAGAGCCACCAGGAGCAGGTTTAGATCAGCAAAACTTTATTGATTATCAACAAAGATGATTTTTGGCCAAGGACATTGCTCTGCAACCTTTCTCCAATAATACCAGCTCTTGGCTTTGTGGGTTTTTCCATATCCTGTCCAAGTCCTTGGTGGCTCTCTCCATGTCCTGACCAAGTCCTCGGTGTCTCTCTCCACCCAGTGGGCAGTGGGGGACTGTTCTGGCTGGGACCAGCAGCCAGAGCTGGGTGGGACCCCTGTCCTCCTCTCCTTGGGGTGAGAAGGATGCAAAGCCCCAGCTGAAAATGTTGGGAGGTATCAGGATGTGACCCCAGTGCTGGCTGCATCCCAAGACTTATCTTTACATGGAGCAGAGGGAGGGATATCTTCACTCCTAGCATGGAGGTGTCAAAAAGCTGCATCCCTTTGACAGGGAATGTTAAAGAAAGCCCAGCCCAGCAGCCACTGGAGGCTGCCAGAGCTGAGCCAGCCCCAAGGACTGTGATGGGGAACATGCCCAGTGCTCCCCTTGGGCTTCCCAGTACTGTCCCCGTGCATTCCTGGCCCTAATGCATCATAAACGGGCACAATCAGGCTGAGGTCAGTAAAAGGAATCAGTGGGTTTGCAGTCTGTGCTCATCCATGGCAGGCGGTTCCCTGCATCCCATCCCATCCCATCCTAGCTGGGAATGGGAGGCAGGGATGGGTAGGGGGGCCGGGTCCACCTGCAGCAGCAGCTGGTGGGATAGGAGCTGTGGAGGTGGCTGTCCTGGGGACCCCCGGGGTTTGGGGGGCTGGTAGAGCACTGGGGAGAGACCTCTGCTCCGCCTGGAGGTGCCTG
Organism: Anabacerthia variegaticeps; assembly: GCA_035583185.1. Lineage (NCBI taxonomy): Eukaryota > Metazoa > Chordata > Aves > Passeriformes > Furnariidae > Anabacerthia > Anabacerthia variegaticeps. Next base: position 1,322,383 of record JAWWEW010000012.1, on the reverse strand, counting down.
GTCCCCTCTTTGGGTGCCCTTGGGTGCAGAAGTGCCCCTGGGCAGGGGCTCCCCTTGGGTACAGGGTCATCCCCAGCATGAACTGGCACCAAAGGCTGGTGGGAGACACATTTTGCCCCTGGGAGGGGATCACAACTCCCCTCCTGTGGCACCACACCAGGTGTCCCCAGTCTGGGACTGGTGTTTGCTGCGGTGGCAGCTGGGACCATCCCCACACTGAATTCCTCCTGCCAGAGAAGCCAGGGCCCAGGGGGAACCAGTGGCACGTGTGGCATGTCCCTGGGGCACATCCCCAGGAGGGGACCTGGAGTCCTGCAAGGAGGACCCACAGCTCCTGCAACACCATGGCCACAACAGGCTCCAAACCTATCGCTTGAAATGGCTCGGAAAAATACAGCAGGATTTGTTTCCTTGGATTTAAATGGGTAAATTATTTGAATTTCTCCACCCCCAGGTGAATGATTTAGATGGCCTTGACCCCAGGCTGACTGCAGGGATTAATGTGGGATAATGATTGCTGAGGCTATCATTGCAGCAGGCATCATTAATTATCCTTATTGATTGGAGCTTTCAAAGATAAAGCATTATGCTGACTGGAAAATACCCTCTTCCTGCAAGGTCAAGGCTAAAATAGGGCAGCTAAATAATTGCATTAACAAACAAAGAAATAAAAATAACCTCTCGGAGAGCCGTGTAATTAAGATCCAATTACAGTGTTTGGCCCTGCTGGAGGAGCAGCCCTGCCTTGTGCAGGGTGGGATGTGGGATAGAGGATGGGGGAGCACATGGGATGGCTCCTGCCAGGTTCACCTGCGAGGGGCTGGGGGGATCCCTCTGAAAACACTCCTGGGATGTCAAATTAAAAGGGTCAGATGGACAAAATGATAACTGGCCTCAAGTCCTATTAGATGACTTTTGGGTCATACGGTGGAGTTTAGGGCTGTCCCAGGGATGCTGATGTTGATGTCTCTCAGTCCCACTGGTCCCTCCTGCAGCATTTCTGACTGCAGGGAGCACCTGGGTGCTGTGGGGACACTGGGCTGCCCTTCTCTCCACGTCTGTCCTGGTCATCCATTGCCCAGAGAAACTGTGGCTGCCCCATCCCTGGAACGCCCAAGGCCAGGTTGGATGGGGCTTGAAGAAATGTAGTCTAGTGGAAGGTGTCCCTTGTGGCAGGGGAGTGGAACAGAATGAGCTTTAAGGTCCCTCCCAACCCAAACCATTGGATGACTCTCTGATCCCAGCACCAGCATTCCAAAGGAAAAAGGTGCCTTTGGAGATGCATCCACACTCCATCCACGCAGCATTCTGCTGACATTTCTTTCCCTTCCTAGAAGCAGCAGCAGGGCAGGCTGCTCCCTGCATCCAGCAGCATCCTCAAACATCCAGATCCCATCCTTCAAACCACCCTGGGCTGGAGGAGAGCAAGCCTTGGCCTCTGGTGCCCTGAGTGCTGGCGGAGAGGGAAGATTCCCAGCTCCTGCAGCCCATGTGGGGTTAGAATGCTCAGTGATGTTTAGGGAGAGCCAGGAGAGTTGCAGCCCTACAAATACACATTATCTTGGTGGCATTAAAGCCCTAAGAGTGGCTCTCACTGGGGTGCAGGTGGCAGCTGGCCCTGCCACCCCACCCTCCACAGCTGGCACAGAGCAGGCACTTTGGGAATTACTGCTGTCTCTTTGAGGAATATTTGCCTAAAGGTCTCAGTTTATTTTCTGTTCTGTCATGAGCTCCATTGCCTGATAGGATGTGATGTGAAGTTGTGAAGTGTGTTTTGAACTGAAACATTTTTTTGACATCCATTTAATTAGAATTATTTTAATTAAAACATTTTTCATTAAGAACCAGACGATCTGGCGTGCAATCCTGCTCTTCGTCATTAGGAATTTTCAAACCAATAAAATAATTTATTTCAACGCGAATATCAATTTCCATTTAAGGAATTGTACAACTCGGTTTTTAGCTGAGGGAGGCTGGTCTGTATCCGATCACCTCCCATCATGGAAAATTGCTCTGAACGTGGGGCTATTTATCCCTTGCAGTGAGTTCCATGAAAGCCAGATCCTGGAGGATGAGAGAGCAGCATCCCACTGCTGGGCTTGGGCACTGCCAGGGGGAGGTTTCCCAGGAGCAGGGCCAACTCCTCAGGATGTTTCCCTGCTGCTGGAAAGGGGATGGGAACCTTGCTGGCACAGGAGATCCGTGGTGTGTTGATGCTGCCTGTCCACAGGCCCACACCAACACCCACGTCAGGGATCCTGCTCCTGCCCCTGGCACAATATTCAATGTATTGCATGGGCAGAGTCCTCCCAGAGCCCTGCAGAGGCACACAGAGGATCTGCAGGGCTGTGGGGTCACACCCTGCGAGGATCAATGCTCTTTGCTTGCTCCCATCGTGGGTTCAACCTCAAGGAATGAACAGACAAAGCCAAAGGGGTCTGAAGAGCTGGAGGATGGATGTGCTGCGGTGATGCCGGAGGGAGCAGCGTGGATCCTGCTCCTGTGTGCCGTGGGATCACTGCCCTGGGGTGGGAATAGCCGGAGCTGTGCTGGCCATGGGCCAGTGCCCACGGCAGGGCGGCATGGGCACCGTGCCTGCCCTGACAGCTTCATTAGCCAGAGAGCAATCTCTGCAGAGGTGGGGATGGCACGCTGGGTAATTAACACAGCCCCCAGATATGCAGATTTTCCTGGGCTTTTTGGGCAGAATAGCCTGGCAAGCAGCGTGGTGCGAGCTGGTGGGGGAACATGTCTTCAAGAATTGTGCAGTTCTTCAGAGTCATCCCTCATAATAGGTTGCAAAAGGGGGAAAAAATGTGAAAAGGCAAGTATACGAGCAAAAAAGAGTTCCCATTATTGTTCACCCTGTGAAAAGCAAGGTGCAGGATGTAAAGCACCGGGGGGAAGCTGCCAACAATAGACCCCATGGCAACAACAACTTCTAAGGGGGAGCAGGCGACGCGTGGCGGCTGCTGGTCCCACTGCCCACCCTTGATCTCAGCAGCCCCGTGGGGACAAAGGCCCCCCGCTGCCCACCACACAAAGGCAGCTCCTTCCTCCCAGCACAATGCTCTGGCACCCCGGGGTTGGGAAATGACACTGCTGCACCCCTGCACCCCAGCAGACACTGCTGCACCCCTTCATCCTGACCCCCTGCACCCCAACAGGGCTGCACCCCTGCACCCCAATCCCCTGCACCCCAAGAGACACTTCTGCACCCAAACTCTGCATCCCAACAGGTCTACATTCCTGCACCCCAAGAGACACCTCTACATCCCTGCATCCCAATCCCCTGCACCCCAAGAGACACTGCTAGACCCCTGCACCCCAATCCCTGCATCCCAACAGGGCTGCACCCCTGCAGGGTGCACACTGAGGGATGGAACGGGCAGGAGCAGAGGGAGTGCAGGGTGTCAGGGTGCAAAAGAGCCCATCAGGGTCTCATCCTGTTGGTGTGGACATGGTTGGCATGTTGGGGACAGCTCCTGCAGCATCACACAACGGCACAGCGGGTTCCCTGCTGGTTTGCCCCCTCCCCACCAGCAGCTCCTCCACTGCCCTCACCCTGGGGGGGCTATTTTTAGCTTTTGGGGCACTGCTGGTGCCTGTCCCTGCCTCTGTCCCCGAACACAAACCACGGGGTTCAAACCGCATTTCCTTCATTGCATTAGCGAGAACTGGAGCAATTTGGACTCAATTTTTACATGCAAAGGTCACCATTAAAAACTCATAATTCAGAGCTGATCCCAGGGCTGGGTCCTGCTGGTGCTGTCATTAGAGCAGAATTTAAGGAGGTTCTGCCTCAAACCAGTGGGTATTTTTAGCTGAGAGTGATGCCTTAGGAGAGGGAGCGGGGGGTGCGTGGGGAGATAACAGCACGCTTCACATTTCTGCCTTTACGCTCCCTGTCACATTAAAAAAATAAATCATAATTTTGATTTTCCACGTCCCTGAGGGAGAGATTGACAAGAGCATCCAGTCCTCGTAATTGGATCATTCCTCTGGGAAAGTTGGCTCCTCTGCTGAAATCCTTACATGCTCTAAGGAAAATTGCTCTCAACGTTATTGAAAATATTTTAGGAGACTGAGGATTCTGGGGCCTTTCCAATTCAAGTGCTCTGGTCCGTCATGCCAGAGGAAGACAATAATGGGAACCAAATCTGGAGAGCATCACACTTAATTGGAGCCCAATCCTGCTCACGTCCCCCTCAAGGGCTCCAAACCCTCCTTGGGTGGGGACTTGCAGGAAGGACCCATTCGAGCACATTCTGAAATGGATGCCTGAAATAAATTATTCAAAATTGTTGGGGTTTTTTTGGACAATGAAAAATGCAAGTGTTTTGACATAGGTAAGGGCTGTAGGGTGGGGCTGCAAGAGGCCAGGATGAAGCCCCTCCTGCACAAGCCTTTTCCCTGCTGCTGTGGGGCCGTAGGAATTTTGGAGACAAACTTTTGGGATGTGTTTGAGCAGGTGTTTGCAGCCTCTGTTTGCATGGGCTGGATGGTGAGGTCCCTTGTAGAGATGCTCTGTCATTCTCACCCTCCATCTAAAGGAGGCTGGAGCCAGGCTCTGCTCCAAGGGAACAAGGGACAGGACAAGAAACAGCCTAAGGTTGCACCAGGGGAGGTTTAGGTTGGACATCAGGGACAATTTCTTCATGGAAAGGATTGTCCAGCGCTGGCACAGAGCAGTGGTGGAGTCTCCATCCCTGGAGGGATTTAAAGCCATGGGGATGTGGCACTTGGGGACATGGGTTGGTGGTGGCCTTGGCAGTGCTGGGGTTGGACTTGGTGACCTTAGGGGGCTTTTCCCAGCTAAAGTGTTCTGTGACCCAGAGAGGCCCAGCCAGAGGCTGGTGGCTGCTGGGTGCAGGAGGGTAGGCAAGCTGGCTCCTCATTCCTGCCATACAAATCACTGCACTTTTTGGATTAAAACTTGGCCTCACATGAAATTTGCCAGTGACAGAAAGTTAAAGGTGGCAATTTTTCACACCACCAGGCCGAGGCAGGGGAGGGCCTTGAGGAGCCCCTGCTGTGCCCCATGGCACGTGTGTGAGAGCCCTCTTGTTACTGCCCCACGGCAAGGGGATCCACTGCTCAGAGCAGGTGCCGTCTGTTGGCACCCAGAGGGTGACAGGCACCATGGAGGGTGATGCTGGGCACTTCCCATCATTTCATGTCACAGCAATGGTGCCCTGTGCCCCCGGCACGGGCAGCTGCTCATACCCAGCTCGCTGTCGGAGGAAAGGGCTAAAGGAGGAGATTTTTGGTGAGATACAGTCTGTCCTGCCTTCCACAGAAATTAATTGCACAATTTAATAAACTTACAGGTGGTTCCACTTCAGGCCCAGCAGATGTTACCCTAAATGAGCTGAGTCCCTCCTCGCCATCCCTCCATTCCCCCTCACCCTCCCTTCGTCCCCCACCTATTCCTTCCTTTGCATCTTCCCCTTTCTCTTCACCTCTTCCCTTCTCCCCGTTCTTCTCTCTCTGATTTATGAGCAGCTACGATATGAGATGTTTTGTCTGGGCTATATGAATATTGATGATGGGCTCGTGTTGATTTTCGCTGCATTCATAACTTTCTGTGCTTCCTGGAATCCCCCCTTCTCGCAGGCACCGGCGCTGCTCCCCCGTCCCCATTCATTTCACGGAGCCCATTTTCGGGAGGCAGCTCCATTTGTTAAACCTGCCTCTCGCCTGCACATTTGTCTTCCATTATCTTCCAAGGAGAAGACGATAAGTACTTACACAAACCTACGCAGAAATTAAACACATAGAACAAATGAGCCCGGCGTGTTCACATTCTTTCATTTCCAGTGATAATGCCCCGGAGGAAACACTTGTGTGACCGCAGATGGAGGATGGGTTGAGAGCCCCGGGAGGGTTTGGGCTGCCCTCTTTAGAGGAAAGCTCTCTTCTACTTCCCATATGGAGAGAAAAAATGATAGCACTGCTAATGGCTGGGGCATGGCAGGGCACCAAAGGGAAGGAGGAGGTAGCTGGGGATGGAGGAAAGACTGGAAAATAATAATGGGAAATGTTTTGATAAGAAGTGTTGTGGTCTTATACAAATATCCCAAACCTTCTGGAGCCCATTTATGCCGAGATTGAACCCAGATGACAGCAAGCTGTTTGCAGGGGCTGGAATGTGCCTCCAACAGACACCCAGTTCTCCAGGCTGGGGACCCAGGGGGAACGTGGGATGGGGTACCCACAGTCCTGGGTGGTTCATGCACCCCTCCCCTCCCTCAGCACCCCAAACACCCCTGTGTGACAGCCCTGCACATCTGGGACCTGCTTGCAGTCACTGCCATCCCTCCCTGCAGCAGGAGAGGCTTCCAAGAGGGACACAATCCTGGAAATCGTGAACTGCACATGGAAAGCACCCTTAGCTTTGCAGAGGCTGGACAGGGCAGGTCCCTGCCCAGCCCAAGCAGCCAAAAGCAGCCTGGCACATCCCTGTGCCTCGGAGAACTTCTAATACAGACCAACTGAGCACTCCCACCTCTCCCTTGGCCACTCTTCTTTTTGCCCCCTCTTTCTCCAGCAGGAATCACCATTGAAATTTCCTTTATATCCTTCCTAAGCTGCTTGTGATGTGGCAATAAAAAGTGTTAAACGCTAATCACTGATTTCCTACTGGAAGCTTTAAGTGTGATCCTGGTGTTTATTTTCCCTGGAGCAGCTGCAGCCCAGGAACATCCACCCCTGCACTTGAAGGGCCACAGCACCATTCCCTGCTGGGGTTTGGCTCTTCACCTCTGTGTGGGTAATGTTTGTAACTTGTAGTTACCCCTCAGAGGGTGGTGGGTGCAAAGAGATTCTCTGGGGGAACCCTAGAGATTGTAGCCAGGTGGGAGTCAGGCTCTTTTTCCAAGTAACAAGTGGAAGTGGCTTCCAGTAGTGCTGGAGGAGGTTTAGGTTGGGTATTAGGGAAAATTTCCAAAGAAAGGGCTGTCCAGCTGCCCAGGGCAGTGGTGGGGTCCCCATCCCTGGATGGATTTAAAAGTCATGGAGATGTGGCACTTGGGGACATGAGTTAGTCTGGCAGTGCTGGGGATGGTTGGACTCCCTGATCTTCAAGGGCTTTTCCAACCTCAGTGATTCTGTGATTCTGTCATTTCTTGGGCTGGAGTTGGTCCTGGAGGCCTGGGCTTGTTCCACAAATGGCCCATTGGTTGAGCTCCTGGAGAGCATCGATAGCGATCGGCAGCAGCACAAAGGAACTCGGGCTGTGCAATTCCCATCCAGCAGGAATAATCTTCAAAGTCCTACTGGGGTGCTTTTCAGACGCCAGCGGAGTTTTCCCTGCTGTAAATGGGATGCAAAAGAATTAACTGAACTTGGAATGTTATTGTTTGTGTCAGACTCTGTTAACCACGTTAAAACTATATATAATACTCCAATTTCCTATGTCAAAACTCTCTAATGGGCAATATTCAGAAATCAAAGTCTTATGGAGCGGCTAATCTTCTGCACGGACAACGCCAAGTTTAAATCCAGTCCAAATGCCACTTCTCAGTCACAGCTTTAAAGGATTATAAATGATTATAATGGTATTTGTCTACTTGCCTGATACAGAAGTTCATGTCAATGTTATCTCCCAAACTGACATTCGGTTTCATCTCTGAGGTGAGAGAATAAACTGTTGACTAGCAGCTTCAGAGAGGAAAATGGATTAGCCATAATGTAATTAGAGCTCTATTCACAAATGATTCTTTTCGGCCGGCGCACAAAACGGCGCGATAAGGCAGAGCTGGGCGGGGGCGGCTGGCGCTGGCATTGGCTCTGCCCTGGGCACAGGGACAGGGGCTCCCTGGGCACTGCCCTGCCTGAGCCCCACCGAGTGTCTGTGTGGGGCACCAGAGGCAGCTCGAGCACTGCAGCTCCCAGGATTTTGGATGGGTGTGTTGATGGGGATGAGGGGTTGCTGCCCTCCTGCCTCCCACAGTCTCATCGGAGACGTTCTCTGGTTTCATGTCTCCCTTTGTCCTGGGCCCTGCCCCAGCCACCAATGCCAGTGCCAATGCCAACATTGACACCCACACCAATGCCAATGCCACCAACACCAACGACATGGTCAATGTCAATGCTACCACCAACACCAGTGCTAACACCAACACCAATGCCAATGTCAGTGCCACATCAATGCCCTGCTCAATGCCAGTGCCACCACCACCACTACCAGTACCAATTCCAATGCCAACACCAACAGCAACAGCAATGCCAACGCCAGTGTCAACAAAAATGCCAGCACCAACATCCATGTCAATGCCAATGGCAACACCAGCATGGTGACCTCCTCCAACTCCTGGGTTTTAACTTCTTCCAGCACTCCAAACCAAAGACAACCAAACCCACTGTGACTCTCTAATGCATTATTTGCCCATGTGACTCTTTAGTTCTTAAAAACTACATGAAAGAATGAGGCTTGTCCCCGAGGATGAGGGAACAATGGGAGGCAGCGATAATTTAATGACAATAAATAAATTAATCTGTATACACTGGTGCTAATACAAATGCCTTGTGAACGGCATGACAGATTTCACATTATTTTCAAAAAAGCACACCAAACTCTTTTCTTTTGCACTATAAATTCAATTTAATTTTAAGTAATGTGATAAATAATGGCAAATTGAACTTTATTATGTATTCATGAACACATATAATGCATTCATGTAACACAATTGTTATTTCTGCCGTTTGTGGTCTAAAGATAGTGCCTTCTGACAGAATGCTATTTTTTAATGTGCAAATTCAGAACTAATGACCTGTGGTTTCCCTGGCCAGCGGGTGCCAGCGCCGTGATGTGCCATGAGACATCAGCACCAGGGTTTGGTGCTGGCAGAGCTGAGCACCGGCTGCAGAAGAGCTGCCTTCCCAGCCCCTGGCTCTGCAGCGGAGCCCCACATGTGGAAGGCTCCGGGGGAATTAGGAAGTGGAGATTATTTTCTGAAGACAATGCAAACTCCGAGGCGTGAATGTCGCTGCAGCGGAGCCTTCCCCTTGGCAGCTGGATCAGGGCAGAGCCGGCCCGCTGAGCTCCAGGGAGCAGCCGAGACACCGCCAAGACGTCTTGGTTTGGGGACTCGATTGTTCTGTCCCCGCGTCAGCCCAGCCAAGTCCTCCTTATCCCCCGCCCGCCGCCCTCAGCAAGGGGAGCCTCAAGGACAGGGCTGAGGGGATGGTCCCTCCTCATCCCCTCCTGCTGCTCACACTGACACGAGTGTCCCCGTCACGGAGCCACCACAGGAGGGGACACCTGCACAGCCAACACTCACCTGCTACGAAGAACGTTAAAACAGCCACTCGTTTGGATGATTAACCAATCACACCAGCACCCATCACACCAGCTTTTTAATGCAGGTGGATTTATCAAAAGTATTTAGATTACGATGGGCATTAAATGTACCTGTGCAAACAACAGAGATGCGATTTGCAGATGAGAACTGTGTGTGTGCACTTTGTTTGTTCTCACAGGCAGAGCAGAGCAGAGTCTGTGCCTGCAGAGCCAAGTCCTGAGCGCAGCCCCAACTCCAGCACTGGGCTGAGATTTCTTGCAGAGGCTTTGGCAGAAGAATAACCACAGTTACTTAAAAAAACTTCTCCTCTTCTGCAGGGTACCCCTTAAATTTAGAATAATTTCAGATGGACAAATTAAAAAGTACATTTGAGATAAAATACACAGTCAGGCATAGATTTAAACTCCAGATCTGACTCCACAACCACTTGCAGTTTGACATGGTGCAGTGATTTACTGTGCTCATGATTATATCCTGTAGGTAGCAGCTCTGCAAGTGGGAAATAATTCAGTCAGGGATGTGGGAAAGGAATAACTTTCTTCTGATTGCAGGACTTCAAGGGGAGAAGCACAAAGTTGAAGCCCCACAGTTCCCAGGACCTGAAGGGGGCTTATAAAAAAAGAGGGAGAATAACTTTTTACACAAGCAGGTAGTGATAGGACAAGGAGGAAAGGTTTTAAACTAGAGGAGGAGAGATTTAGATCAAATGTTAGGAAGGAGTCCTTCCCTGGGAGGGTGGGCAGGCCCTGGCACAGGGTGCCCAGAATGGCTGTGGCTGCCCCTGGATCCCTGGGAGTGTCCAAGGCCAGGTTGGAGCAACCTGGGCTAGTGGGAGGTGTCCCTGCCCATGGCAAGGGTGGAGATGGATGTTCTTTCACCAGTGGCACTGCAGGGTGATGATGATGATGATGAGAATTTGGGATCCTGACCCCTAAGAGACCTTTGTCCCGTTGTGCTCTGTGAAAACAATGCAGCCATACATAAAATAAACTCTTCAACACCCCCTTCCTCTATGCATGGGGAAAAGTTCTCTGAAGGCCCTTCATAAATACCCTGTTCCACCTTCTCAGATTTAATTATAAAAATACTTGAAATACAATAGTCCTTCACATCCAGGTCTCGTTCCCTAATTGAGTTTTGATATGGATACTTACCCAGGAGACCCTCGGCTGATGCACACACCAGATGGAGGGACTGAGCCCTCCATCCCCTCTCCCTGCAGCAGAGTCACAGCAGGAGGATGGGTCAGATGGCCAGGCTCATCTCCCCATCCCCTCCTTCCCTGGGAGATGGAGCTTGCTGAGGCGCAGTGGATCAGCCCCAAACACCCCTGCAGTGGGAACTGGGGGCAGAGAGGGGGTTCCTGGGCACTTCCAGCCCCCGCTGCTCCCTGGGAAGGATGTGCTTAAGCCTCTGGGAGCGATCTGTCACCAACACTTCTCAGGTTAGTTAGATCACACTGGCAAAATGAATTCTGAACAAAGGTTTAAACACTGCCTGAGAGGCTGAGCCACGTGAGGCGAGGCCAGGCTGGGCCACGCCAGCACGGTGCTGGTGGGCAGCACATCCAGGCAGGGATGACACCCCGTGATGAATGACTGGCTCCTATAACACTGCCCAGCTGCAGTGGCTGGAGCAAGCCTTAATTCACTATTTATAAACCTCTCCAGCTGTATTTTGCTAGGCAGAGCAGCTGGCTCGTTGTGGGAGTGTGAAGGAGGGGATGTTAACAGGTTGGCTGGCCGGGCTCCGGAGAGCGTTCACAGCGGCACATGGGAAGGGGTTCACGTGAAGGACAGCACTGAAAATCCTCCTCCAGGAAGGACAGGGCTGCAAACCCCCAGGGCCAGGCTGGCAAGGGGGATCTGGTTAGTTCCCTGTTCAAAGATGATATTGGTCCCATGGTTGCTGATGAGAAACAGCTCAGGAAGGCAGAGCAAGGTCTGGTGGCTGCCAGCCTGGTACCCACCATGGGAAGCAGGGGAAAAACCCACTCATTTACCTTTTCATCCACACTTTCCAGCCTAGGCAGCCCCTCACCATCCTGCTTCCCCCCTCATCCCTAGAGCGCCCATCCCTGGCAGTGTGGGATGCAGTCCTAGGGGAGGATGTTCCAGGAATCATGGAACTGGGGGCTCCCCCACACCTTGGCTGCCCCACTGGGGAAAAACCCACAGAGAAACAGCAAACCCCGGTAGAGATAGAGGTTTGCAGCCCCCACGCACCTTCCCCAGGCCAGAACCACCCGAGGGTCTCTGTAATTCCTGTGCTTCGTGCTGGGTGACACATCCCCACGCTCTGCATAGGCTTCTCCCACCGCTGCTAATGCAAACATTTAATTTTGATGATTTATAGCACAGCTATAAAAAAATCTCTGGATTACACTTTGGAGTCAAGGTCTCAGCTCGAGAGCACATTTTTATAGAGTCAGCATCTCTGTTTTTAAAAGTTATACTTCAATATTAAATATGACTCTTTTTTTTCACAAGTCAATAAAATCCCTTTAGACCAGATAATAAACTCATTTCTTCTGGGCTGGCTATTGTTTCTAGCCTGGGTCATATCCTGAAGCTGTTAGGGCTGTTCTTTAGCCCCTCTGATTAGGAATTTTGCCCTAAAGCCCTCTCAGGCACGTGCCTGAGCAGGCACAGACCCACAAACCAAGATTTCCCTCCCACAGGCTTTCTTCTTCAGTGCACTGTGGTTTGCAGATGAAATCACCGAGGTTTGTCAGAGTGAGTTCTCCAAGCTCTGACCCCTCCCCGTGGCTGCTCCTGGACCTAAACCCCTGCCTAGCCCAAGGGGCAGCAAGAGAGATCCAGGGATGGCTTGTGGGGTCCTGCCTTGACTGGGCTCACCCCATTGCTGTGGCTGCTGCTCGTCCTTGTCCCTGTTCCTGTCCCATCCTTGTCCTGGTGGTTCTTGTCCCCTGTGCATCTCCATCCCATCCTCATCCCACCACCATCTCCAGAGTGAAAACCCTCATCCCATGCTGTCCCATGCTCATCTCATCCCCTCCCCAGTCCTCCCCCACCCCATCCCCACAGTGCCTGGCAGCAGGGCTGGGCTGGGGCTGGGGCTGGGATGCATTCCAAGGCTCTCTGTGCCAGGATCAGGCCCTGTCCCTGGGCACTGGGCGGGGGGTGCAGGGAGAAGATGCCCGTGGTGAGGGAGCTGATGGTACCAGTCACTGCAGAACCAATCCGATGTCACAGTGTGGATGATGTTGTCATTGAAGAGCTGCACAGTAAAGCACGACTTCTGCCTTTAAAGGCACACAAATGTTTTATGTTTTCAGAGCTCTCAGAATTACCCTGTAATCTTATTTATTTTCTAATACAAGTTTCTGCGGAAAAGGGTATCATAAGATAAATAGAAATTAACTGATTATAAGGATTGTCGTTCTTTAAGTACATATTTATCAGGCCATTTGCTCATTCTCTTCTAATATCTTGACATAAGAGTGTCAAATTGAACACTACCCAGATTATGATAATACTCGGCACTTTTGTAGCTTTCCTATCTGATTTGCAAAGCTTTTTTCTCTGCAAATGCACTTGAAGTTGGGGCTTTATAGGGCTTGATAGAATTCATTTCAGGATTAATAAGCCTTCTCTGAACCATTTAACGAAATCTCTGCAGCATCCCAGTCTTGAATAGGGAATAGATTCCCAGCCCCGACGAACGCTTTAATTAATTTGTCTAATTAATCGAGGCGAATGGAAGTTATTCCTCTGCTGCAAATTGGTCCATGTTAACAGCAGCAAACGTCGGCTGAATTAGCGGGGTGATGCAGCCCGGGCTCCCTCCACACCGGGGTTATCTGCGGGGGCTGAGCGGGACATGCAATTCGCTGTCGGCGACCGTGCGAGGCTGCAATTACCGCACCGAGCCTTTGTGGAGTCGCTCATTCCCAGCCCGGCCTTATCTTGTCATCCCCCGGTGTCATTAGCGATGCCTGAATGCATTAGTGACCAGAGGCAGGTCTAGCAGGCAGCGATTAGAGCGGCCCCGCCTGAGTGCTGTTTGAAATATTGGGATTGTTCTGCTCCTCTCTATCCAAACAGCACAGGGAGGTGTCAGTGGCCAGTCCGGGGCTGCTCCGAGGGGGAAACGCTTCCCTCTTTTATCACAGGCCATTGCTTTCGCAATTAACCTCCTATTAAGTGGGCTCCAGCCCCACGGTGTCCATGAAACGGGACACGCGGTGTCGTGGCTCCTCCAAAGGTTTGTTTGAACAAGGGATGTGCTTGGGAAAGCAGCGTCTTCCCCCCCTCACGGCTCTTTAAAAGCTGCTTCTGCTGAGCCCAGGATAAATCTACACACACGGGCACCCCCAGGCTCGCTGGGTGGGTCACACAGTGCCAGGATGGTTAACTGGGAAGGGACCTTAAAGATCATCCCATCCCACCCCCTGACACGGGCAGGGACACCTCCCACCAGCCCAGGGTGCTCCAAGCCCTGTCCAACCTGGCCTTGGACACTCCCAGGGATCCAGGGGCAGCCACAGCTCCTCTGGGCACCCTGTGCCAGGGCCTGCCCACCCTCCCAGCCAGCAATTCCATCCCAAATCCCACCTAACACTGCTCTCCTCCAGTCTGAAGCCATTACTGTGCTGCATCCATCCTGCCAGCGTGGCTGGATCGGGACCCCCAGCCTGCCAGAGGAAGGTTTAGTGGGGCTGAACCCCCCGGAGCCCAATCCTCAGGAAAGCCTTTACACGGGGGTCCCACTGATCCCTGGTTTTCCATCCCATCCCAGCGTGGGATGTCATCTCTCTCCTCTGAACCCAGAGCCAGCCCCTGCTCGTGTCTTTGTATCACCCAGTAACATCCAGCACACTGATCTTCCAAAAATGAACTGAACACCCAAATGCATTTCCATTTATGGGTTCAGTTCTTTATTAAAGAGCTCAAGTGCACCCTCACGGAGCCAGGCATTGTGGGCCAGGTTTAAAAAGTGACTGTCTGTGTTACAGATGCAACTCTTTGCTGGCCAGAATAGTGACAGCCCCTGGTGCAAAGAGGTATTTAGGCTGGGACCCACACTGGGCCGTTTTCTGAAGGTCTTAAGATATCTAAGGCATCATATATTTCTAATAAAGGCAACTTTATATGAAATATATGAGATATACACACAGTTCCTGAGCTCAGACAGCACATCTGTTGTGCTTAATCCTCCTGGAAAATAGCAGCAGATTTTACTTTGCCATAGAAACAAACAATTTTTCTGGGAATAAGAGAAAGTTTTACTGGATGAGCTCGTGCAGGTCTACTCTGGTATTTGCCTTTCCCCCAAAGGCTTTGGATGATCATGCCATGTGGTGTTAGTACAGATGAAATCACTGGCCCAGCCTTTTAAAAGCTGGAGAAATATGTCCTTTGATGGCTTTAAAGTTCTTTGCCCTTAATTTCATCACATGAACTCTCCTTCTCGTCACCTGGCAGTTACTGGAGAGCACAGAAATCAAGCTTGATCACTTTTTTCCTTTGTTTCTTTGCCATATGTACAACACTCGGGTTTTCCCCCCGTGGAGCAGTCCCTGGCACTTGTGGAAGTGCTCCCAGGTGCCCCAGATGTGCTGTCCCTCCCGGGGGCTCTGAACAGGGGGAGCAGAGCATCTCCCCCCACCCCCGCGTGGGGAAGAGCCAGCACAGAGAATTTCAAACACTTCCAGCAAACCCTCGATGTGATACAACACGATCATAGAAAATTCATTACCTACTGAGAAGAAGAAAGAGGGAAAAAAACAAACAAGGCAACTGCAGAGCATTTCTGTGCCCTCCAGTGTGCAAGTCTTTGGGCATTGCTTGATAAGCAAATTGATTCAGGAAAGGGGTATTAGGTAAGTTTTACCCTGGTTTTACCACGTGTTCACCCTCTGGTGGTGTCTCACACCAGAGCTTGGTTAAACCAGAGGGTGGAGCCTTCTTTGGGAGGAGGCTCTTCATCATGAGGACCTGGATGCCCTGGAGGAGTAGGAAGACCTTCACTAGTAGAATGTGGCAGGGCTGAAGGAGGGGAATGTCCATTGTGAGTCCTGTGTAAACCAGGGGAGAAGGGATGAAGGGCCAACACCAATTAGATATTAGGAAAAAATTCTTCATGGAAAGAAAGGGTGGTCAAGCATTGGAACTGGATGCCCGGGGAAGTGGTGGAATCCCAGTCCCTGGAAGTGTGCATGTGGCACTTAGGGACATGATTTAGTGATGAATATGGTGGTGCTGAGTTAACATTTGGTCTCAATGATCTTTGAGGGCTTTTCCAAACTTAATGGTTCTATTGCCACAAGGTCACCATGGGCCATCAGCCTGGTATGACCATGAAGGGAACAAAAGGGCTTTCAGGTGGCTCCCCGGGGTCCATCCAGCCCTGCTGCAGGACCTCCATGCAGCTGTGGTGAGCCCTGCTCAGCCAAGCATCACCAAGAGATGTCAGGGTGGCCACAGTGGAGGAGAAGGAGGCACAAGGAGCTGGGAGTGGGCAAGAGCTGTGCAACCCCAGCAGGAAAAGGAGCTTTACAGGCTGAAGAACATCCCTGGCCCGAGCACAAAATGTCTATGGACTGTCTGAGAGGTGATTTGCTTCAAACCAGAGTTTCTGGTGTTCTGTGAAGGAGGATGTCCTGCAGCAGCTGTAGGAACACGTGTGTGCACAGAGAGCACAGGGGAGAGAGGGCAGCAGCCTTGGGGGCATTGGATGGCTCTCGTCAAATTTATGGAAGGGATTCTGTCCTGCAGCTTCCTATGTACACAGAATTTCCTTCCCCTGAACTCCAGCTGAAATCCCTTAAGTAGGAATTGCTGCCCCTTCCTGGCTCCCATGGCAAATTAAATCAAACACTCGGACAATTAGTACAATCATCATGTCAAGGGAACAGCCTGGAGACACAGCAGACACAGCGTGTGTCTGATAGAGCTGAAAAATCTTTATAGTCAAGATATTTTACAGGCAGCGCCATTGATTTCCTGTCAATGGTTTTCTATGTGAGTGAGCAGCCCTGGCCCGCAGCAAACACAGCGAGGCAGCAGCAGCGAGCCAGGCGTGTGGGAACCCTGCTCTGCAGAGGGGAGGGAATGAGCTGTGAACAACAGCCAGCCCCGACACCCCACAGCCAGCCCTGATACCCCACAGCCAGCCCTGACATCCCACAGCCAGCCCTGATACCCCACAGCCAGCCCTGACATCCCACAGCCAGCCCTGATACCCCACAGCCAGCCCTGA
>JAWWEW010000012.1:1281616-1305754 GCA_035583185.1 Anabacerthia variegaticeps | reverse complement strand
TACCCCACAGCCAGCCCTGACACCCCACAGCCAGCCCTGATACCCCACAGCCAGCCCTGATACCCCACAGCCAGGCCCAACACCCCACAGCCAGCCCCGAAACCCCACAGCCAGCCCCACCATCCCACAGCCAGCCCCAACACCCCACAGGCAGCCCCAACACCCCACAGCCAGCCCACCCCCTCCCTGAGATGGCAGTCCCAAGGGGCAGCACAACCTGTCAGAGCCCCCTGCTCAGCCAAGGATTTGCTTTTCTGCTTCTGGTAAATTTTGCAAACATATTAAAGCATTTCATCTGTCAGTCCTAATACCACAGGGCCATATTAGCCCACGCATTACCTGGGCCCTGTCTCCTGGAAACTTGGGTAGGACCAGGCAGGAAAAGCTCCAAAAAGGCACATAAACATTTAGTGCTCTGGGTTTGGTTGATGGAAATGGCCAGGAGGAGGAATGGGAGGGATGGGAATGAAAAAATGCTAATACTGAGAGGAAGAGGAAGAAGAGGGAGAAGGAGACAAAGAAGAAAAAGAAGGGCAGGAGAAGGAGAAAGATGAAGATTATATATTGTACATATATATATTATATATATATATATATATATATGATAGCTTTTATATATATACAGAATTGTAGGATCATTAAGGTTGGGAAAGACCTTTAAGGTCATTGAGTCCAGCCATTAACCCAACCCTTACAGACATCATTATATATTTAATTAATGCCATGGTGGTGTATTTTAGCTGAGTGAGTTTAAACCCTCCACATTCCATGTTTCATGTAACCTCCTGCAATATTTAAGAAGTTGCAGATGCATCCTTGGAGCAGATATTGGAGCTCCCACAGTTTTCTGCAGCTGGGCATGGAAGCTGCTTTTTCCAATTGATTTTTTAGCTCATTTAAAATAGCAACACCAACGGCCCATGTGCTAAATTCAGTACAAATGTGCATCCTCTAAAATGGGGTTAAAGCAATTTTAACTAGACATATTTCTTCAGTTTGCCTGTAGGAAAAAAAAATAAAATCAAATCAATCCTAACTTAATTGGAGGCCACAAACCAACTTCCCCACTCGCTGCTTGCTGTGAGGAACACGAGAGGCTGGATTTGCAAACAGGATTTGGGGCAGGGAGCCCGAGAAACCTGTTGCCTATCAAGCAATTTTAGTTTCTGCTACTTTAAAAGCCTGAGGGCTGTGTTGCTGCCATGGATGTGTGTGACTGCCCAAGCCAGTTGCTGCTTCAAGGCTAGGGATGTGAAGAGCAGTGCCAGAAACCCCGGAGAGTCCCTAAAAGCCCCGTGGAAGTGCAAGGGATTATCAGTGTCAGATCGATGCTCATAGATCTCCTCCGAGCCGTGTTTATTGTGCAGGAGCTGCCGTGGGATCTCGGGGAATCGGGATCGATGGGTCATTGCCACCAGAGCCACCCCTGGATGAGCATCTTGGGATCCCCAGGGGCTTCTAAGCCAGGGTTTGCACCCCAGGCCACACACCCTGACCAGGACTGTGGGCTGGGTGAGGGACCACAAACCCCCCCTCGAGGGCTTGTAGCCCTCTGGCTCCGTGGCCAGGGCAGGGCAGGATTGGGGAACAGCTTTCTCCCCCTCTTCAGGAAAACCAAATATCTGCTTTCCCAGCTCTCCTGAATGTGGGAAGTTTCTCTGTAAGTATTTTATGCACACCTGCCAGGAGAGGGGTCTATCCTGCCTGCATCCTCCAGATGTTGCTGTGGCAGGGAGGCAGCAGTGGGGCTGCCGGGCACTGATGCCCAGTTTAATTCCTCCCCAAAATAAACCCAAACAGAGATCACAGCTATGGGGTGTGAAAAACCGAGTCCACAGGGCAAAACTTTGCAGCTCGTTGTGTTCACAGTCACAAGCCTGTGGAGCAAGAAGTGGGACAAGATTTGTCCCTTTGCCCAAGGGAAGGCAGGGCTGGCCGAGCTGCAGCACCACAGCGTGTCCATCAAACTGCTGCTTGGAATGAGACTCCAAAACCAACAGGCTGGGGAAAAAAAGGAAAAAAAAAAAAAGAATAAAAATCATATTAGTGCTGGAAATTCAACTTTCTACTTTCCTTCCTCTCCCAGAATTTAATAAACCCTTGTCCGGTCCCAGCGGCGCTGGAGCCACACAAGCCCCGAGCAAGGAACCTCGAGGGCGCCCACACGGCACAGACACCACTGCAAGGCTTTATTAAAGCCAGTCCTGGGGAAAACAGGGTATTGCTGCAGAACTGAGGAACAAACTGGAGAGGCAGAAGCTGCAAACAACAGAGAGGAGGGGTTTTTAGCCAGTTGCATCCACTTCTGCCCAACTTTGAGGGAAAGAGGGCAGAGTTGCTCAGGGTGGAGGTGGCAGAAGCCACAGCTGGAGGTCAGGGGAGGCATCTCTGCCTGCTGTGGTGGTGGAACCAGGGAAAGGGACCAAAAACCAGGGAGCAATCCAACAGAGATGCCAAAATTCAGGTTTAAGACAAGCAACCCCCTTTCTTTGTGCTCTTTCGGGGGAATTTAGTTGTGGGGTTTTTACTTTGTGAGTTAAAGGAGTGCAGGTGGTGCTGAGGGTTTAGTGGGAAGTGTGCTGTCCTGCAGTCACAGCCCTGCCCCAATGTGCTGGGCTGAGGGGATGTTGGAGTTTGGGGTGAGATTTGGATTAAAGTTCAAGTATGGTTTGGGGTTTGGGTTTGTGCAGGAGCTTGGTTGTGTTGGGTTTGGATTTGGTTTGAGGTTGGGTTGGGGTTGGGTTGGGTTCAGGTTCAGGTTTGGGTTGGGTTGGTATTTGAGGTCGGATTGGTTTCAGATTCAGGGTTGAGGTTGGTTTGGGGTTTGGATTTGGGGTTGGGTCTGAGTTCAAGTTCAGGTCTTGGTTTGAGATCACGTTTGGGTTCCAGTCCAAGTCTGAATCCAGGTTTGGGATAGGGGTCCAGGCCCCTCCCCAGGGCCACCTCCAGCTCAGGAGGATCTGGAGGGGTGGCAAGGACAAGGCTGCACGAGTGAGGGGCTGAGCATCCAAATCCTATTAGGATGAAAGGTGTTTGCCTTCAGAGCAGAACTTTCCCAGGGCACTTCTGAAGCGGAGCCTGTCAGAAGATGACTTTTCTAAATGACTTTTCTAACTTCTCTTTTGGCTCACGTTGGTAATTGGTTCATTTCCAGGTACCAGCAAGAATGTAAATATGGAATGAATCAACTTTTTCCACATTTTTTAGCAGGCCTTTTATGAAGAACAGATTTTCCACAGAGGAAATTAAAAAGTACATAAAACTGAGAAGCCGTGGTGTTGTTGAGAACAGCATCAGCTTTCAGTGTCACTTTATAACTGGCAGCACAGGCTGTGTCAGAATGGCAGTAATAGAAAGTACAAAGTTTGTTTCAATTAGCTTCGTTTTTCTTTCAGAAAGGGGATTACCATAAATCCCTGAAATAACATTTGTCCAAGAGAGATGTGTATCGGTACTTCAGAAATCTTTTATGTCTGTTTTTAAATTACACTTCCTTGTAAAAGTGACTATACATTGATTTAATAAATACGCTTGATTTGTGTGTATTGCTTAAATTAAAAAAAGCCACGACACAACTCCGATTTCCTGTACAAGGCTGTCAAAGAGCTTTCTCTGCGGTAAATTCTGCAGGAAGGCTCTTGGCAAGTTGTTCTGGGCATGTTGGAGAAGGAGAAAGAAGGGGTTGCATTCCCATTTGGGTCGTGTTTCTTTCTGGGCTGAATTGAACAACTCCTCAAATAATCCTTTTTGGTGCATCTGCAGCCATGGGAGGGGCTGGGGTTTGGCGGAGGGTGATGATGTGGGTGGTTCAGGGGGCAGCACTGGCCGTGCCAGCCCCACACTTGGGCCATGGAGGGTCCTCCTGCTTCAGCTTCACTGCTGAAGAAACATTTATGCCCACCCAGGTGCCCAAGCTGTGGGTCCTTTCAGCACTCCTCCTTCACACTGCTACTATTAAGCTTTCCTAAACAGGCCCAAAAAATTCATTTTGGGATGATTTTATCCACATCTTCTCCATCCACCACACCACTTCTCCGGGTGCTCCACACAGCTCTTAGATCCTGGGGAGGAGGAGATGCTCCATGCTGGCTCGGGGCTGGTGGATGTTCCTCCCTCGCCAGGGGAAGTGGCCATGGTGGTGACAGACGGGCAGCACGGGGCTCAGGGTGGTGGCAGGGACATGCAGTCACCTCTCAGCGCTGCCAGAGGGCAGGAGCTGATCTGGGAAACGCTCTCAGCCAAATGAGTCCCACTCTCAGCACCCTCCAGGGACCCTGGAAGTTTAGAGGAACTCGGACTCAACTTCATAAAACTCCTTAGAGCTCATAAAACGTTACAAAGCTCATAAACCTTATGAGCTGCACGTGGGCCCCTCCCAAAGGCAGAGCTCACCTCCAGGTCTCTGTGGGTGCAGGACCTGACCTGGGGAGGGGAGAAACCCAGGGCTGGCCCTGCCCCAGCACCCACCACAAGGTGCCAAGGGAGGTGTAGGTTGGGAAATAGGGACAATTACATCACCAGAAGAGTTATCCAGCCCTGGCACAGCTGCCCAGGGCAGGGGTGGATCCCTATTCCTAGAGGGATTTAACAGCCACGTGGATGTGGCACTTGGGGACATGGGTCACTGGTGGCCTTGGCAGGGCTGGGGATGGTTGGCCTCACTCTTGAAGGCTTTTCCAACCTAAAGGATTCTATGATTGATGATGATGATGAAGGGGTGATCACAAACAGATCCCAACCCCTGGCTCCAGGAAAGGCCCAGGGCAGTGCTGGGGCAGGAGGGATGGAGCCTTGGGGCTGGTGCTTGGTGTGGACTCTCCCCTCGTGTCAGGTGTCACTTGTGGCCATCCCCAAAGCCAATGAGTGCTATGAAAATCCAGGTACTCTTGTGCTCCCATAAAAGCAGCCCCCTCACCAGAGGTGCTCCACGAATTTTAACTCTCACAGGAGCTGGGTGTTGTGCCTGACAGCCACTGCACACCTACAAAAGCATCTTGACTCGTGACTGTTTCCACTGAAATCCAGGCTGAGCCCAGCAGCTTATTTACATGAGTATTCTAAAAATATTTGTCCTCCCCTTGCCAGCGTGACACAGGCCTTGGCTCCCCGTGTCTCAGCAACAAAGGTTTCCCAGAGCAGCCAAGCTGCATCCCAGTCAGCGTGTACCTCCTGGAAATGCAGATTACAGGACAGGCTGAGCCGTGTTTTAGTGTCACTGTCACATTAAATATTTGTTGCTTCAAGTCAGTAAATGACAGAGTCATAAAGTGCAGTTAGAGCTGCATCTGAAGTGGGTTTGATGCCTAATGTGGATCCTGATATTGGAAATAAACCACATGCATTTAGCAGCAATTACACACAACCTCTGATAACAGATTTATTTTACAAATGCTGAACTGGGATCCGCAGCTGTAACAACAAGCTGGGGGAAAATTGCTGACATGAGTAAATATGGAATTGTGAAGGTGAATTGAACTTCTTCTCAGCACTGCTCTGGGTATTTGGGGGCAGTTTCTGGGGTTTCAGGGCATGTGAGGTGATTAAAGGGCAAGAGGCTCCTACCGTGAAAAGGCAAAAAACCTGATGGGGTATTGGCTACCCTGGGCATGGTTAAATCAAGGAATCTACCAAGTCATTGCAGTGTCACACATGGGTGAATATGGGATCAATGAAATCCAGGGCCAGGCTGGATGGGGCTTGGAGCAACCTCGTCTATGGACCGTGTCCCTGCCCATGGCAGGGGTTGGAACTGGATGATCTTGAGGATCCCTTCCAACCCAAACCATTCTGGGATGTTCCCAATGCCCCTTTCTAAGAGTCTCTGTTGTCCTGTGGTTGGACACAGGTCATGGGGCTCAGCATCTGCAGCAGGATAAAACAGATCCATGTGCTGGGAGACCAGGACACATCCCTAGGGGTTTCCAGCACCTTTCCAGCTGTCTGTCCCACCCCATGTGTCTGGGGCTGGACAGGCAGTTGTTTCAATGTATTGCCTAAGAGTGTTTCCTCTGACAGATCCCACGGCAGGAATTTACCTGTTTATTGGAACTGAATTGTTGAAGCTTTAAGCCACAGAGCTGGAAATAGTCCTCCTTTAAGAGTATAAACAAAATAGCTTTCCTTTGGACTCCATGCTAGGGAGAAAGTCACAGCATATTTAGACAGTTAGAGGCGATTTTTATGTCTGATTATGTCCATTTTGGTGATAATTTGCAGACAACCCTAATGGGAAATGCACCAAGAAGTGGTACCCATTACATCTAAAATACTGCATTTCATGGTCTCGTTTCACCCCAAACAAACACAGGCACTAATTTCTGGTGTGCAGGAGATAAACCCAAAATCTCAGTGGTGTGGGAAGGAGCTGGAATCGTGTGGTGGCCGTGTGGGTGTCAGTGTTGGCAGCCCCAGCTTTGGGGAAGATGCACAAGGGGCTGACGGGGAGCCTGGTTTTAATTAAAATCTCACAAAGGTCTATACATGCAGCTGACAACAGATATAATTTATCTTGTCAGCTGTCCCCACATCAGAAGTGTACTCTTTGAAGTAACAGTAATAATAATATTAATAAAAATCATCCCTGACTACAATGTGGAGCAAGTTGTGGCTGCTCCCCTGCCTGTGCCTGCCCTGGGTGCTGGAGCAGCTCCGGGCTCTGCCGAGGCAGGACGAGGATCCACCATCCCACCACTGCTCCCTATTTCTGCTCCAGGAAAAATGGGGTTTCCCTCACATTTTGTGGCTCTTTTCAGGAAATCATCCCGTATTCCATGGGTGCACGCTCATCGTGCCAAATGGTCCTGCTCCAGGAAAAGAGCGATCCTTGCACATTTCCCGGGAGTTACACAGGACGGAGACCATTAGAGGATGAGGACAATTAGGGCACGAAGCAGATCTGATCCTGTTTCACCCCCTTCCCCAAATTATATTTCCGATTTCGCTTCTGTGTCCCACTCAGAGGACCTCTGATGTGTCAAGCGCTCCCGGTGTGGCCCCCGCCGGCCCCTCTTCACTTGGCAAAACGCAAAGCTCGCCAAGGGCCCTCCACAACCCACCCCTGCCTTGGGTTTCCTCTCCCTTTCCCATGAAGAAGGCCAGCACCTCCCTTCCTTAGCGCCTCTGCGAAGTTTCAGAATGAAAGCGATGGGTGAACTCTTGGACTCGGCCCGCAGGGAGCAGGAGGATGGGGCCAGCCGAGGATGTTCCCCGGGGCTGGTCCCCAACCACCCCGAGGAGCTGCGGCAGCCCCAGCCCCATCCTCTCCCCTGCCTGCCTCGCCTCCCCTCCAGCGCCCGCCGCAATTAGCATGCAAAGCAGCACCTCGCAGCCTCGTTACTGCCTTTCCAACCTGAAGTTCCTTGAAGTTCTGAGGGTTTTAAACCCACTGGCCATTAGCGGCAGCGCTCCCGGCCGCGCCACGAGCGCGCAGGACGCGCTGGGAGGCGCCGGACCCCGCGTGGGGCGTGGGGAGGGGGTGCTGTGGGAAACACATCCGACATGTGCCCGCTCCTTAAACAGTGCGAGCAGTTGTAAGGCAGCCGGATCCCACCCATGGGAGCGTGTGCCCTCGTGAAACACAATTACAATGAGAATATCTCATTATCTCATTGGCTTTAGCTTACTCTTCTGTTACCATGGTTTCAAATACACAGAGGAGCCTGAAACTAAGCGGGCTGCTAACAAAGAACATCTCCTTGTACAATGACATCAGAGCGTGTTGGACAGAACAGACTTAATTAAATCCCCCCCGACGCAGGGCCGAGCGCAGAAGTTGGGGACACTTTTGGTGGCGGCACCCGCCGGGCGCTGTGTGCGGTGCCAAGGACCGGCCCGGGGGCTCCCGGAGGAGCCGCAAACGTCGGGATGGGGTCCCGGCAGCGGGATCGCTCACAAAACCATCCCCGCCTCTGCCCTGAGCCCCTCTGAGCCCCCTCCCCTCCGCCCATCCGCGGCACTGCCGCTGGCCCTGCGGTGCCCGGGGACACGGGGGTCCCAGTGACAGAGGGGTGATGCTCCACAGAGGGTGGCAGGGCGAGTGTCACCGCCTCTTGCCCCTCATCTCCCCCGGGAGCGCTGGGTGGCTGTGGGACCCCCGGCCAGCCGCTCCCAGCACCCGTGTGGCTCCGCTTCGGGTTTCCAGCGGCGGCATTAGAAATTCCACAAATCATTTATTTACCCTGGAGTATATCCGGTGACATAATGTGACAATAATGACATCCCTGGTGGTGTTAATTGATTTTGTCCTGCTAGAGGAGGTAATTTGGCGTCCACAGCAGCTTCTGGATCACGGACCTCCTGATTGTCTTCCGAGGTAATATTACTGTTAATGAAGAGAAAACAGGCTTTCCTCTTTAAAAGACAATATGCTAATTAGGGCAGACAATAGAGAGTCAGGGGTCATTTATTATTTTTAAACAGAGAGTTAATGCTCAATGACTGGCATGGAAGTGCAAAACGCCTGTAAATTAATAAGTGCGATTCCTGGCTCATAAAACCCAACGTCGCTATTAAATAAAAAGAAGGGCATTCATGAAATATTCCAGCCATCGGAATACTTGAAGGTGTGAATAATTAACAGGCAGAAGTTAACATCCACTAGCTTGTAAAAGGTCTGATTAAAGGCAGTGTTCATCATCCACCGACTATCACAGCTCATCGGGTCAACATCTCCCAATTAATGATTTCTTATTAGAGAGATAAAACGTGTTTTCTCAGGATAATTATTTTTTAAAAGGAAAGAGTGTTTTCAGTGCAATGTGAGGAATAATTAAAGCTTGTTTAATGGGGATGAGTCTGGCTGGGTTCCTGGGGGGGGGGGGGGTGTTGGTGTGGGCACCGGTGGCTGCTGGTGACACCCCTGGCTGTTGGAAAGGTCCCTGGGCAGGTGGTTCACCTGGAGAATCCTGCTCAGAGCTGAATTTGCTAAGACCCAATCCCAAAAATCCGTATTTTCAACTTTCCTGGAAAATACCATCACAGCAGCACCCAAACCAGCAACCAGCTGATGGTGCACCAAGCCCTTACCTGGTCTGCCTCTGTGGGTGTCCCCAGGAAGGGCAAGGGGAAAAGGCTCAGTTCCTGGGGTTTGTCCCAACCTTCTGGCGGCAGGAGCTGGTGGAGATGACATTCCACGTGTTTTCCACCACGGTGCGACACGGGGAGCTGCTCTTTGGCAACAGGTTGTGGCTTTGTGGTCTGAGAAGCAGCTGCCAGTCAGGGCTCAGGGCAGGACAGGGGCTAGGGTGAACCAAATCATCTGGGAGATGCTGCAAAGGAGAGGTTACAAGTTGCTTAATCATCTTCTGGTTCTGCTTCTTCAAGCTGCCATCACAAAAATGCACATTTTTAGATGCAATCCTAAAAGCACCAAACTGAGTATGAGGTGAGAGCAGGATGAGAGATTGGACAACCCTGATTCCAGTAGTAGCCAAACACAGACAGACTTGTCCCTTCTGCTCTATTCATGTCATTTGAATCAGGTTTAATAAAGTATTAGCTGAATTCAGTGGAAGGGAGCTGACCTTTATTACTCTTGGCTGGAAAACTTTAAAAAATTCATGATAGGCTATCACTGGAGGTGTCCCTGCCCTTCATCTCGCTGTGCCTCTCCTGTTCCCAGCCCGTCCTGCCTTGTGTTTTGTGTGCAGAGCCACAGGCCCCCTGGAGCTGCCACCTCCAGCCCTTCCAGAACGGGGGGCCAGCTGCCCCACACTCCCAAGGTGTTATTTTAAACTAAACTAGTCTGAAAACCAAACGGTGCTACAGTTTTGTTTGAATTTTGGGAGACCTGCTGGGCACTTTTTTGCCATTTAGCAATTTTTCCTCACAGGAGTGAAGGATACCTTTTCTGATCCATTTTAATCTCCTCAGTTGAACTTGTACATTTATTTAGCTCCAGAAATTGGGACTCTTTGCACTCACTCCACCTGCTGCAAAGTTCACAACAGCACAAAGAATTGCCTTCACTTCAAACTTGGGATTACTGCTGAGGTGCTGCTTCCTTGACTTGCCCTCCTTGTGCAGCTACATTAATATAACTCTTGTTTTCAAAAATAGTTTGGTTAATGGCTCCAGGAATGCGTTTAGTGTTTGGGATTCGTGTGTAGGGACAGTGGTTACAACACTGTGCCATGTAACCTTGGTGCACAAGTAGTCTGTTTTTTGAAAATTAGAAAAATATCCCTGGAAGGGTGAATGCCTATAAATTAGGTATATAAACTGAAGACAATTCCTATAAATTAGGAATGCTGGTCACTGAGTTACTACAAACCACGTCAATCTGAATATTGAAGCATGGGAGGAAATACTGGTTTAATGCCTTAAAAATCATCACAGGATGAGCAAATCCCTCACAGAAAAGGATGACCACGTCCTGTTGAACCCCTCCCTGGGCTATAGGGTGATTGTATTCCCTGAAATCCCCAACGTGGAGAGGTTGATTGAGACTGGTGCTGACAATTCTGCTCCCCCTGTGCAAGGGGAGACTTCACTGGGGTTGCAGGGGCTGCAGGGGCAACCAAACAGCGTCTCTGCTTTGGGCCATGAATTATGAAGAAAGCTGGAGACACCCAGGTCTGGTTAATGTAACAAAAGGGAGAGTGAAAGGGCAATATCTGAGAGACCCAGAGTGTCCTGGAAGGGGGGCATTAATGTGGATGAGATGTCAAAGACAGTTAATAATTGAACAGCCACAGGTAAGGGGCTGACAGGATTTGCTGGGGCAGGCCAGAGGATCTGGGTGCCACAGGAACCCAGGGGTTTGGAAGCATTTGGGATTGTTTCTTGGTGCTGCTTTGCTCTCTCTGCGTGTTGGAGATTGGGGTTAGTGCTGGAAGGGGGAACAGTCCCCCAGTCCCAGTGCTCCAGGGGTGTACTGCACCCTTCCTTCCCAGTTGTCAACTCCCCACCCCTGGAAGGGGGAACAGTCCCCCAGTCCCAGTGCTCCAGGGGTGTACTGCACCCTTCCTTCCCAGTTGTCAACTCCCCACCCCTGGAACTGTCCAAGGTCAGGTTGGAGCAACCTGGGCTAGTGGAAGGTGTCCCTGACCATGGCAGGGGGTGGAGTGAGATGGGCTTTAAGGTCCTTCCAACCCCAGCCACCCTGGGATTCCATGACCCTGTGGTGTCACCCATGATCCTCACTGAGCAAGTGATCAGAGGAAAATGGGTTGGGGCAGACCTGGGAATTGAGGCCTGAACCCCCAGAGGAGGGAGGTGCTGGTTCACCCCACTCATGGGGCCACGTAAACAACAACAACAAAGAGCTCTGGTGACAGTGTGGTCCCTGAGCTTTGGGGGTTTGGGCTTTAATTTACCTTCTAAACACCGATTTCTAAGCGTTGACCTGCATTAAAAGCACCTCCTGGTGCTCATTTGCATTTGAGGAAGAGAAGTTCAAGGTCTCCAAACTCCAAATTCTGCTGGAGCGGGGCTGATGAGCCAATATTTACACTGGCTGCATTTTGGTGCCTAAATGGCATTTTAGTGCTGGCTTAATGAGGGAGCACTGCCATGGCCCGGGCCGCTTTGGACTTGCTCTAATGATCTGGAGGCGTGGCTACGCTTTAATGATGCGCTTTAATAATTTATCAATAGAGTTTGTAAGTGCTAATTTGCACTTTTAGGTGCATATTCTCCTTTTGAAGCCGCCGTACAACCCCCTATTAATGTTAATGGGAGTTGTGCTCACATTAAAAGGAGATTATACCCCTAAGGTGTTTAACATCTGACTTACCCAGGGCTTAAATTGCATTGCTGAATGTCACTTCTTTCATTTAGGAAGATGGCTTTTGGTTGCGCTGTCACCACGCGAGTGCAAAGGCAAAGACTACTTCAAGGGAGGGAAAAAATTGGGAAGTGGTAAGTCAGTGCACCAGCCTTGACTCCTTAGTCTTGGGTTTAAATCCGATTCGAGCACGGGGTCAGACGAGGCTGGCGATGGAGCAGCTCCGGGGAGATGTTGCCACCAAAGGCGACAGTGGCCACAGGGGCTACTGAGATGTTGGCAGGAGGTTAATTTATGCCCGGGAAGAAGTGGAAGGCCAGTGGTGTGGAAGACAGATTTCCTCTGCTGGCTGAGTGTTTGAGAGAGGCTCTAATCACTTCTGGGGGCAGTTTCTGCCGCAGCGTGGAATGCTGGCGTGCATGGGTTGACATCTAATTAACGGGAAGTAGGTGAAGGGCCGTATTTATCAAATCACTTAAGCAGAAATTTAAACCCTATTTACTTGGCTGGAATTAATTGGGTTAAATGACACGCTAAGGATCGATGCAGGAGGTTTTCACCTCTTAACCCTTTCCTAAGCCCACACCTACTAATAACTGGGATTCGGGCAGATACAAGGAGGAGCAGGGAGCTGTCTGGGTGCAGGAGCAGGGCAGGCTGGTTTGCACAGGGAAGCTGTGATGCAGAGAGGGGTGTGCAGACAGAGGGGAGGAGGATGAATTAGTCACTGAAAACCATCTTTTCCCCCCAGAAATAGTACCAAAGCTGGTCGTGGCTCGACAACTCGCCTGAGGTCTTCAGATTCGCTCTTAACTCCTTTGGAGGGATTTTGAGAGGGAGGAATTGATATCCCCGGCATCATTTGGAGTCAGATGTCCTGGCTGTGTGTCTCCAACTCCTTGTGCACCCCCAGCTACTCAGAGGTGGGGTGAGGAGCAGAAATGCCCCTGATGCTGCGTGAGCCCTGCTCAGCAATAACCACATCCCTGGGTTATCAGTGCTGCTCCCAGCACAAATCCAAACCCCAGCCCCATCCCAGCCTCTGTGAGGAAAATTAACTCTCCCCCAGCCAAAGCCAGCACACATGTTAATAAGGAGCGAGGCAGAGCAGTCTGAGCCTGCTGATGAATTATGCATTTGCCCCACCTGGGAGTTAATATTTACCATATCTTGCTGAAATCCATTAGGAAGAACAAACATTGTATTTATCCAACAAGCTCCAAACCCGTTCATTTGCATCCCTGCCTGTGAGGGGCAGGTCCGAGGTGGCTGCCCGGGTGAGCCGGGTTCCGAGGGGTCGTGTCCGGGTGCGGTGACCCCCGGAGGGAGAGGCTGAGCCCTGGCTGGCGGTGCTCAGCACCAGGTTCCTGGAAAACCCTGGGCTGGGCACCCAGGGGAGCCCCCAGGGTGGGACCTTTTGGGGGTGACTGACGGCAGGTGAGGGACGGGGAGGAGGGACCTGGGCACCAGAGGGCCAGGGCTGAGACCTGTGTCGGAGCACCCCGAGCTGCTGCACCCCAGCACCCTCAGCACCCCGGTACCGCCAGTGTCCCCAGTACCTCCAGTGTCCCCAGTGGGCTCAGCACCCCCAGAACCTGCAGCATCCCAGTGCCACCAGCACTTCCAGCACCCCCAGCATCCCCAGCCTCTCAATACCCCCAGCATCCCAATACCCCCAGCACCTCCAGCACCCCGGTGACCCCAGTGCCCTCAGAACCCTCAGTACCCCCAGCGCCCCCAGCATTTTCAGCACCTTCAGCATCCCCAGCACCTCAGTACCCCAAGCACCTCCAGCACCCCCAGGAACCCCATCCTTGCTGCCCCCTCAGCATCCCAACACCCCCAGCACTTCCAGCATCCCCAAGACCCACGGTGGGTGATGCCCCTGGCCGGGCTGTGGGAGTCTGGGCAAGGAGCCCCCCAGCTCCCCGAGCCCCGGCACAAGCCAAGGCGGGGTTTGGGAGGGAGGGAAGGCAGAGAAACGATGTTTTTAAGAGCTGGCTGGCGGGAGGCAGCGGCAGGAGAGGCCCAGGCTTCTAAGGAGCGGCGCACATTTCATGTGCTCCCGTCCCGTCCCTGCAGGACCGAGCCGGCCGAGGCTCCGCCGAGCCGCGTTTCAATCGCTCCGCCAGCGCCGCGTTTGAAGATGCCAGGGGAGAACGGGGCTCTGTGTGAAGCGAGATTCAAGACAACAGAGCGTTCCCCGTGCCTGTGCAGACACCAGCTCTTTCAAGCGCTCCGAACGCCCCCAGCCCGCCCCGCTCCCCTCGGAGCGGCCGCCCCGCCGAGCCGCACCCGGCGTGGGGATGCTCGCAGTCCCCGGAGCACGGACACAGCCCTCCTCCTCCTTTTTTCTTGCTTAACTGAGTGAGAAGAAAAAAATTAAAAAAGAGAACTTCTTTGCTTTATCTCCGACAAGGTATCAAAAGCTGTGGCGGTGGTTTCTGCAGAGCAGGAGCTCCAGCGTTGCCCAGGGTCTCCTCTGCACACCCTGGCACATCCTGGGCAAGCCCTGGGCAGGTCCGTGCTGGGCTGAGATAATCCCCATCCTCAGCAGCCCGGAGGGCTCTGCAGTGGTGGAATGGAGGAAGAAAATGGGAAAACTCCTTCCTGAATACCAGAGATGGCCCGTATTTGTCGTGGGGTCTCTCTGGAGCACATAGACGGAGGGAATGGCTTCCCACTGCCAAAGGGCAGGGTTAGATGGGATATCGGGAAGGAATTGTTCTCTGTGAGGGTGGGCAGGCCCTGGCACAGGGTGCCCAGAGAAGCTGTGGCTGCACCGGGATCCCTGGAAGTGTCCAAGGCCAGGTTGGATGGGCTTGGAGCACCCTGGGCTGGTGGGAGGTGTCCCTGCCCATGGCAGGGGATGGTACAGAATGATCCTTAAGGTCCCTTCCAAGCCAAACCAATCTGGGATTCTGTGGTTGACGCCACTGAAAGAATAAGTGACTAAATATTGATATAAATATTTAAACTTCACTTAGGGCCTTCGGCGTCTGTTTACTCCAAAGCCTCCCCTTGGAAAGTTTACCCGACATGATCTGCAAGTTAAACAACTTTTCAAAAGACGCACCAGGGGACACACAAAGGACCAAAACTCTCTGTATTGCCACGGGGCTGTGCTTTAACCCTGCCTCAGGGGTGGGTGGTGGGTGTGAGCTGGGCAGAGATGGGCAGGGGGCCGAGGGGACAGCGGGGTCCGGGGGCCCGTCCCGGTGCTGCCCGGCGGCTCCCGGCAGGGGTGGGCACTCCCCACAGCCCGGGGAGAGAGCAGGCACATGAAAGCAGGGCTGGATTTGCCTTGCAATGACAGCTGCATATTAATCTAAAGAATTTCTGAAAAATCAAAAAGACATTTTTCAGCAAAATACACCCCTAGAGCCTCAATCCTAAAGCAAGGGAATAAACTTGAAACAGGATTGATTTCATCTTAAAGGGAAGAGCTCTTTGAAATGCTACCAGCTGCAGTTGTCTTATTTGGTTTTCAATACTATAACAAAATTGTGCCATATTGTGTCAAATAAGGAGATAATATAACAGCTTTAAACAAATTTTGTAATTATGGGATCAATCAGAAATGAATTAAATCCATGTGCATTAGGAAAGTGGTGCCACTGAATACTGAGTAGCTCCAAATAGCAGCTCCAAACCCACCTCCAGCCACAGACCTGGACCTGGGGGTTTGGGCTGACACCAGCCAGGGGATGTGATGGGGGAGATGTGGAGACTCCCAGCGAGGGCTCCTCGACTGGGGGAAGGAGCACAAGGCATCACGTCTTGATCCAAAGCTAAGAAGTAAAAAGCAAGTTCTAAGCTCCCCAAACCGGCCTGTGCCAAGAGAACAATGGGCAGCACCAGCAGCTCCACCTGTCCCCAGTGACTGGGGAGGGTTTGGGCAGCAGGGTTTGGGTTTGGAACTGGGAATGGGAACGTGGATCCAGCGTGGTGGTGTGGGGGGGACACTGGTTGACTCAGGGGGTTCTGACTGCCTTAGTGCAGGGGGTTAAAGGATGGGTTTGTACTCCTTGGGCTGGGTTACATGGAGAGCCACTCCTCCACGAAAGCAGCCATGAAGTCCTGGGAATTTTCTCAGGTTTTTTAGATTGATTCCAAAATGGAATTGATCCCCACAGCAGCCCAGTGTCAGGTGTCACCCTGCCTGGGGCTCATGGCCGGGCTCCTCTCCAGGCCAGCCAGGTTTGTGCCCTCACTCCCAGCCCGTGTGTGGCCAAGGCACTCCCAAAAATCACTGTCAGTCAACAGCAGGACTGAGAAAAACCTCCCAAAGGTGGTTCTGGTGTGTCACAGAGATTGTCTGAACAAAGTACACATTAAGCAGTGTCACTGTCCCATGAAAAGCTCCACACTGTGATCCTGCCCATCCACCACTGCCCTGCCAGCTCAGAGGTGTGGGGCTGCCAACTCCTGCCATTTAATTACTTGTTAATGAAGTTCTTATGCAAATGAGGCACCAAGTGGCCCTTCCAGCCACCCTGTGGGCACAGGGTCCGCAGGGAGAGGGCCCTGGGTGCTGCAGGGGTGGATCCCACAGCAGGAGCAACGTGCCAAATCCCTGTGTGATCCCACCAGGGACTAATAAAACTATTATTTGGAAGAGCTTTAGCGTATTTAATATTCTTATATAAACTGGAGCATTCCAAATCAGGCATTTCAGCTGCTTCAAAGAATGAGGAACGCTGTCAGGGAATAATGCATCAATAGCTGGAATGCTGCACACACTCGCTTTGCTGAGGCTGTTTCTGCACCACTTGAATAATTCTGTTGATTCCTCCACTTTAACATCAAATTTGTATTTGAACTGCTTTCTCAGGAGCTTCTGCCACAGCTGGAGGTACAGGGTGAGTCAAAACAAGAATATGTGAACACAGGGAGAACAGGACGGGGGGATTGTGCTCATCTTCCCTCCCAAAAATTTCTTTGTACTTTGTACATTTCTTTGTACTTTGTTTGATTTCCCTTTTTCCATATTTCCTTCAGATTCCTGTTTTCCTTCAGGGCAGCTGATGAGCTTGGCTGGGACAGGATTCGTATCAAGTATCAGGAGCCTGAGTTTTGTGTGGTTGGAAAAAGCAAAATCCATTTGCTCTTTTGGGAAATCAAATACCAGCAGTGTGAGTGATTAAGAGCTGAGAAATTTTGCAAACCTCCCAAATTATCAATAAAATTACAAAAAGTCCCTCTCCCCACACCTTCCACTCTGAGCAGAATCCAAGAACCCCAAACTCCTGTAGAGGAGAGGACCTGGGAGCACCGTACCCCAACAGCAGCACCACCAGCATGGAGAGAACCAACATTCTCCTGGAAGCTGGAAATTTAATGTCTTAAAGACCCCAAATTTCCTTTTGTTGTTGTTTTTTAAAGGATTGCATAGTTATTCCTCCCCTCCTGTGCAGGGCTGGGCTCCTGGGCACATCTCTGGGCACAGCACCCCTCACAGCCCTGGAGCTACTCCCCAGTGTAGAAACATCTTGGAGGGTAATTCTGAGAGGAGCTGGATCCTTTCCAAAGGGATTTCCAGATCTCCTCCTCCCCCATGTGTTTTATTGACTGTGGTCTTATTATTTAAAATGATTTATTATGAATTTGGGCTGATGCTCCTCTCTCAGCAACACTTCCTAACTATGTAATAATTGCTCCAAAGACAACCCTCGGTTCTGACAGCGGCTGTCACCCCTCCCCTCTGGCTGGCGGTGCGTCACTTCACATCACCATTTCCAGGGAAAAAACTGGAATTTTCAGTAAATGCATGTTTGGAGGCATGTAAAATAATGTAAAGGTAATGAAAAGCTTTTCTTCTGGAATACTCAAGAGGATACAGGATTCTCCTGAGCAACCTGGTCTATGGAAGGGGTTTGGGCTGAGATGAGCCTTAAATTCCTTTCCAACACAAACCATCCCACGATTCTGTGGTGCTGGTTGGGAGGCAGCCAGGGAGGAATCCCTAGCAAAGCAGACTCGCTTCATAATAAACTAATTCGGGGTGTGGGTAAGGAGGGGCTCTGATTGTGCACTGATTTGACACAGACTGGAAACCCGAGCACTGTTTGGGTGCTCATGTGCTGCTGGGCTGCGCTCCCAGCAGCTTTTGTTGGCTGCCAGGGCCACGGGAACGCTGGAGATTCCCACATGTTTCGGATGAAGGATGGCCACGTGCAGCTGGTGCTTACAGCGCTTACATGGCTCCAGATTACACATCTGTCACGGTGCTGAGGAGGGCTGGGATTGCATTGCATTACCCCCTAACGGGAGATGTATGGCAGAGAGGGAGGGCCATCCCTGCTCCAGCAAAGGACACTGATTTCCCATATTTCTCTGGGAAGATCACACATTATAATCACTGTGTACACTGTACCCTGTGAAATGATCCCCATTTGTTTCATACAATAGATACTGTGTCGTTTAATTAATTTAGACTAAAGAGGAATGATCAAGCATTCACTAACAACTTTACCTTTGGGACTGGAAATGAAAAACCCTCGTGCTGCGCAGCAACCAGAGCCAGGAGAGCATTCCTGCAGGGAAGGTTTGCAAGGAGAGGGAAGCTGCCCCTCTGCCCCTCGCTGCCCCGTCATGAAAGCAGTGAGTTCATACAGGCAATACCAAGCTGGCAAGAAAACTCCTTCTGTGTTAGAGCAGTGAATTTATTAAAACAAAGAATTTAAACAGATCCTCGGGAAAGAAGTCCTGGACAGTCCCACAGGAATATAGGACAGCCCCATGGAAGCAATGCCAGGGACTGAAGGAGCCACTCACCACTCCAGCCATGCCCACGAGGAACCAGCCTGACCGAGGGCACAAACAGTACCAGCAGAGCTCTTTCTTTTCCTAATACTTGTGGTTTTTTGTGGTTTTTTTCCTTTGTTCTTAAACAAACAACAGGGAAGCGTAAAGGTGCACCTCTAATGATGATGTTTATGGTGCAGCAAACCCACGACTGCCCGGAGTGGTGATGCCTCCTCTCAGCACTCCCGTCCCTGCAGAATCCAGGGCTGGATTATGGAGATTTCAGCAGACCTTAGGCCATGAGTATTGACCAGCCCTCACCTCTCGCAGCTTCTCATTGACCCACAGCACAATCCAGGCTGTTTTGAACATAAAAGCATCATTGACAGCCCCTGCATCACTCCGAGATATTGGTTGCCCATGTGCTCCAGGAGACTTTTAAACTTGCCGCTAATTAGAGCGCAGTGGTGGGGCCAAGCCTGCAGCCAGTTAGCCCAGCTCTGTGGTTGCTGCTCCCACTGGAGGCATTCCCTCAATCCTGACTGCACGGGGTGGGAAGTGTTCAAAAGCTGCTTGGATGTGGCTCTTGGGGACATGGGTTAGAGGTGGCCCTGGCAGTGCTGGGGGAACAGTTGGACTCAATAATCTTAGAGGGCTTTTCCAGCCTAAATGAATCTCTGATGAATGTTGAGTCCAACCCTCTGCTTTTTCACTGATTGTGATGCCTTGGGCAGATCCCCTGCCCTGCCTGATGAGGGTGACACCACCACAGACCCCAAGATGGGCCTGCAAACCTTCACTGTACCTTCTACCTCACTTTTCCCTTTTCCTCTCACATTTACATCTCTGCATTTCCTGCAGCCACTATTTCCAGCATCCATTGAGTGAATTATTTTAATCACCACTAGCAGAGGACCTCACTGCAAACTCACTTTTTCTGCCTGGGAGAGATGCTGTGCCTGCACCAGCCTCCACCATTCTCCTCAGTAAATGAGCCATGGAAAAGTCCTTCCTCTCAGCCTTTAGCAGTTGGAGTTTTTAAACACAACCACACAGCCTTTGTTGGATGGAGTAACAGATTCTCCTCTGTGCTGCTGGGTTCGATATCAGTGGTTTGCCTCTCATGTATCACAGCCCATTTCACATCTGGTGATGCAGTAATAGCTGCAATTGTGCCTTGAGGTCAAGGACAGACATTGATTCCTTTAAACAAATCCTGCTATTAATTAGAGGTGGGCTCACCCTGAAATACCTGCCCTTCATGGGACACCCACGCAGAACTGGCATCAGTTGTTTTCCTGGGGACTCTCTTGATGGGGTTGGTCACTGGAAGGTGGACCTGGGTGCCCTGACCACAGGATGAGGAAGGGCTGGAGGCATCCCAGGGATACCCCTGCTGGGCTTCCCCCAGGGGGAGATCAGCCAGGACAACCTCAAAGACAACCTCAAGGGTAAGTGAAGAACAGCCTCAGGATGACTTCAAGGATAACCTCAGGACAACCTCAAGGATAACCCCAGAACACCTTCAAGGGTAACACCATCTGTCTCAGCTCCTTCACTTCCCATCAACCCTCTTCCCATATCTTTCTCTTCTTTTCTTTTTAAAGCCTCACCAATGCCTTTTAAATGAAGGTGATTTCACAAAGTCTCACAGGTCATTTCCCATGTCTATAAATGGTTTATTACTCAGGCAATATGGCCAAAGCACTCACCTGTCCCCTCTCCAAGACCTCGAACACACCACCACAACTCCCTTAAATCCTCACTCCTGAGCACACACTCATTTCCTGGCTACCACCACGTCACCTTAATGAAATCAATGAGTTTATACAAGTAATACAGAGTTGTCAAGGAATGTTTGTTTGTTTTTTATGTTAGAGTAAAATATTTCAAGGAAAAATAAAGAACTGGAATCTGGAGGCAAGAGTCCTGGACAAGAGGTGGTGGAAGGCCCTGTGCTATCAGACAGGGGAGCTGCCAGGGCCAGGATGTCCTGGGATGGCTGGGTGAGGTCAGGTGTTTACCTAAAGGTGTTTGTCTATGAGCAA
The DNA here is from genome assembly GCA_035583185.1 of Anabacerthia variegaticeps. Taxonomy (NCBI): domain Eukaryota; kingdom Metazoa; phylum Chordata; class Aves; order Passeriformes; family Furnariidae; genus Anabacerthia; species Anabacerthia variegaticeps. The sequence goes on along the minus strand of JAWWEW010000012.1, from coordinate 1,285,234 downwards.
CAGGCTCCCTGAAGGTTTTGTTGCCCCCAGCAGTGTTTGCAAAGTGTGCTCGGACACACACGTGGAGTTGCTGACAAATAACTCCTACCTGGAGCTCCCAGCCTTTCCTCACCCCAGTTCACTTGTGAGAGCAAACCCCAGCCCACAAGGGGTGTCTCGGTGCTTTCCTGTGTGGTCTGAGGGGGCTGCCCAGGGGTTTTGGGGCTGGGGGGCTGCAGGGAAAGTGCCCACCCCCAGTCCCCCACACTACCCCTGGTGGGGAGGAGGGAGGCAGGCAGGGAACCTACAAAGTGGTCCCAAGTGGAAAAGCTGAGGCAAACACAAAGCTAAGGCAGGATAAAGCCAGGCAGCTGCCGAGAAGTTGTGGAGGTTATCCATCACTGTCAGGGCTGCCTTCCCTGCAGGAGCCATCCCAGCCCCTGGAACACAGCTAGAGCTGCTCCCCTGGCTTAAGGATCTCCTGGAGAGAGCACAGCAGGAACTGCAACACAACAAAAAAACCCCTTTTCTTTCAGGGTCTCATCACACGGAAAACTTGCTTGGGTTTGCGACAGCACTTTTACAGAAAGATGCAAGGATTCAGATTTTCCGTGTGATGTGGCACCAGAAATCACATTAGCAGGTAGGTGAGCAAGAAGGTCAACATTTCATATGCCCCCATCATACACCTGTTTTTAAGCATAAAATGGAATATTGGATAAAGAGGGTTTACAATAAAACCTGTCTCTGGCTTTGTGCTTGGGGCACCTTCACATGGTGAAATTTGTTGTCAGTTGCATCGGGATCCAAAACACAACTGAAATAACGTGTCTGTTGTGCTTTAGGGAGATTGAACTGCTGCGGGTGGGCAGGGGCAAGGCTGGGAGGAAAGACGTGCTCTGAGGGCTGATACAAATGCATTATATATTCTAATCTGTTCCGAATGCTGTGGGTGTAGCACACACAGTCCTGAGGGCTTGGGTGCAATGCAGAGCCCTGTCCAACCCCCTTCACCTCATCCTATTCCTAAATGCCACATCTCTCTGTCTTTTGGTGAGACGTGACTTTCACCCAGGGTGTGGGTGACCTGCAGTGTCCCAGTGCCAGTGGAGCCCAGCAGGGCTCGTCATGAGATGCTTTGCTGCTGGAAGAGCCGTAGAATCTCCTGAGGTGGAAAGGGCTCACAGGGGTCATTGAGTCCAACTCCTAACTCTACACAGGTCATCCCCAAAATCCCACCATGTGCCTGAGTGTTGTCCAAACGCTCCCTGAGCTCTGGAAGGCTGCTGGGCAGGGAATGCAGCAGGCAAAGTGCTTGTGCTGCAGGTTCTCGTTGCACTGACCAGTAAGGTTTGTACTTGGGCAGCACCTAAATCTTCATTTTGGTGACCAGGCAGCTCAGCTGGAGCCTGTGAGTGACTTTGCCTGCCCTGCCTGCTCTGCCTCTCCCACAGCAGCACCAGGAAAAGGCAGCAGGTAGGCACAGGAGAGTTACCTGCATAAAGACCAGTGAGTTTTGGGGTCAACAGCACCCTTTTGGGGGGTCTTTTGCAGAAGAAGCAGCTCAACATCCAAACATTTCATGTCCCAGGACCAGCCATGGCTCCCATCCTGCTGCCAGCCAGCCCAGCTGCTCCAAGTTCACCCTTTGCAGCAGTTCCTGTTTCTAGGCACAAACAGGCAAAAGATGATGGTTTTCTTTGGAAAGACTTCCTCCCATCCCATCCCATCCCTCCAGCTCTGCACTGGAGCACTGCTGAATCCCCACCATCCCACCTGGAAAACCACAGATTATCCACCAGGAGAGAGAGAGAAGCATCCACATCTGCGTGGGGAGAGAAAGCAATAAATAACAAATGAGATCTGATTATGTAACATCACCTGACTCTCACTGTAGAAATGGATTACGCTGTGTGCAATAATAAATCACACCTTTACATCTCACCAGAGCAGAGCCAGCTCTGAACTGCCACATCTGGAGCTCAGGCTGAGCCTTCCAGCTTTTGGGGGTACCTGGAGCCCAAGGTTCACCTCCAGAGGCTCAGATGGAAACCTCTCAAGGTTTAACTCCCCTGGTTATCATGTAAGAACCTGCACACAGGGAGAAGACATCACATCCATGCAGTGTGCAGCCATTGCAGGGAGGCCATGTGGGCTGGGAACATGTTTTTAAAGCAATGGGACAGTCAAGAACCCCCAAATTTGGTAGTTTGACCAGGTTTCCTACTCCCTGCCACAGCACATGGAGGTCCCAGCCAGTGGCGTATATGGGGACAACTTCAGGGGGGCTGCATGTCTGTGGGGTCAGGGCTGGGAGTGACCTCAGGCAGGTGGCACATCCACGAGGACTGAGGGTGTGAGAAGGCATTCAGGACAAGGCACAGAGCAGATGGATAAACTCAGCACTGACTTTTCCAGCCTCGTGCAGCCCCAGTGCAGGACCCAGCCCTGGCTGAGCACACCGGAGTGGGTTAGTGTGGGATGGCACCGTGGGCATCCCACTGAGGGGGGACCATTCACCCTGGTACCCCTCCCTCCCTCCCATTTGGCTCCTCGGGAACATTTGGGTACTGAGGGCTTAGAAAGCTCTATTATCACAGAATCATGGAATTGTTCAGGTTGGAATAGCCCTCTGAGACCATCGAGTCCAACCATCCCCCAGCACTGCCAAGGCCACCACTAACCCATGTCCCCAAGTGCCACATCCACAGGGCTTTGGAATCCCTCCTGGGATGGGGATCCTGGGCAGCTGTGCCAGGGCTGGGCAGCCCTTTCCATGAAGAAATTTTGCCAGTATCCAACCTGAACCTCACCTGGCACAACCTGAGGCTGTTTTGTCTCGCCCTGTCCCTTGTTCCCTGCGAGCAGAGGTGTCGGCTGTGTGGGCAGCGCATCATCCGCTCCCACCCGGGGGCAAACCAGGGGAAAAGAGTTGGCTGAAAAAGCCCCAGCCCCTGTGGCCTCTTAAAAACAGAGTTAGGAGAAACACGGACGTGCTGCAGCCCCCCAGCCCCGCGGGGTCCGCGCCCTCCCGGCTCGCAGCGCTGGAACAGCAACTGCTCCATCTGCTGGGATGGGATGTGGGATCGCAGCTCCCACACAGCGGCGGAGACCCGGCACACGGCGGGCTCCCACCCTCGGACCCCGCTCCGCCAGCCCCACCGGGATGGAGGGATGGAGGGAGGGATGGATGGAAGGAGGGAGGGAGGGAGGGATGGATGGGTGGAGGGAGGGATGGAAGGAGGGATGGAGGGAGGGATGGATGGATGGAGGGAGGGATGGATGGATGGAGGGAGGGATGGATGGATGGAGGGAGGGAGGGATGGATGGATGGAGGGAGAGAGGGAGGGAGGGATGGATGGAGGGAGAGAGGGAGGGAGGGATGGATGGAGGGAGGGAGGGATGGATGGAGGGAGAGAGGGAGGGAGGGATGGAGGGAGGGAGGGAGGGAGGGAGGGACGGACACTGCGGGGCTGAGCGGAGCCGGCTGCTCCCGTGCATAAACAGGTGGCAGAGAAAAGGAGATTTACATCGTATATTAGGAGGAAAGTCTTCCCTCTGAGGTGGGCAGGCCCTGGCACAGGGTGCCCAGAAAAGCTGGGGCTGCCCCTGGATCCCTGGGAGTGTCCAAGGCCAGGT
>JAWWEW010000012.1:1265750-1281516 GCA_035583185.1 Anabacerthia variegaticeps | reverse complement strand
CTGGGGCTGCCCCTGGATCCCTGGGAGTGTCCAAGGCCAGGTTGGACGGGGCTTGGAGCAACCTGGGCTATGGAAGGGGCTCCTGCCCGTGGTCTGCAGGTGCTTTGCTGATTAGTTGAACACTTTAAAAAACAAACATAGAACTGCCTGGGAAAAAAGAAAAAATGTGATGTTCAGCATTTAAACTTTTCTTCCATATTGATTTCTGCTTCCTCACAGCCCAGGGGGAGCACTGAGAGACCAGGCTGTGCTGCAGGACTCATCCCCAAATTAATGATTGTAGATGTGCTTGGACATCATTGGCTCGATGGATTTGTCCAGGGCCAGCTGGAATGGGCTCACACCCCAGAAGAGATCACATCACTCCAGAAGGGATCACATCACTCCAGGAGGGATCAAACTACCCCAGAGGAAATCAAAGCACCCCAGAAGGAGTCAAACTGCCCCCAAAGAGATCAGCTCTCCCCAGAAGGGCTCAAGTTGCCTGGCTGTGGGTCCTTAGATGTGTGATGGGGCAGATGGCCCAAGCCTGGCCCTGCTGGCCCCATGGCAGGGGCTCACTGTCTGACTGATGTGCTCCATGGAGACACAGAGACAAACAGGGGTGCTGGAAGAAGAGGGGAAGAAATACTTCCTTGCTTTCTCAGCATGGCATTTTTGTACCTCAGCAAATTGGCGTCGCTCCCACCGGCAGTCCTTATCTTAAAATATGGGCATTTCTCTGCTGGAAATGCTCCCCTGCACTATTTCCTGCAGCTGAAAGCTGCGAGTGTCAATCCATCAGCACTGAAGTCTGCTGAGTGCCTAGAAATAAGGGGATATCATCTCCCAAATGAGTGACCATCGGGCTGCGGTGAGCTCTGCCAGCACACAGGGGAGACAGCTTTTTGCAACTTTGATTTACTGGCAATTGTTGGAAAAGAAGCAAGCAAGGAATGAAAACCCAATATTTCCATTACCGTTTACTTAATAAAAAAATATTGTAGGGAAGTCAGACATCATAAAAGGCCCGTCCTCGCTCGGTATTTACAGGGTCACACAATAACTTGAGCCAGACCAGTAATCAATTTTCAAAAGCCCTTTGCAATTGAAGGCCCAGATAAGTGAGTGTTCAATATCCCCACGGCACAGCAGCAGCCACATCTCATCGGAGCACCCCGAGCACGGTGGGATTGCCAGAGCCCTGGGAGGGGACAGGAGGCTCCCAGGGAGCGCTGGAGAGGGATGCTCCATTTCCAGGGGACCTTTTGGAACACAGAGCAATTCCTGCCCCAGCGTGCCCAGGGGCTGTCCTGCATCATCCACTCTCACTTGCTCTCCTTCATGGGAGGGTGTTTTTAACATCAGGCTCTGGAGTTCTGGCCAGTCCATCAGGAAGTGCTGCCCGTGGCAATACGAGGTCAGTTCTGATGGGGTGGTTTCTCCTCCCCTCTCACACACCTCCCTCTCCTCTCCCCCAGCATTACACCCCTTCCTTGGCTTCAGGCAGGAGAAGGTGCAAGCCTGTGGCCCACTGGAAAGTCAGACAAAATTCTTTCTTCCTTAACTTTTCAGGCCATCCTCCAAAGACATTTAAATATAGAACGTACTGCTTCAGTAGTTGTTAATTTTGAGGCATGTGATGCTCCTGAAGAACAGGACCTGGTACCTGGACCCCCAGGGAGCAGCACAAGGTCCAGGGAGCAGGAGGAAGGGCTGCTGTAAACTCAAACCAGCACTTCTGCAGAGTCAACCAGCGTTCCTTATCTCTGAGTCGATAGTTTAATCTATTCTAATGATTACCAATACTGATGCTGAGTGTAATCACCTTGTCTGATACAATTGCAAGAATCTAAAAGTCAACTTGATTTTAATGGTTTATCATTACAAGTATTATTTAGTCAGATTAAAATGGTCTTAATTCCTCCACAGTCATTATTTAAAGGCTGTTTGGAGCGACCCCCCTCCTCCTGGAGTGAATCAATGCCCTGTCTCCATCCCCCCATGTGTTTCCAGCAGCATCTCACAGGCAGCCACAGGATGGTCACCAAGGTACTACAAGCTGTTGGTGTTCAGGGATCATCCCTACCACGGTAAGATTTCCCTAACACCCCCAGCAGTGGCTGGATTTCCCTCTCCTCCTGGAGATGCTGAGGGGGCATTAACACCGTGCTGCCACCAGGAGGGCTGGGAAACACTCATGGATTGGGATTTGGAGAAGCTGGAGCAGCCCTTGCTGCAGTGCTGAGCTTTCGGGTTGGAGCAAGTGCTGTGGTGCCAGGGCAGCTCTGGGAGCATCCCTGTGGCTTCCCAGGGCCACGTGGTGCCCACGGTGGCACAACCCAGCAGCAACCCTGGCCCATCCAAGCGTGGAGCACGGGGACTGGGCTCCTCCAGCAGCAGGGATGCTGTGCCAAGGCCCCTGAGCCCAGGGACAGGGACCTCCTGAGTGCCCAGCCACTGCAGGCACCACGGGCACGTCACCAGTGGCTTTGGGAACAGAGCTCTGGATCTCTCCCAATCCTTGGCCCTGGAGCAGGAGGTGGATGCACACCAACAAGGCTGGATCCATCGCTGCCTCTTCCTGCCTGGGCACCAAATCCACCCTCTCCCTCCTGCCCCCAGGGACCACCAGCCCTGCCCACCCTCACCCTCAGGTCCCTCGAGTGCAGGGTGTTCCCTTCCCAGGTTTCTGTCCCCGGGAGCCCAGGGGGTGTCTGGGGACCTGCCCTGCCCTGGCTCAGTGTCCTGGCATCCACCCACTGCAGCCACTGAACCAAGGCTTTTCCTCACTGTCCATTAAACCTTCCTCCTTTTCTGTTACCTGACGACTAATAAATGTCATTTGCAGGGACTCACGTCCTGGGTGTGGGAAAGTTTCCTGGAGTTCCCTCACTAAAAGCTTTGGTTTCACTTGAAATTCCACCTGCCTTTCCCTGGCACCCCTGAGGTGACAGAGCCACCCATCAGCAAACCGTGCTGGAGAACCAGAGCAAGGTGGGATCTCCTTGTCTGGGATTTTGGTACCTCTGACTAAAACCACGACCTTGCACCAATAGAACCAGAGTGGGACAGCCTTGCCTGGGATTTTGGTACCTCTGGCTAAACCCACGACCTTGCACCAATGGCAGAGACTCTGCCTTGGCTTCTGCTCTGGGAACCTGAAAACAAGCCTGGAGTTCTCATGGCACTCTTGGCTGTGAACAACCCCCCTCCCTCTGGGACTGGACTCAGAACATCGTGGGAGCATCTTCTGTTGCTTCCAGAAGGTTCCACAGGCCTGACAGGCTGGGTGCTGGGAGCAGAGGGAGTGTGGTGCTGGAGCACCCTGGGCAGGTGCCCCACACTTGTGCTTTAGAGCAACAGCACGTTGGTCAGTGGGAACACAAGGATGAGTTCAGGGAAACCTTCCATTCCAAATGACAGTCAGGAGTTGCCAATTAAACACATTTTTCTTATTTTAAACAGCGTTTTCTTACAGAAACAAGTGATCAAACTCGACATGTACCAGCCAGGAGTGACTCCAGCCCTGGAAGAGTCTTCTGAGGACAACAGAGAACTATGTGAGCTAAATGATGTGGTAATTTGTTTAAAAATAAAGCCCTGAAGACATTTTAGATGTTTCCTTCAGTTAATGAGATTTCCGTGATAGTCATAAAAATAAAATTAGCACACAATGCCATTAATCTGGGATTACAAGCAGCACCAGGGAAGAATTAGTAAAATAAATCAAGGAGATTTAGACACTTTGCCTTCCAACAAAGTAGCTGGGATGGAGCTGCACGCTGTGTTTTCCTGAGATTAAGGAAGAGGAGATCAGGATCTGCCCTTCAGCCTCTAACCTGGAATATCTGGGTGTGGAAATTACCTTCTCTCGAGTGTAAGCAGTCACTTAATTTATACAGGACCTATCAGTAACTATCACTGCTTCACATTGAAGAATTGAAATTATTTGCCATTAAAAGCCTCACATTAAATCCCAGCAACTTTCCACACCCCATATTTGGCTGTTCTACTAACCAGTATGAAATGGGGATAAAAAGCCATCCCGAAACAGGATTACACAGAGCAGCAATAAAAGGGGAAATAATCTTTGAAGAAGTGATGGAGGAACAAATTCTAAGGGCATTAAGAGGGAACAAGTCATGGTTTCAATCACCAGCCAGGCAAGGGGTTGCCAAGCCTATGTGTACAGCACATGAATCTGTGAGGACAACAAATTGTGGTCTAATTTGGGGACTGAAAAGGTTAATTTTTAATACCCTTCACTTGCTTCAGGAATCAGGGAAGGTACAGACTGAAACTAATAAAGGAAAGGAGCTCTCTGAGGTCAATCCTCAAAAAGCCTTCCCAGACAAAGCCTTGGAATAAAAAATAAAATAAAAAAATCAGAATTCTTCAGAAGTTTTGCTGGATGATTGAGGAGTTTTATATTTGAGTTTTGAACTTGATACAAACGACTTTATTTTCTGAGAGAGGTGCGAGATGAGGTCAAGCAGGGAGTGTCCAGCATGAGGATCTGCAGGGAATTAGGGTTAGAGGGATGTGGGGGAGAAACAAGTGGCCTCCTGTAGACCTGGGTGCCTTTGCAGAGCCTGGATCACCACAGTTCTAGTCTGAAAACTAAACAGATCCTCTGGGAGCAAATCCGCAAAGTTTGAGGGGTTTCTATGTCGTGAATTATAAAAATGAGAAGGGGGAAAAGGATTTCTGGGGGCCTGGATGGAGAGGGAATTCTCTCCACCATAATGACCCCAGCTGCCCAAAGCTTTCCACTTCTGAGGTCCCCCAAGGGAAGAGCAGACAGGATTTCCCTCCGAGACAGCAGGTCAGAATTCCTTCTTTAGTATTTCCATGGGAATAGCTGGGGAACATTGGGAATTATTAATTTTATGGCACATGGAGCTAGCACTGAAATCCCCTGCCCTTTTCTTTCTGAACCGTTACAGGCATTGCTGCACTTACAGCTGAGCATCTCAGGTCTGAAGAGTTTCACTGGTGGAAAAAGGAAGGGTGAAAGTTTGCTGAAGTCACACCGTGGGCTCCTGGAATCCTGGAATCCTGGAAGGATTGAGGCTGGAAAAGCCCTTGGAGATCCTCAGGCCCCTGGGCTGTAGCACTGGGCATCACCACCCTTGGCCACTGAGCTCTGAAGGTCAATAAATGATACACACAAGTTCTGGGGAACTTATCAAAGAGTATTTACAGAGTGGGTTTTTTGGAGCAAATGGCCTCAGCTGCTTCTGGTTTTTAAAAAATCCTAAAGTGCCAAGACTATTTGATGCAGGAACGAACTGCATTTCCTGGGGGAAACTTTGGGACCTATAAAGACAGCCCAAAGTGGAGGAGACAACCTGACTGAGTCCCACAGTAAACTTTATGGCAGCCACTGAGCTACTACACCAAACCTGCTCCAGGAAATGAAACAATTTAATGACAACGCAAGAACTGAGATGAATTTAAAACCTGAGCTTAAAAACTTAGGACAAAGCCAAGTGTTTACAGGAGTGCAGAGCAGTTGTGTGTTTGGCTGGGAAACCTTCCTGGCTGAATTGTTGGATTTGTAGCACAGTAATTAAATTCCAAAGCGTGGTGTTTTGTGGAAGGACATAAAGGATTCCCAAGGTGTAAGAGGAGTGTGTGTACAGACTCCTGCTGAATAAACTTGGGCTATTGAGTAACAACCTGGCTCTGCCTAATGAAAGGAGAACATGTGCAGGAGTTGAACACAGCCCTGACAATGGGGGGATGGCAAGCAAAGAAAATAAGCCAAAAATCGTGGTGAAGGGCTTTGTCTGTCTAAACACAAAGCACAGGTGCTTGGGTTTGGAGGGAGCAGAGGAGAAAGGACGCAGGGCAGGAGACAGAGAGAAAAGGAGGAAGTTTTCCAGAGAAACTTTCCCTAGATCCAGTCTCTTAGAAACTTCAGTGGTGCTGCTACAAGACCAAGGGCAGAACTGCTGCTTGGCTGATTTAATACTTTAAAATATGGACTCTTGCATCCTTGTGTGCCAGGGAAACATTAAATAAGCATGCACAGAAAATAAAGCTCTGATAAGATCCAAACCTGGACTAAGCATCTCTGAGAAGACCCTTTTAAACCCCGAGCTCCTCGGTATCCTGAGAAGCTCCAACCACCTCGGGCTGCAAAGTGGAAGGAGACCTTCACTGGGAAGGCAAATATGTCCAGTTTGTAATTCCAACGTGAAACTCCCTTTAAAACCACAAGGAGGACAGCTGCTACTTTACAAACACTTGCATTATTTATGGAAATTAGCGGCTCTTTGTGCAGCCAGATAACTCGACCTGCGGGCGGGGAGGCAGGGGCCGTGGGATGCTGGTGGAGCAGGCTGGGGTGATGCTGCCCTGCAGCTCCAGCTGAGCCAGAGCTGAGCCCAGTGTGCTGCCAGCAAGGAGCCAAGAGCAGCCCCGGAGGGAGGGAACTCCTCACCCTGCCCTGGCCCTGCAGAAAGGACAGCTTGCTTTCCACCTAATGAAACTCTGGACACAATCAGGAAAGAAGTCCACTAGAATTAGGCAGTTTCTGCAACCACTCCTCAAAAAGAGAGACTGCTACCCAAATAGCAATTATGGAACACTTCTCTCTGGGAAATTAGGACCTTTTGGGTTAATTCCTCCGTTTGCCAAAGCCCAGGTGATCCCGTTCTTCGGTTTCTGGGCTGGAGTGCTGTATAAATTTGTCAGACTTTCATTTTCCTGCTTGGCAAGAGACAGTAATGAAGCTCTTTTTAAAAGCATTGCCTTCCTTACCTTCGGGGCTTCTCGAAGCTGGAGGTCTGCTTTTGTTTGCTCTTGATTGCAAGTGCCCCATGCACTTCCAGCTAACACTGTGCACTCCACTGGATTCCTGGGAGCTCCTCGACCTGATTTGGGAGCATCTGTTTTCAATACCACTTGAACTGGAGGACTATTAGCCAGATTGGATTCAGACCCCAATCAAGACAGAGCCCAGGAATTAATGTCATGTGCAGGCTGGCACTGCATCCCGGGCAGGGAGGGGAGAGGGGAGCCTTGGGGATGATGTAAGGTTGATTTTCAGAGCCCATCACAGAAAGGCATCTGCAAGTATGCACAGAATGGACTGTGAGGGTCTCCAAGATCAAGCTCTAGGTTTTTTTTGGGGTAAATAAATACAGGGTTATGTTTCCAGCTGGGGCTGGGGCAGAAGAATGTCACTACCTTGTTCCTGCAATGAAATCCTGACTCCCCACTCTGTGCTCACAGAAGAAACTGCACTGGGCCATGGAAGATGAAGCTCCCCTGGTTTCAGAGCAGGCCAGGAAGAACAGCTCAGTCCCCCCACCTCAGTGGGGGATTGATGCAGAATGTTTCAAACAGTGCACAGAGCCCAGGATTTGGAATGACACTGGAATTTACTGGTGCATCCCAAGGCCAGGTCTGGCCCTCCAGCCACTCATCCAATTTCAGTGGCTTATGAAATTACTTTAATCAGAAAGACAAGACTGATGCCTGGGAATCAAAACTTCTGGAGCAGTTCCAGGTAAATTTGGTAAAGAACATCCTTTTAATCTGGAACAGATTAACACAAGATGCTGCAGCACTGCTGAAATCACTTCATCTCAGCCTGCTTTGAGTTCAGGCAGTGAAGCACCAAGTTGTTTTCACACACAAACCTGCAATTCTTACAATTCAATCACCAAATCTCCTCTCTGTGCTCTTCTAAGTGAAAGTCCAAGCTATAGGGACAGGACAGGTGACTACCAACCCTTAATGCCCAGTGGCCCCCACTTCATTTCTGATCTGCTTGTTCACAAGCCTGTCCTGAGAATCCCCAGCAAGGAGAGGACAAGGAGGACAAATGTCCACAAATAAGAGTCCAAGGCTGCCAGTGAGCCAAGGAGGGTGGTGGACAAGGGAGAGTGGCATCTTTGGGAAAAGGGCTGAAATTCTAGGTACTTTTCCTCTGTTTCTAACTTTTGTTCCCCTGGTTGCTGGCTTCAGGTGGAATAGTCTGGAGAAAGAAAAGGGGAGATGTCATTTGCTCAGGCAGCAATCACACAGAGCATTATTCTGCTCAGATCTGAGGGATCCAGCTGTAAACACTTCACTACTTCTTCCCCTGCCCATCAATCCTCTCCAGCAATCAAAGAGCATCCTTTCCCTAAAATTTTCAGAATAGGAAAAAAAAACAACCCTGCATTTTTTTTCTTTCTCATTTTAGACAATCACAAGAGCAAAGTGAGGCGTTGAGTTGCAGGGGACTCACTGTGGGGGAGAATCCAGCACTGGGAGCAAGAGAGGGTGAACCCCCCGAGGCCACTGAGCCCCAAAAGAGAGTCCACAGCCTGATTGTCCAGACAGAGCTCCTGTCTAAGCTGCTCTCCGAGGGACCAAAGAGGGCCAGGAGGGGTTTCATCTGTATCTCACAACAATGCAGATCAAAAGTGGTGCCAGGCTTTGGGATATGACACTGATATCAATCCAGTCCTCCTGCTAAAAAACCCTGGGCACAATAACTCAAACCCAAACTAACAACTGGAGCTCGAGCTGCTACAAAAATGCATCATCCTGTCTGGAGAAAGCAAAGTGCTCATTTTTCACAGCTTTAGGGGTTTCCTCACCCCGGCTGTGTTTTGAAAATGAGCTGCTTCCCCGCTGGGCAGTGCTGCTGGATCACAATGATTACCCTGGCTCTGGGAGGAAGGGCACCAACCTGCTGGAATAGCCCTGAACCTTCCTGCTGGAACCGCAGCAGCAGCCACAAAGGGCACTTCCCACTCTTATTGAGTCTGGGGGGGACTCCACGTGGATGTTTAGAGCAATTCAGAGCAGAAACACACCATTTATACACATTATTCCAGAGATTACCCAAAGGGCAGAACAAGCCCAGGAAGCTGCTAAAAGAAGGGGGTTGATAACATCTTTATTTTGTGGTGTGCGGGTAAAACATCCACACATATATATTCTAAATCATTGTTTGAAAGCCCAGATTTCTTAGAAGGACACAAACTCTTAGGGTGGGACCAGGGAAGTCCTTCTATTATTCCTTGGGCTTGCTGTGCTCCTGGCTCCCCAGTGGCAGCTGACAGAGGGCACTGCCACCCAGAGCTCCCCACACCACGAGCCAGGAGAGGCAGAAATTCCTCCACTTGTGGCTGCCTGGAGTGACACACAAACAAATTAGCTGGAAAAATAACATCTGCTGCTGATTTGAGGTTATTTTCTGTTTGCAATACAGATATGGAAATGGAAAGGTAGAATTTCACGTCTCTCTTTCTTGGCAGCCAAGGCAGTCCCACCTCCTTTGTCTGGGCTCTGTGCCCACCCTGCTCACTGTCACAGTCGTGCTTCGAGCAAGAGCTGAATGGTAGGGGAGGAACTGGGAGAAAATGTTCATGCTCACCTTCTCTCTTATATTAACCCCTGCAAATTTATCATTAAATAGCGGCTGACACACCGAAATCTGCTGAGGAGAATAGGATAGAAGTTTCTCTCAATCTAACTTATTTAAAAACTGCATAAGCAAGGACATTGGAAATGGAAATTCCTGAAGTATCTTTATTTGTGATTATATACATTTATTTATATGTCTGCCCTTGATGTTTGTGTAATCTCAGGGCTGTGCTGGAGCAGTCTCTGTGTGCAGGGTGAGTTGGTGTCAAGCCTTCCTGAGACTCCCCCACTCAAGGACAGACCCCACACCGAAAGTCTCCGTGGATGCTTCCCATTCACCCTGGGGCTGGTGGGGAATGGCACTCCTGCAGAAATGTCGAGCCCTGGGCTCTGCAAAGCCCTCAGCTGGCCCAGGCTGGCACTTCATGCCCCAAGCCTGCCTTTGTCTCCCAGAGGGGGCAGCAGGAAGGAAATCCCCCAGCCCCGACCCATCTCCAGGTTTATTATCAGTTCTATATTGAAGGAATCTGCTTTATCCCTATTTAGGCTGCTGGGAGGCATCTGGTTTACTTCAGCTTTTTGTTACCTCTGCTCTACCACAGATTTTCTTTCACATTTTTTTTTCAGATTGATGAGTTAATGGTTTTGATTTGATACAACGTGAACTGAGCTTTCTGTCTCCCATTTCAGTCAAAACAGTAGTTCTTGGGCAGGCTGAACACTCCAACCACTGCCAGGCACTCCTGAAGCACAACTCAAGTAATTCCATTCCCCCTGAATATGATTTTTTAAATGCATGGATTGAAACAGAACACATGAAGATGCCGAGATATTGGAAGCTCTAAGCAAATAAAGTCAGGTTTCAATCACCGTGGAGGAAACCAAGTGAGCCCCACAAAGAAATGAGGCTTGGACAGAGTTCCACAAACCCAGGGAACAAGTTCAAATATGGAACCAGATTCCACAAATCCATTGCATTCTTTATGGCTACGTAAAGTGAAAGGACTATATGGAAAATATTTAAAGAGATGGGTGGGTCAGAAAAGAGAAGGAAAACTGGAAGCAACAGGTCTCAGAACTCCAACCAGAACTTGTACACTCTATTTTTTGATCCCCCTGGAAAAAATGTCTTTCAGTGCCATAGGAAAATCTGTCGGTACAGACTGAAGAACATTTTAATCATGGATAAAACTTACATTTTGTCACCTTCTGATTCTTGGGCTTATAGCAGACAAATTGTGAAATCATAATTAGATCCATGTTAACATAAAACCCAGCAGTGACAATCTGAAAGAGAAATACATCTGCTTGTTGAGGAGACAAATAGTCTGAAATACCTTAACTGCAGGGAAATGTTGCTTCATAATCATAATGGGAATGACAAACACCAGAAAACCTGTACCAGTGGAAATATTTGGGAAAATAAGACTTGTTTCATAGATGGCACATTGGTGAAGAGAGTACAGAACTACTTGTTCTCCCAGTATTGGGCTGTGCAATATTAAGTTGTCCCAGAGTTTAAAGAGAGAGTTTGAAAAGGCTAAAAGCAGCAATATTGGCAGGTTCCCTGGGCTGGCAGCTGATCTGTTAAACAGCAGCCTGGGAAGGTGGTAAGATCCCAGCAATCCAGCCCAGCAGGAACCCCCAGGACAGAGCCTGATCCACCCCTCCATCCTGGCAGGAAAGGGGAATCTGCCTGGCACAAATTACAGAAATAATTGTAAAGGAGTGTAAGCAAAAAAAGGTTGAACAAGCTCTGAACTTCCTGTTCCCAAACATGCCTGGAGGAAGACTCAAAGTGCAGGCAGAGGAGAGCCATCACCTCGGTGCTGCCCTTCCCTGCTGGGGAGGGGGCCGGGTCCCCCCAGCTCCCGTGCCGTGCCCAGCACACCCAGGGCACCCATCCCAAACCCAAGCCCTGCAGGGGCTCCCTCCTCGGGGCCTGCCCTCAAACACCATCTTCAGGCCACCAGAACTTGCCACCAGTGACATTCCCTTGCTGTCAATATCGGTCTTAAATGACTGAAATGAGGAAACCCCCTGTTATTTCACACAGGAGGGCTCAGAGTGAACCAAGAGTTGACAACTCCACTTAAGGCTCCCCACTGGAGAGCTGTGGTTCAGCTCCACCACGAGGAGTGTGGAGCAATCCCAAACCTGAGTCCATCAGAGCTATCTGGATGAATTCCAGTAACACAACAGGTTTACTATAAAGCCCCTTTCCAATGAATATTTCGACTCACATTCCTGATCTCAACAACTCACTAAGCGTGACTTTATTTCACTCGTTTCCACAGCCCTTTAACCAGTGTGGGAAATTATATCCCCCTTATGGGGACACACTTAGGAGTCAATCCTGGGGCACTCCCACCCTGCAGCAGTGGGGCAGTGCCAGCTCAGGTGCTGCTCCCCACCTTTCCCAGTTCAGATTTAACTGGCAGGAGCACCACAGGACTGGGGACAGGGCAGGGGACTGAACCAAACCCTGAGCTGCTGCTGCTGCAAGTGCACACACAACTCAGGGTGCAGAAGAGGAGAGGGAAGAGGTGATTTATTCTCATTTGCTCTAAGTGGCAGAGATTAGTGTCAAGTCAGAACAACAGCACAGTACATCAAGCTCATTTGTCAACCACCAAATATTTTTGCAAACATGAACAACATGCTTCTCTGGCGTATTATATCTGTATTATGCAGACAGAGAAACATATCCAAGATAAAATAAAATAAAGACAAAAGAAAAAAAAAAAAAAGGCAGCTTTTGAAAAAGGCTTCAGGCAAGATTACTCATGTTTGAGAAGTGCTTAAGACTCCAAACTCATGGCAGAGCAGCCAAGAGCAAGCAGACAATGGAAAGCAGCCCCTCTCCTGCACTCCCACGTGCCAAATCCACGGGGCTCTGTTCAGGCACAGCCTCCTGTTCCCTGCTGGGGAGACATCCAGAGCCTGGGTGTGCAGCTGGGGAGCCATCCACCCTCCTTCCTGAGCCATCCATCCCTCCTGAGCCATCCTCCTTCCTGAGCCATCCATCCCTCCTGAGCCATCCTTCCTGAGCCATCCCTCCCTCCTGAGCCATCCTTCCTGAGCCATCCCTCCCTCCTGAGCCATCCCTCCCTCCTGAGCCATCCCTCCCTCCTGAGCTATCCTTCCTGAGCCATCCTTCCTGAGTGGGGATTCGGTTCCACGAGTCGAGTTCTGACTCCGTTTCTACCCCGTGCAAATCCCCAAGTCTGGTTACTGGTGTGGAATATCCTCTCTGCATCCAGGATCTCACAGGGAGCTCCAATCTCCCCAGCAAACCTGCCAAACTCCAAGGACTGAACACAGCCAGTGGGAAGGAGGCATCACCCTCATGATGCTCCCTCCTATTTGTTGATTACAGACACAGACTGGCACTTCCAAGGAGGAGAAATACTTTGGGGTCCATCCATCCATTAGCTCTTGATGAACATGGAACACTCCAGTTTTACATCCTGCAGCATTTCACTCTGAGGCTGTGTTAGATGAGACTGGCAGTGGCATCGAGGTGCCAGAAATCTGCTGCAGGATAAGTTAAATTGAGCAATTTATTTGAATTTAAGCCCAAAATTCTGATTTGCACATTCAGCGTGATGCCAATAAAGTCACAGGACTGTCTCTAAAGGTACTAGCCCAGATTCTGAACATTCTACTCACTGTTACACAATATATTTACATGAAATGTTTATATATTCGTTGCTTTCTGCAACTAACCTCAAGCTAATGTTATGAAAACAAAGTAATGTCCAACCCAGGCTCCAGGAGAGCTCCTAGATCTATTGAAATCTGGTCAGCCCATCCCACTAACCAGCGATTTAACAGTGCCAAAGTTTGTGTAAAATACTCCAGAGGAAAGATGGAAAACTTAATTCTTCCCACAGAGGAGCCTGAGGGGAAAAAAGGCACTGCTTAAAAAACCAACCCAAAAAAACAAGCTCTAGAGTTGCAGGTTCATATATTTGGTATTTAAAGCCAGGGACAGAACCAGGTGGGAACCACAATTATCCATCAAACCACTCTCCAGTCCTGAGAAAGTTCCAAGTTTGTTTTTATACATCATCAGTCTCTGTAAAATTAGGACTTACTTTGCTCCTCAGTGAGAAACTCTTTCTTTTCACGAGACTTCAGGGGTTTGTGCTTTTGAAATGCTGGCACAAGTTCTCTGCAGGAACTGGCTGCCCCTCCAGAAAACTGCCATTATTGGACCTAAAATAATTAAAGAGTACAAATACAACATATATTTACACACTGAAAAGTCACCTGAGCCTGCAAGATAAATTCAGCTTATACAGCTTATACTGATGAAGTTGCTGCACTTTGTAGCCATCTTTGAAAAGACCTCTCAAAGTTCAAAAAGTGTCGCCAGTAATGTTTTAAGTACTTTTCCCATTTCTGCGGCTGAGCAGGCTCACTAAAATGGGAGAAATATTAAAAAAATCGAATATAATATTTTAAACCATGTCTGAAGGATGAGCTTTCCCGGGGTATTTAAATCCATGGCTGAATATCACAACTAAAGTGGGATTCACAGAGGCAGAAGTTCTGCTGTGAGACCCAGGACTGAAAGTGGGTCTGGACAAGGCACTGCAGCTCCTCTTCTGCTCCAGACCCTGCAGCTCTTCTGGAAACCCCAGCAGAGTGAAGAGTGCTGGGAATTAGAGTAAAGAGTGCTGGGAATTAAAGAGTGCTGGGAATTAAAGAGTGCTGGGAATTAAAGGGTGCTGGGAATAGGCCACTTCCACTTCCCAGCCAAGCTTTGGCCTCTGCCCCCCACCCACCTCACACATTTCAGCCCCGTGGATGTCCTTGGCTTTTTTGTTATTTAACATTTATGCAGCAGAATATTTGCGTTGCCAGTCCCTGAGACTAGAATTTCAATAATACAAGAATTGCTGTTTTTCTTAAATCCCTGGAAAAAGAGTCTTTCCCGGGAGGAGCAAAGCCAGGAATTCCACAGAAAAAGATGAGGAGACTGCCAGGCCATTTCATTTCTTCCTGGAATATTGCTGTCAATGAAGAGAAAAATCACAGAATGGGTTGGGATGGAAAGGACTTGAAAGATCATTCAGTTCAAATCCCCTCGAATTATAATAAAAGATGATTTATGTTCCTATAACAATTCTTTGCCTGTAACCTCATATTCTTTCCTAGAAATATAAGTTACTATAATTTGGAAAAGTTCCGGTAGAGGTGTTATTTTCAGAGAACAGTTAACCTGGAACCTTGACATCCTCTCCTTCTGCAAAGGTTTCATGTCTGTCCAGCTAAAAATAAAAGTGGTTTGGTCTAAGACCTTTAGGAATAAGGAATCAGTAACTTGAGACTCCTGTTTGGACACATTTTCTCATTTTAACACCTTATTCTGGAGTGAGT
This sequence comes from Anabacerthia variegaticeps, assembly GCA_035583185.1. Classification (NCBI taxonomy): domain Eukaryota; kingdom Metazoa; phylum Chordata; class Aves; order Passeriformes; family Furnariidae; genus Anabacerthia; species Anabacerthia variegaticeps. The sequence goes on along the minus strand of JAWWEW010000012.1, from coordinate 1,266,774 downwards.
AAACAGAGCCAGACAATGGTTTAAGAGGGAAATCCACTCCATGAATAAGAGCTTCTCAGTGCAGAGGAGGAAAAGGACATTTCCCCTGGGCTGGGGGAGCTCCTGTGCCCCCAGAGCTGCCCTCCCAGCCCTGTGCTGCTGCATGCCAAACACACAGTGCGGGTGTCAGGGAGGACACCCCATGCCCTGGCACCTCGGAGGGGCTCCAGATCACAGGTCAAACCAGCTCAGACCCCGCAGGGCTGTGCAGTTGGACAATATTCACCACTTCTTTCCTCCTGGCAGAGGGCAAAGGTGGAGCTGGGGTGTGGTAAATCGGGGCTCCTGCAAACACAGCCCAGGGTTAACCTGGGCATTGGAGTTTGGCTTCAACTATTCTCAGAAAGCATTTTTACACACTCTTGGCTGTGAACGGCGCCTGGGCAAATTTCACCTGGAAACCAAGCCCAGTTCCCACAGGAGAATTCCATCTTACCTTAGCCTGGGCTAGGGAAAGGTGTCCCTGCCTGTGGCACGGAGTGGGATGAGGTGGGCTTTGATATCCCTTCCAACCCCAGCCATTCCGTGGTCCCATGAGCTGTGAGTTTATCAAAACCCAAAAACCAAACCAAGCAGCCAAACCTAAGGATGAGCCTTCGTTCCTGAGGGCAGCCCAGCGGGCATCCCATCCCGGGGAGCCCCATCCCTGCGGGAACGGGAGCCCCATCCCTGCGGGAACGGGACCGGGGACAGCAGTGGTGGTCCCCTTCTCCCGGGGAAGGGCACGGGGCAGCCCGGACAGGGAACGGGACACGGGAGCCAGAGCCGGGAATGGCACCGGGAATGGGACACGGGAGCCAGAGCCGGGAATGGCACCGGGAACAGGAGACGGGAACCAGAGCCGGGAAAGATACCGGCAACGGGAATGGGACACGGGAGCCAGAGCCGGGAATGAGACTGGGAACGGAAGGCAGAGCTGGGAATGGCACGGGATACGGGAACGGGACACGGGAGCCAGAGCCGGGAATGGCATTGGGAACGGGAC
>JAWWEW010000012.1:1235803-1265650 GCA_035583185.1 Anabacerthia variegaticeps | reverse complement strand
ATGGGACACGGGAACCAGAGCCGGGAATGGCATTGGGAACGGGACATGGGACACGGGAACCAGAGCCGGGAATGGCATTGGGAACGGGACATGGGACACGGGAACCAGAGCCGGGAATGGCAATGGACACGGGAGAAAGGGCCAGGAGCGGCACCGGGCACGGGAACGGAACACGGGAGGCAGAGCCGGGAATGGCACGGGATCCGGGAATGGGACACGGGAACAAGAGCCGGGAATGGCACCGGGCACGGGCTCGGCTCGGGGGGAGCCGCGGGGCGAACAGGCGGCCCCGAGCGGGGCCGGACCGACCTGCAGGGCTGCGGCTGCTGCTCCGGGCTGCGGGTCCGGCCGGAGGGGGACGGGGGACCGGGATAACAGGGGTAACGGGATGGCCGGGATAACAGGGATAAACGGGATAACGGGATGACCGGGATAACAGGGATAGCAGGGATAACAGGGATAACAGGGATAACAAGGATAACGGGATAATGGACCTGCGGCCGCCCATCCTATTCCCGCGGCCGGGACCGCCACAGCCCCCCGAGCGGCGGGGCCGAGGCGCCCTCTGCGGGCGGGCGGGGGAACGGCACCCCCGGCACCCCCGGCACCCCCGGCATCACCGGCACCATTGGCATCATCGGCATCATCAGCGTCATCTGTACCATCAGCATCATCGGCATCATCGGCACCACCAGCACCACGGGCACCACGGGCATCACCAGCAGGATTGGCACCACTGGCATCACCAGCACCCCCGGCACCATTGGCAGGATTGGCACCACCGGCACTGCGAGCCTCAAAGTCCTGCTGTGCAGGTGGAACCTCCTGGGCATCAGTTCCTGCCTGTCCCTCTTGTGCCAGGGCTGGCCCCCCGAGCAGAGCCTGGTCCATGCTCTGCCACCCATGGGCAGGTCCCCTCTCAGTGTCCCTCTGGAGGCAGAACAGCCCCAGCTCCATCAGCCTTTGCTGCTCCCAGAGATGCTCCATCCCTTGGGCATCTTTGTCACCTTCCCCTGGCCCTGCTGTGCTGAGGGGCCAGAGCTGGCACAGCCCTGCAGATGTGGCTGCCAGGGCTGGGCACAGGGGCAGGATGCCCTCCTGACCTGCTGGGAATGATCATCCCATCCCACCCCTGCCATGGGCAGGGACCCCTTCCACTGTCCCAGGTTGCTCCAAGCCCCATCCAACCTGGTCTTGGATACTCCCAGGGATGGGGAATCCAGAACCTCTCTGGGCAACCTGTGCCAGGACCTGCCCACCCTCCCAGGGAAGAATTTCTCCCCAATATCCCACCTAACCGTGCCCTCTTCCAGCTTAAGCCCATTCCCCCTTGTCCTGTCACTCCTTGCCCTTTGAAAAGGCCCCTCCAGCCTCCTTGTAAAACCCCTTCAGGTACTGGAAAGCTGGACATGAATATTTCAAAATATTTTGATAAGAAAAAGTGTTGTATAATTTACTGCATTTTTAATACAGTTTTACTTTTTATTCTTGCACAGGCTCACAATTTCTGTGGTTGCTGCAGCCTGGCTAATTAACACAGGGTTGGGAAGATGATTAAAGGAAGGCTCCGGGTATCTGCATTGTTCTAGTTTAATTGCTGCTCAAGCAATGATTCAGTGTTGGTTTTGGCAGTTGAGCAGCGTTTGTCTGGCACTGTGAAATTCCCTGTTTATAGCCATGAGACTCATCTGTTGTTGATGGGCAAAAGCACGAGGATCTGTAACATTTTTTAGCAGGAGGCTTGGGGAAGGAATAGGTTTGGTTTCGTGCCCTCCAATGTTCTGGCTGAGGTGCTGGGGTGGTGCTGGCTGTCACAGAGCCCCACAGTGTCCCCACCTGGGGGGACAGAACGGGGTCTGGTGGCTGGGGCAGAGCAGGAGGAGAGGGAATCAGGCTGGAAGGAGCCCCCCACACTGGGGGACCACGGAGAGCTCATTCCTACCCCTGCCAGTGCCCAAGGGAAAGCTCTGTTGCTGTAACCCCCGTGGGACCTAACCCAGAACTGGGTGTGCCCGAGGGCAGCAACTGGAGAGACCGTGTGGGCAGCTCAGGGGATAGACTAGTCCACAAATGCTCCTCATAATCCATGAAGGCAAACAAAGCTGCTGCAAATGGAGCCTGAGGAGGGTTGGTGTGCTGGGGACACCCCCAGACCCTGCTGGGGTTCCTGGGGCTTCCCCCAACACCTTCTGAGCCCCTGCAAGCACATCATCACCTGCATCCAGCCCTCTTTCCTGGAGAGCCTTTGGATCTGTGCCTTGTCACACCTCCCATCTCTGACCTTGTCTCCTCTTGTTTCTGGGTGTCTTGGAAAATGCATTATGTTAATCATAAGGAAAAAGGAGTAAAAAAGCAGTTTATAGGGAAAACCGGTGTAAAGATACCTCCAAAATCCTTCCAGAGACTGGGAGACATTTCCAGAAATAGAGGTTGAAATTCCAAGGCTTATCCAGGCCTGCTGCTGTCTCTGATCCTGAATAAACACATCTCCAGTGTCACAGGCTGCATTTTATGACAGCCCCTTAAAAAAGAAGTGACTAAAGAGGGGATAATGTGAAAGACAGCCAATTATTCCATAAATGTAAACTACATTAAGAAGTGGTGTATAACATCATATATTTATGGCTACAATTTTGTTCTGCTGTCACATAACAAAATGAATAATACATTAGACCAAGGAGTTGTCATTAAGTGAATTTCTTTGTTGCCTTGCTATTAAAATATAAAACCCCTTGGTGTGTGTATGTGTGACATTAACCCTTTTCAGGGAGCATAAACAGGGTGGCTGATGGTACTATTAGGCTGGAAAATGGAAGAGAGATTATAATTTTAAAGGTGAAATAATGCTAATTATATCCATCACAGAGATTTGGAGACATTGAGGAAGGCTTTAGAGGGTTTTTCTGTTAATGAGGTGTGATAAATGCATTTCACTTCTGAGAGACAGTACAAAGAAGACAGGGAAGTGAATGCAGTGAAGAGCCAAGAAGGTGGTTCCAAGTCCACCTGGAGATGGCCCTGACCAACCTGCTCTGGCTCATCCTGCTCTGAGCAGGGGACAGGGATTGATGGTCACTGGGGGTGCCTTCCAACCTCAATCTGGCTCTAGGAAATGGGACATGGGATAACTGAAGGCATAATAAAAGCAATGAGACTGTGGCCCATATGGTCAATGTTCAGCTCAAGGATCTGTTGAATTCAGATCTAGTACCATCTAAAAGCATTTCTTAAGTCCACGGTATCTCCCTCTAGTTCCTGTGGCTTTCAGTCTTTTCTCCATGTTATCTTTAATGCTTGTCCTTCTGAGAAGAGAGAGGAACATCAATTTACAGCCTGACAAGAGAGACCAAAGGGCCAATCTAACACAGGATTAGGAGAAAATCACCTTTCTTGTTAAAGTCAGCCAGACTGGACATGGGAATTTCAGGGCCCAGCCTAAATTCTTGTATTTTCCCATGAGTCCTGCAGAGGGAGAAAAGGAAACCCTGGCAGGGTCAGGTATGGTGTGACTGTTTGGGTGCTGAGCCTTCCAGGTGTTGTGCAGAGCTCTCCAGGTAGGTGTGCACGAGGAGTTTGCACCTTTCAGGACTAGGATTAAACTTCTCTGAAATACCATTTATCTCAGAATGTATTTATCTGATTTTTTTTTTATATTTTTTCTCCTATTTCTCCCTAATGTGATTGACAGCAAAATTGAATTGGTTTCCAACTGAGTTGGACTTGAAAGGTGAACACTGAATTTTCTATTACTTGGGCTTAATGCAATGTGTCCACCTCACCATTTGATAAATTCAGGCCTGCTGGGGAAAAACTGGGAGCCACATTTTGGACACAAAGGGTCAGATCTTGTCTTATGTTGCAGAGACTATTGGTTTAGATCTTGAGGTTATGAGAGGAAAATGGTTTCTCTGCAATATGTTTGGGAAATTCAGGGAGTGAACGTGTGCCATGAGTGTGGAGCAGGAGGTGCTCAGGTTAGGGGGAAAGGACCACAGGTATAGTGGTAACCCCAAAAAACCAAAACCAACAACCCCCCCCAAACAAACCCAAACTAACCAAAAAACCCTCAAAACCAGAGACACTGAGGTAACAAAAACTTGGTGAGGGTGGCCCAGGAGCAGGACAGGACAACACGAGCAGAGTGAGAAGCTGGAAAGGGTGTTTTCTCCAAAAAGAGATGTATGAGAGGGCAGAGAATCACGGACTCATAAACCAGAACAAACCAGGGATCTGCTCTCCTCTGTTTTCCTCCATTTCTAATGGAGAAGGGAAAACTCTCTGGGTAATGAGTAAATTCCTAATTGCGAAGTGTCGAAAAGCTTTGCTTAGGGAAGCAAAATCAGAACAAACAGGAGCTGTGCCCAGACCTGAGAGCTCTCACCTCAGCAGAGGAGGGGGAGGTAACCTCGAGGATTTGCCATTTCTACAGTTTCCAGCTCTCATTTATATACAGATTTTCTTCTGCAAATCCAGCAAACAAAACTTCGCCTGGAAAGCCATTTCCATAGCCACGTTAGTGCTGTTATTAATTAATTTAAATAGCTCTTCCCATGAGGTGCTGCCTCTCCTCTATTTTTCCCTGCCTGGTTTCCTTGAGCTCCCAAACAACTGCTGCTACTTAGCTCTGATTATGAAATTGGTTTCTGCTGGAAGGAGATTCCTCTTTTAAAGCCTTGTGCTCACGTGTGAGGTGCAGCATTAACGATGGGAAGCTCAGGAAGCACCTGAGCAGATGTTTTAGCTGGGTTTGGTGTCTCCCTGTGTTCTCTCCCCGTGGCTGAGAGGAGAACCCGTGCAGCAGCAAGGTGTGAGCACGCTGCAGCACATGGAACTCAGCACCAATCCCTGTGTTCATTCCCAGTGAGGGGCCCTGCTGTGGATTAGCTGGTTTCATTAGCAGCTTCAGAGCCTGGCTGTTTAATATTAATAATCCCTGTTAGCCTATAGATTTAATTAGGATGAGAAGCAGCTGGGTGCTGGGCAGAGCCAGCCTGGGCTCCAGACGTGGCTGTGCCCTGATTGCTGAGCTCTTAACTGGGGGAGCTGGGAGCAGCATGGCCCATGGTTCCTTATCAATGCCCCTCTCTCCTTCCAGATTCCAGGACCCTTCTAAAGGCTCCTGGCTCTTCCCCAGGAACTGGGAGCGTGGCTGGAGCAGTCCCTGCAGTCAGGCAGCTTTTCCTCTCGGTGGGAGTAGCTGCCTTTGCTCTTCCAGGGTAAGTTTTCTTGCCTTCTGCTCTCAGAGCATGCGAGGGTTCCTTGGGCTGTCACCAGCAGCTTAATTCATTTGTCCTGGCTGTCCTTAAAACAACTCACTTCAGCCAAGTGCAGGTTTTGACCCATTCGGGCGTTACAGAGTTGGAAAAACAGACAGGAATGTTAGAGGTGAAAAGCACAGCAGAGCTGTGTGAGTGCTGCTCGACTTGCAGAGCCTGGAACTCCAGTGGCACCAGTCCAGCACTCGATATTGCTCCTGGGTCAGGGTATAAAACCCCAGCAGCAGCCCAGCTATGCGGCTCAATTAGCACACTTCATAAACTATGCAGCTCAATTAAGAAAGCCCTGTCTGTGGAAAGCAGAGCAAATGGAAATAGATGCCTGAAGAAATAGAATGTGCAGTTCAGCTGCAAAATGGTGCAGGTGGTTAATGGAAGGGTTATCTGATATGCAAAATGGGAACTTGAGAGGGTGTGTAGAGGTAAGAAAGAGGTTGGGTGTGTTTGAGTTTGTCCCTCGCACCAGGAGGGTTGTGGGGCATCCCGAGGGACCTTTTTTGTTGATTGTGGGTGTTTTGGAACTATCTCCAAACCAGCAATGGCTCTGAGGAAATGAGTATCCCAAATTTTTCTGTTCCTGATGTGCTTTATCCACACACTGCGCAGCAGATGTTGTGTTTGTGATGCAGATGTTGTGTTTGTGATGCAGATGAGCCTCTGGAGCAGTGCAGCTGCTCAGGTGCTCTGGGCATTGTACAGGGTGGTGCTGCCAGGGAAGACACCCCTGCAGCCCTGCCCAAGGGCTGGGACAGGGCCTGGCTCCCCCGAGACTCGGGTCAAACCTGGGAGCTTTGAGGGCAAACCTCTTTTCCTTTCAGCAGGAGCTTTGGCTTTGCCTGGTGCACAGGATTTGGCCTTTAGAAATAAACAGGTTTTGGGAAAGTTTGGTGTGCTTTGCCAGTAACTGGAGAATAAGCAATGATTAGTATGGAAAGAAAACGTGAATAGTTGCCAGGGAGGTTGTGTTTTCCCCATCTCTGGAAGTGTCTAAAGCCAAATTGGATGAACTTGGAGCAACCTGGGCTAGTGGAAAGTGTCCTTGCCCATGGCAGGGGGTGGAATGAGATGGGCTTTAAAGTCCTTCCAACCCAAACCAGTCTGGGATTCTGTGATTTTAAAATAGCTTCAGTAATCAATATAGAATTTGGTAGAAGTATTAGTTTGACATCTAACATCTTTTTATTTGGCTGTGCTTACAATCCTGAATAATCCACTTAGTGGATAGTGGAAACTATTTGCCTACTTTCATACTGTGCAAATACACTAAATGTTGGGCTGCTGCCAGCCAAATGCATGGCCTGGAAATGCTGCTTCTTGCCAGGTCCATGTAGAAATCAAAGACTTCTTCATAACCAAGTGGATGATGCCCCAGACATCTCTCTGGGACAGCACAAGGTAAAATCAGGGAATACCTGCTGGGGGAATAAAAGACTATAGGTCTTTGTAATGGCAATAAGACTCTCTCCATTAATTTCAGTGGGCTTTTGAGAGGCTCTACTGTGTTTTGGAGTGAAATATTTCATCCTCACAGGAATGGAAACACCAGGGTGTGTTATCTGAGGAGGGGAAAATAATCGACTTGGGGAGTTGCTGTTATGGTGGAGGGAATGTTGTATCCAGCTCTCCAGTTCTTGGATGGAACTCCTAACATCTGCCAAAGGTGTGAATTGACTGTGAGTTAATGAACTGTGAGGCACAAAGTGATGCACAAAGACCTTGCTTAGAAGGGAAACCCTTCCCTGGTCCTAGAGTGTTTGTACCCTTGCTGATTCCAGCAGAACCACAGGGATGTTTGGTTTTAGGGATATGAGTGGATATGGGGAATAGTCCATGGTATCTTGCCTGGCAGGCCTTGGAGAGGGACCATGTATGGCCATGTGTGTAAAGGACACAGAGAGGTGGTGTCCCATCCTGTGCTGCCAAGGCCATCCCCATGTCCCACAGCCCAGAGCAGGATTTCCAGCTTGTTTATTGCTCCACAGACTTCAGCTTCAAACCCAGGCAACTATTAGCCATTTGGAGGTGGGATCTGTGACTTCTACCCCCTTCTCCTGAGTCTCTCGTGGCTGACTCTTGGCATCCAACAGAGTTTTGGCGTCAAGACAAACTGCAGGGGCACAAACCTGTTTTTTCCATTAGCCTTTTATGCTGATAGATTGGGAGCAGGGTGGGTTTTCACAAATACCCTAAATTAAAGAGACTCCAGCCTGACTGTGAAATTAATAGAGGTATCAAGAACCCCCCTGTCATTATCCAACAATTGTTAATTATTTACAAGCAGACTTCTGCAAGAACAGTATCGTAGCTGTCAGCATTGTCGTTATTAAAATGAAAATGCTTTGTCTGGGGAGAAGATAACATGACTCATTTTGGTGAAATGCAATGAATATGGAATATTCTGTTTCTCTTCACCAATTAGTCAGAGCAAGAACAATGGAGTGGCTCTTTCCTAACAAGATGTTTGTTTTTAAGAGTCTAACAAAATAAATATTTTCAGGGCTCTGCTTACAAAGGACCTAATTCATTTTGCTATTATTATAAAAGTTAAAAAAGAAATTATTTTTTTCTAGGATGGGAAAAACTATTTTCATAAAGCAAATGCTCATTTTTCAGCTAGTGAAAAATGTATGTGCATCTTCTTATTATCATAATATCTTGGTTTGTCTTATTATTGCAACAGACTTTAAAGTCCACTCAGTGCCACCCCTGCCATGGGCAGGGGCACCTTCCACTAGCCCAGGTTGCTCCAAGCCCCGTCCAACCTGGCCTTGGACACTTCCAGAGATAAGGAATCCACAACCTCTGGGCAGTTCTGGTTTCTCTTAAAGTCAAAAGTAGACTCAGAGTGAGAAAAGGAACTGGCTTCTTAATTCCTGCCATACAATGACTGCAGCACTTACTGCATGCAGAAGTAAAAGCCAAGCCCCTCGTTTGTGCTCTCCTAGTTAGACCATGCTGCCTTTCAAACTTCTTATTTTAAAGTCTCTTGTTTAGGAAATGACTTTTAGAGTGGGAATATTCATGTTCTGCCATTATCTCAATTTTCTTACAGTCTCATAAGAGTAGGAGGGAAGCCAGCTGTGTTTTCCATGCACTTCTGAAGTTAAATGCAGTCGTGTTTTCCCTTTTGCTTAAAGACCAACAGCAATGACTGAACATCATTAAAAGAATGTGTTCACCCCCATTAATTTTGTTTGATTCAGGGGCTGTGGTGCAATGACCAGGAGCAAAAAGCTCTTGGGAGGAATTGCCATGGGAGGGGGCGACTCGTGTGACCGAATGTGTATTCTGTGCAGCAGGTCCTTTAAAACTGTGTTGTTTGTAAGTTCTTTCAGTAGGAAAAAAGCCCTAACAAGAATCCTACAAACATTTCTCCTCATTATCTCTGGGCAAACACTCTTTCCTTTTTCCCAGCAGTTGGCTGAGAGTGCCTGACCTTCCACTTGGCTGTTGTGAGTTGGTTTGTTTGATATTTCTTTGGCTGTTACTAGAAAAATGTTCAGTGCTGGGGCACTCCCAGGGTGGCTTTGCTGCTGTGCCCTCCCAGGACAGGAGGACAGAGCCAGCCCCAGATCCATGGGGTCGGTGTAGAGGGGAGGTTGGAGATGAGGTTGACCTGTTGAGCATCTGGAATTCCTTTACCAGAGGGAAGTGAAGGGGAGAAGCAGCCAGATGTGGTCAGGCTGGAAGGGAAGCACAGTCAGGTGGGTGCAGAATGGAACGACTTGGAGATCCTCTCCCCACTGCAGCTGCAAGTTTGGAGGTGTTGGGGTCCTGGGCACTGGTTCCACCTGGGCACTTCCACTTGGGGTTGGGGAGATGCCACAAGTGTGAGGTGAGGGATGCATCTCCTCCAGTGTCCTGCCCCTTGTGGTCTTTGTTTGGGCTCCTGTTCCTCCACAGACACCGACAGGGTCCGACCTTCCCACCGACCCTGCAGAAGAGGCCCCATAAGTAATACTAACTTCTGCAATTTCCTTGTTACTCTTAAGCAAGTTATTAATTAACTGAATGTAACCACTGGCTGTTGATAAATCCTTTTAACTAATTCAAACTCCCTATCGAGCTCGGAGCGTTTTCACTCGAGCTGGGGGAGGAATTAGTGCGGATCTGGTTTTGAGTGCCCGACTTGGGGAAAACGGAGAGAAGATATTTGTTTGCTTGATTCCACATGACAACTCCAGGGTAACTGAATAGACTGTACGGTTGGTTTGACAGGGCTGTGCCAGCAGCCTCGCATTCCAGAGACAGGGGGATGGAAGGGGCACTGACAACTGGAATGGATCCGATCCGAATTCCTCTGAAGAGCGACGATTTGCCTTCAATTATTAATGTTTTCCTGAGGTTTCTCTTCTGAGAGGTATGAATAACTTACTGTGTGTTCATGCAACATTTGCAGTGGTGAATAGATGAGTGCGTGGCAAGAAGCTGAGGAGCAGGTCCAAGCATTAAATAATGGAAGAGGGTTCTGAGGAGGCGCGGTCGTTCACAGTGCGAGCGTTGCTGGCTTTTCTCTGAATGTAGAGCTGTGGGATGGAGAGATGTGTTGGTGATGTTGTAAGCTGGCTGAAGAGCCACAGGGAGGAAAGGCAGTGCCTGTGTGTGTGTGTGTGTGACAGTGTGACATGAACCTGCAGTGCTGCTGCACCATCCCGGGGCTCGGGGTGTTTCCCTTCCCTCCCCTTACCCAGGGGACACTTTGTCCCGGGGCTGTGGAATTAATGTCTTACTCGAGGGAACTTTGGCATGCTGGGGAGCTGTGGGTGCTGTGAAATTGTGAGCTGCAGAGACACTGGAGTGGATTCCCAGGCACCTGGGAGGGACTTTAGGATGTGCAATGATTGTTCAGGGGCTGCTGTTTCAGGACACTTTGAGGTTCAGTGGTTGTGCATTTATTTATTTATTGCTCTAGTCCAGTTTTCACTGCCTGAGGGACGTTTTCTGGGACAGGATTCCTGTTCTGCCCCTCTCCTGGGGTCCCTCATGCTCTGCCCCATTTACTCCCCCACTCTCTTTAGACAGAAATACATATTATTCCCTCTGTCAAATTTGAAAACAAATTCTCTTTCTGTAACATCACTACAGTCTTGAAAATGTGTCACAGCTATAAAAGCTTGTTAAGCAGCCCTTAAAAATGAGCAGCTTTTGACAGCACCACCGTGACAGTGAGTGAATTGGTGCTCGTTACGAAGCAATTTACTCCATCTCGGCAGTGGGAGGTTTAGTGTGATATTTTAATATCATTAAGATATTTAGACATGGAATTCTTACAAGGCTGTCTTCCTGATGTTTAAAAATGCTAAGTCTTATGAAGTGTTACACATAGCACTGGGGTGTGCTGAAACAGCAGGCGAATTTGGGATTTCTCATGTACTGAAATGAATAGGAAACTGTCTTAACAGCACATAAATTATCAAGTAGATACTTACCAAAAAAATTGGATCAAGTTATCTGTTTGCAGAAATAGCAGTTGGCGAATTCCTTCAAGTCCATTCCTCCCCCTCTGCATCAGTGGGTTCTGTGGGGGCTGTGCAGCCCAAATTGCCTCAGATCTGTGAATTTTGCCTCCCTCCAAGCAGCTTCTGCCCCCCCGAACCTGCCGAGTGAGCCAGTTTGTCCCAGGGGAGGGTCCCTGACACCTCTGAAGGACACTGACCTTACCTGGGGTGGGGAGTGGCACAGCCCTGGAGCAGTGGTCGGAGGGATGGCCCTAAAGCTGTCTCATTCCTCTGGTTCTTTTCCAGGTGCCTCCATAAGGATTCTGCTTCCCTGTGGATGAGAGCTGGATGCTGAGAGCAAGCCAGCCCACAGCTCCCAGGACTGCAGCAAGGTGTTTCATTAACAAAACCCCATTTTTAAGCCCAGCCTAATTAGGAGACTTCATAATTTATTGTGCCGTCGTCCGGTCCAGCTCAGCTTCCATGGGATTTTGAGACATGAAGTGTGGAAACCTGTCATGACAGAGAAAAACAGAGGCTGGTAGGAAACAATGGCTGTCTTGTGGGAAGAGTTCAAATATATGCAGCTGATCCCATGGGAACTGTTGTAGTCCGCTCACCCAGTGTGAAAATGATGCTCTTTCCATATAATCTTTAATCCTTCTCTTTCACTGAAAAATGTGAGCACTTTATGTGCAAGTTGGAAAGAATGCTCTGTTTTAGTGAGTAAATGGGTTTCAAACATAAAAACAAAGCACATTATTAGTGTAACATGGAGGGGAAAGGTTCCCTGGAATATCTGTAATATTCTGTCTGTAAATTGCATATGTGAGTGTTCTTGGGAAATGTATCCAGGCCCCTTTTCCCCCTGGGTGGGTGTAGGGGGGAAGGAAGTGTCCAGCAGTCTTGGTGATATTACAAACTTCTGTGGCTGTTGGAGAGAGAAACTCCACAGGTTCTTCCTGTGAGATGGGGAAGGAGAATTTCAAGAGAAAGGGATTCTACCCCAAACCGAAGGATTTCTGTGGAGGTTATTCTAACCTTCCTCCTGTTCATGGGAAAGGAAAAGAAACTGAAATATGCAGGTGTTGAAACCATTTGTGCCCACCCCCTGAGGGGATGGAAACCCAAGGCTTGCTGTGTTCACTGCACGTGTGAAGAGCATCCCCAGGGTTTAGCAGAGCTGCTGTCCTGCTCTTTGTGGGGCTGGGTCCCAAACATGAAACCCTGTCTGGTGAAGGCCCCAGTTGTGTTGCTGTCTGTCCTGAGGTGTCTTTGCAGTCTGCACACGCAGTGCTGGAAAGGCAGAGTCACTGAGGTCCTTCTCCTGCTCTCCCAGAGTGTCCTTCGGCCAAGGCACCCGGAGCCCTTCCCGCCGCCCGGTGCACCAAGCATGGCCTCGGCTCTGCGAGGTAAGGACAGCATTTCATTGTTTCCTTTTCCCCTCTATGGATGGCTAAAGCTCTGGGCTCTTGCCCAAGATCACCACAGCAAAGCAGGACCTGTGGCCTCCCAGTTCTTCAACCCCAAACTCTCCTCTTAAGGGGAATTCTCAGATCACTTTCCTCTCCCGTGTAATTTAAGTTCTTTTTTTGAGCCAGGTGCTCACTTTATACCTTTTATATTTCTTTCCCTAATATTTCCTTATTCTTGCCTTGTGTTTATGAAAGTTTTGGCAGCTGGCCCTGGAGCAGGGGACAAGAATGTCCCTGTGGGAGCTGTGCTGCAGCCCTGGAGGAGAGCCACGCGTGGAGCCCGTGACAGATGGAGTGTCAGGGAGCACAGGGGGGGTTTGGGCAGTGCTGCAATGCCTGGGGTCACTTGGGAGGGCTGGCTCTGCCCTGCTGTGGGGGTCCCTGGGCTCACTGCAGCCCCAGCAAGTGGGCAAGCCAGGGGTTCCTCTGAGTCTCACTCAACATGAACTCTGGTGGCTTGGGTTTCCTAAAATTCCCTAACTATAGGGAAGGTTTTCCTGGTTCATGTTGTGTAGCATGGAACTAGGTTAACAATACTATTGCACAGATCTCTGAAGGTTGTATTTTGTTTTCAGTGGGATAACACCCATAAAATCAAGCAACCATATTTACATTTCAAGTCTTTTTCAAGTTAAGGGAATTTTTTATTTTTTTTGGTAGGGTTTCCTTCACTGCAAATATAAAAATTTTTCTCCTCTCTCTTCCTCTTTGGTTTAAAAGAGATTTTTTTTTTCCTGTCCTTCTAATGTCATTCTGCAGGATCTGAGTTCCTGATAAACTGTGAGATTCAGCCTTTTAGCTCAAAGTTCAATTGGCTTTTGGATGCCCTTAGGTCCAACTGCCCTTTTACATGGAATTTTTATTGTTAATCTTCTGTTATTGGGGGAATTATTTTGCAAACAGACCGATTCAGTCCCTTCAAGCTCCCAAACCTGTCAGGCTGCCTTTTATTCTGATTGCTTGTGATAAGGAGCTTTGGTAAGAATGCTGTGCCTCCAGCAAGTGGAGAGACTCACCTTGGAGGGGAACAGCGTCAAGGTCCCAGGGAACGTGTGGCTCTTTCAGCTTGTCATGGAAAGGGGAAGGAGGGGTTGAAAATCAGCCCTTTGAGGGAGAAGTGGGACTGCACCACAAACCAGTGGAAATGGCCTATGTTACATGCTGAGGCTTTTTTCCTGCATAGTGAGGAAGGTGGTTCCAAGAGCTGAATATAGTGATGATGTTGGTTCCAGGAGCTGAATTCCTGACCTTTCCCTGTGTTTTGGCCATGGGAAGGTGTGGGTTCCTGCTGGGAACCACCTTGGGTGCAGTGCCAGGGAGGAGACATTTAGGATGGTCCAGCCTTGGCAAGACCCTTTTCCTTTCCCATTTCTGGAACAGAAATATATCAAATGAGGATGGGTGATGTGCAGTGGAGGTGGTGTGGACTCAGGGGGATGGGATATCTCAGCAACCACACTCTGAAGCAATTTTATCATCCAGCTTGACTCTTTTTTAAAAAGAAAGTAATTAAAAATGATATTTTATAAGGCACATGATTGCTTTCCCTTTTCCCCAGTGCCAGCTGCCCTTTAGGAGCAAACAGCAGAGCCTTGCAGTGAGCAGGGAGGTGCTGGAGAACAACTCCCTCCTCTCCATGCCTGTGCAAGGGAATGATTTCAGCAGTTAAGAAGATTTGCTGTAATTCCAGCTCAAAGAGCTCATAGGAACTGTTTTCCTGCCTTGTCCTTAGTGCTGTCTGTAAAACTCACATAGGAAGTGTCAGTTCAGGTGGAGATCAGGACCTCTCTGCCAAACTGCTCTGCAGAAACACGCTGAGCAGAACCTGCCCTGCAAAAGGCCAAGGAGCAGAGGGTACCCTGGGCTGGAAGGGACCCACAGGGTGGTGGAGCCCCGTGCTGACGAAGGGGATGCTGAGTTGGAGCAGCACAGCAGAGGGAGGGCTCGGTGGATCTGCCTTCCTGGAGCCTTTCTGCACGTTGTGTGGGCACATCTTGTGCTGCTCCTGAGGGCGATGTCCAAAGCCAAAGCAAACCTCAGCCCCTCTTTTGTGCTCATGCAAAGGTTACAGAACGACAGCATTTATTCCTCTGGCCACAAAACCTCCTGTGTAGCAGGTCTGTTCACTTGTTCTTTTCCTTTCAAGCAGTGTGAGCTTACTGAGGGCTTTTTCAGCTCCTTCCCAGGGCAGTATAGCTTTCACTAACACAGAGAGTTCTGTTTTCTCTGTTAAAAACAACTGCCCTCGAGTGGAGTAGCCTTTGTGTTTAGCCCTGGAAACAGAGGGCACATTCAGAGATAAGGCCTCTCTGCATTTGGGTTCCTCTGGTCACCTGACAGAGCCACGGGTAACTTTTAGGCTGCTTTATTCTGCATTCCTGAGATGCCTCCCCCCTGGCACAGCAATGAACAGCTCCGAGTTTGCTGTTTGCCACCCTGCTCTGCCGCTGTGCCCTCGGATGGTGCCCAGGGTGGCCGGAGAGCAAAGCCAAGGGTCAGGCTTTGTCCCCAGAGCACCTTCACCCACCACTGAGGATGGCCTGGGGGAGCCCTGAACAGGTAAAAGAGCACTTTGTGTCCGTGGCTTTTGGAGCTTCTCGGTTTGCAGCTGAGAGTTGCTGAGTGTGAGGATGATGGACCCTGAGCTCATCCCCTCTAAGCTCACCCCCTGAGCTCATCCCCTCTAAGCTCACCCTCTGAGTTCATCCCCCCTGAGCTCAGTCCATCCCCTGCACCTTGGTGGGAGTGATTTGGGCTCTCAGGAGGATCCAGCCTGTTGTGCCTCAGGCTTGGCAGTCCCAGTAGCTCCTTTCTGCTTTTGTGCGTGTTATACACGTGATGAAAAGACCACGGGAATCATTTTGGCAACAAAACTTAGCTGTTTTTTTCTAAACAAGAATTATCTTCTCCATCTTACTCATAATGGAGTCGAGACACAGCAGCCCAGAAAACAAAAGAAGAGGCTTCCCCCACATCCTGGAGCTCTGCTCTGCTGCTGGCCATGGAAAGGGGCTTTGTAGCCTTGTCTGCTGGTCCAGGCACCAGCCTGCTTGGGGAATATTTGCTGAAAGGAAAAAAAAAATAGGTTTATTTATTAAGCTGTGTATTGTTTAGCTAATTTGAAGCTATTTGGTGTTTGAGGGCAAACATTCTTTAGTCAGAGGGTGGGCAGGCCCTGGCACAGGGTGCCCAGAGAAGCTGTGGCTGCCCCTGGATCCCTGAGAGTGTCCAAGGCCAGGTTGGAGCCACTGGGGATAGTGGAAGATGTCCCTGCCTATAGCAGGGGGTGGGACTGGATGGGTTTTAAGGTCCCTCCAACCCAAACTGCTCTGGGATTCCATGATTCCAAAAGATCCTACAACAGGTACTTTGTGGGGATGTGCTTAAGGATGTCCCTGGGTCAGGGGGTCCTCTCTGAGCCTTTCACACACCCTTTCAAAGTCTCTGCTGAACTGTAACATGATCATCAGTGGATCTTTCTCTTTTCTCTTTAGGCTGGGGCCAGGGAAGGCTTGAAATACACCCGAGATTTGTTCTCCATATTGCATTGACCGCTGCTCCCCAGGGTTGTCCCCACCGTGCCCCCTTGTGAGCAGTGCATGCCCATGGTGCCCTCAGAGGTGGCACAACACAGCCATGCATCAGCTCTTTGGGCTGGTTCTGGCACACAAGGACCTGTCCCGGGCCGGGGACCTCTTCTCCTTGGAGGATGCTGAGATTGAAGGAAGCCTCTCCGAAGCTCTTGAACAAATCAGGATCATTAGTTCAGCTGCAGTAAGTGAAACACTGCCCAGGAGAATTTTTCAGGAGATTAAATATATATATGTATATATTTGTATATATATTGTATATATTTGTGTATATATACAAATATATATTACATGTATATGTATATATGAAATATATATGTATAAAGAAGATATTAAAGATGGGGACACACACTTTGCTTTCACAGTTGTTTTTGGTTTTTTTGAAACTTAAATTGTGCAAGATTTAAAATATGTGGTAACAAAGTCCAGTTCCCACCAGCTGGATTTCCTTTACAGATATTTCAAGTTTGTCTTTATAGTAAAGTTATTAAGTATTTATTTAAAGCATATTGAAGGTTAACATATTACGTAATCCATACCTTCATAGTAACAAGAATTAAGACCTAAGACAGTGAATTGCCTGTGGGATGAATTAATTGTGTCTAATCACGCTGAATGTTTTTGTATAGGTGGGAGTGGGAAAATGGACTCAAAAACTTGGTGTGTTCAGGGTGAATTTGGTGAGGTCCTTGCAAGGCACTGAACTCCTTCCCTTTGGGCCAGGACTACGAGAGCAATGCCAACGACCAGGCGGTGGTGGAGATCTGCATCACGCGCATCACCACGGCCATCAGGGCCACGGCGTCCATCGAGCGCCACGGCAGGGCCCTCGTGGCCCTCTGGGACTCCTGCCTCGAGCACCACCTGGGACCCTCGGGGACACAGCAGGGTGCCCCGCACGCCAAGATCGCCTCCGACATCATGAGCTGCATCCTGCAGGTGAGGCTGGGCTGGGGGTGCCCTGGGGCATGGCCAGTCCTCTGGTTTAAAATGCGTTTGTACTTTTATTGGGGGGTGCATGGGGGTGATTATGTTTAAAACCAAGAGATTGACCCCAAATGTTAATAGCCAGAGCACCGTGACGTCCTCTGAGGGTCAGTGGTACATCAGGGGTTGTGTCCCCTCCACCTTCATCTGGGAACGGCTGGATTTGTAGGGGTCCCACTTTGTGGTGGGCAGGGCCCTCCTGGAGGGCTTGGATTTGTTGAGACCCTATTTTGGGGTGGGCAGTGCCCTCCTGGAGGGCTTGGATTTGTTGAGACCCCACTTTATGGTGGGCAGTGCCCTCCTGGAGGGGTTGGATTTGTTGAGACCCTATTTTGGGGTGGGCAGTGCCCTCCTGGAGGGGTTGGTTGTCTCCCCCTTTGCCTCCTGTCCCTGGAGGTGAGAGAGTAACCAGCAGGAGCACAGCTGAAACTCTCCAGATGAGAGGCTGTGTTTTGTGAGATCACAATTTATCTTTGAGGCACTTTAGAAATCAGATTCCAGGGGAATATTGAAGTATTCAGTGGCTGCTCTGAGCTTGTGGCTAAACCAAGCCAGCTCATGTGCAAATGTTCTGGGGACTGCACTGTGTTTTAGATTCCTGAAATGAGGTAGTTCGTGGAATTGTGGGCTGGTTTGGGTTGGAAGGGACATTTAAGATCACCCAGTGCCACCCCTGCCATGGGCAGGGACACCTTCCATAGCCCAGGTTGCTCCAAGCCCTGTCCAACCTGGCCTTGGACACTCCCAGGGATGGGGCCACAACTTAATTATCTTTGCTGCTCTCTGAAACAGAGCTATTAACAGCAAGATCCTTTGCCTCAAAAAAAAAACCAACCAACCAAACAAAAAAAACCACAAACAAACAAAAAAACCCCAACACAAAACAAAACAAGAAACAAAGCAAACCCAAACAAAACAAAAACCAAAACCAGAAAAAAACCAAAAGGGCATAAAATGAGGGTTTTGTCCAATACGTGAGCGATGGCTGAAGCTGTAGTGAAGATAATGACTATCTGCCAGCTGGGCTGCCTCTCCCAGCAGGTCTCTGTTGATATGAACAGCAGGGAGGTCCCCGAGGTTTGCAAACATCACTATATCACATTATTGAAATGTGGTCTTTATTAGCACCTTCCCATTTTCTGAGTGTGCACTCGTGCCCTGATATCTATCATGGAACAAATGAAACCTTTCTGCTTCCATCTGAATTCCAGCCTTTTCTCAAATAAGGGTTTTATCTTTATTGTAGGGGGAAAAAACCAATATTGTTCTTTGGAATTTTCTGAGATCTTTTCAAACCCAGTCCAAGGCCCAAACCTTATCTTCCCATCCTTCTGAGGGAGTCACAGAGTGGAACTTGGAGGCAGATTTGGCTCCTGCTCAGTGGTGCCTCTCAGCCAAACATAACGAGGCATTATGTTGATTTAAACATGCTGCTGCCTAAAGCTCTATTTATTTTAAGGGCTTTTCTCCTTCAAGCTGCAGTTTTGGTCCCATGGAAGTTGCCAAAATGATCTATCTTGACACTAAGGAGTTTCTGCAGCCCTTTCTTCCTTAGGGATCTCTGAAAGGGACTCTCCAATGCCTGGCAAGTCTCTGTTGCAAGGAAAAACCCTCAGAGCCACTGAACCTCTGTGGAATATGGAATAACACATTGGATTTTTCTCAGTCTAAACTTCTGGTTTTTTCAGTGCTGCTCCAGAAGGAAAGTCCAGAGAGTGTGGTCTGCCTTGCTTTGCACTGTTTTGTTGCTCTCTGAAACATCTGGCTTCCAGTGGTTGCCTGTGATTTCAGATGCTAATTAAATATAATCATATTGCAGGGTTATTTTCAAAACCAGGGATGTGCTCCAGTTTCAAAGGGCTGCTCAAAGTGAGTGGAGAGGAGAGGAAGGCACAGCTTAAGGAGGCTCCAGAGAGGATGTGGGTCCTTCTTTACACACAAACACATCCCACTGGTGCCAGGGGCTGTTCTGTGCGGGAACTTGAGGGGTGATGGATGTTTTTAGTCTGTACACACAATTTCTTGTGTGTAAAGAGCAGCAGAAAACCTTTTGTGACCTTAATGTCAAAAGCCAAGTCGGCCCTGGTGTTCAGAGAAACTGCTGGAGTTTCCTAAGGGAATTGTGGCTGGACCATCCCTGGGAGTGTCCAGGGCCACGCTGGGCAGGGCTTGGGAGAGTGGAAGGTGCCCCATTCCATGGCAGGGAGTGGGACTGGATGGGCTTTAACATCCCTTCCAACCCAAACCATTCCATGATTCGAAGAGTTTTAAAAAAATGGAAGTCTTAATTATTGCAGGATAATTAATGGTCACCACTACAGCCATTACAGTGTGAGCAAGTGGCCCAGTGCACTCACTGGCAGTGACTGCTCCGAGGTGTTTCCTGTGCTTTGGGAGGAGAATTCCCTGCCCTTTGTGCATGAGGGATACAGCCTCTGCTGTCCTCTCAGAGGGCACCAGGCACAAGATGTGTCATTAAAAGTGCTACAGCAATTAACGTTTAATTAGTGCACTTCGCATCACATTTTCTCCTCCTCTAGCAAAAGACAAAAAAGGAGCATTAGGAGCATTTCCTGGTGCAGGAGTTTGACATTTATTAGCTCTCTCATCTTCCTTCAGTGATGCTGCCAAAACACAACCTTCCTTGACACGTTTTTTGCTCTTTTCCCCTTGTTCTATTTTTCTTCTCCCTCCTCTGCTCAGCACGAGACTTCATATTAATGTACTTTTCTCAGCTGCTGCTTTTTCACTGGTTTTTTGTGTTCTTACAGAACTACAACCGGCCTCCAGTGATGGCCCTGGCCGTGCCCGTGGCAGTGAAGTTCCTGCAGAGGGGCAACAAGGAGCTGTGCAGGAACATGGCCAGTTACCTGTCCCTGGCTGCCATTGCCAAAGTGGACCTGCTGGCTGAGCACACGGACACCATTGTCAGGAGTGTCCTCCAAGGTATGAGCTCGACACTTGGGGTTACCCTCCACTGGACCAGTTGGGATGTGTTAGGTGAACCTGGAACCCCCCAAATCAACCCTTCTGGCTGGAAAAGGCCCCAATTAACAACCACATTATACCTAAAACATGAGGCATGTTTGTATGAAGCAGGCATATGGATGTACCTATAAATGTGATAAAACACAATCTAATAAGAGGTTATCAAGGAATATGGGAAATCACTGAACCTTGTTGGCTGGGAGGTTTCATTATGGATAGGGTGACCCCCCAGGGCAGGAAATCCAGCTGTACTTGTTAATATTCTGTGCTAATGGACTTCAAATTATCAGCCATGATATGAGGCACTAGTTGTGGAGCTCTTATCCTTTCTATTAGTGTCACTGGCAAGCCTCCAAAGTATAAACGGGGATGAAATTAATCCCATTCTGTGGCAAAAAATAGTCAGATGGAAGATAGAAAAGCTTTGTGGTGGTTCTTTAATTTTGCCTAGGTTATTAGCTTTATATAGAATATTGTTGCTAATCTCCTTACACTTTATTTTTGTGGTTTAAAAAGCCAAATATATTCATTCTTCTGTAAAGGGAAATCCAATTTAATTGAAGTAATAAAGTTCCCGGTATTTGTTGTAGTACAGTGCTACTGCAGTCCTCAATTCCCTGTTTTCCCTCAAGTGTGGGTAATAATTAGAAAGTTATTGCTAATTACTGCTATTAAAAGAAGATTATTATGGAGCTGTTAAGCCCTCAAATGAAATGTGTGCATTCTTTATGAATTTATGACTTGTTATTTTCTGTTAGGACTTGACATTAGTATTTGTGTTGACGTTTGTGTATTGCCACTTGTAACTCGGTGTTGGTAATGAAAGAAATGGAGTGATTTTAGTCCTAGGTATGGGTAAAACGATGGTGCCCAGCTGCGGGCTCGGCGGGGCTGAGCCGTGTACTTGTGTTCTTCCACCAGCAGATGTTGCTGTGGGTATCGGGTTTGGGCAGCCCAGCCTGGGTTTGGGCAGCCAACAGGCAGGGGGATTTGCTTTGCACAGGGGCCTGAGGACACTGCACATGGGTGGTGTTTGCAGCAGGCTGAGGTCTGCCCTTGCAGAGCTGGCTGGGGGACAGGAGGAGATGCTGAGGGTGAGGATGAGCTGCTGAGGGTATTCCAGAGCAGTTTTTGGAGACAAAGGGACTCGTTGTGGGGCTGCAAACCCGGGCTGAGCCTCGTGGTCTCGGGCAGGTCGGGCACAGCCTTTGACCCTTGCCTGGGGGTGCTGGACCAACTGGATTTCGTGGTTACTTGGGCAGCTCTTGGGCTGCATGAGAAGGTTCTTATCTCCTCAGCTGGAAAAAGGCTCTTTAGAAGGGCAGTTTCGCTGCCCTGTTCCAGAGGACTCAACCCCCAAAGATGTGCCATCCGTGCTGTGCTGACACGTCCCATCAGCACGAGGGACCACCAGACTCATTCCCACTTCCAGGGGACAGCAGCAACACTGCCCCGTGGTCTGAGGGTCCCGTGGCTGCCCACCTTCCAGAGGCACCAGAATGTGTGGATGTTGCATCCAGCAGAGCCTTGTTGGGGAGCAGAGCTGGGCTCCCCACCTGCTCCAGCCATGCATGTCTCTCCCTGCTCCTCCTTTCTCCCTTGGCACTGCAAGGGCACCACCACAGTGGCTCTCCCATATCTGGAGCCCAAAATACTGCCTGCTTGGTGTTCTCCAAAGAGCCAAGCTGCTGAGCAAGGAAAATGCAGTTAAGGGAGGAAGGAAAGAGGGAAAGGTGGAGGTGGGTTGTGCTGCTGGGCTGGGAAAGCTTCGCTGGTCACAGAGGTGGATAAAGGGAGAGCAGAGCAGTTGGGAAGAGGGATTTTTTTCAGCTGAGTCAGTGAGATGGAAGGACTGGCTTTGCACTTGGTCCTCGGCCAAACCAGAGCACAGATAGGAGAAGGCTTCTTCCAAATCAAAGCTTTTCAGGGATGACATAACAGCAAGAAAAGTAGCCAGGAAGGAGTTCTGATCTTCTTGAGGATTTTCCTTTTCCTGCTGCACTTCGGGGACATTTGTTTTCATTTAATGGAGGGCACGGTACGGAAATGGGATTTGAGTGGTTTTGCCCTTGTGCAATGTTGGGACCTGGAGTGTTTTTGTAACTCTGAGGGTCTGTTTTCTGGCTGCCAGCAGATGAACACAGGTAATATTTCATTGCTCTCTAGTTGAGGTTATTCGCAGATATTATTTAGTGAGGGATTTTTGTCAAGGTTACTACTAAGCATTTTTAACTTAGACCCATTTTTATTGCCCAGTAATAGGAGAAAATCCAGCAATCAGGGCAATTATTTTCCCCTTAAATAAACGGTGCTGCCAAAAATCTGGAGCAAGTCGTACAACTGGGTATGAAGCACAACCCCCTCGAATGGCTCAGTAAGGGGGAATTTACCTTGTCATGGCTTTTCCTCACTATTTTTGTATCCTGGAACAAGGAGCTGGTGGTGTGTTCAGCAATAAGTGTAGCAGCAACATGCCAGGAAGTTTTTCCAAGTATGTTCTCAGGATGTCTGCAGAGAAATGAGAAAGGCAGAGAAACATGGGAACAGAGAAGAAGGATGGGCTGCTTCCAGGGGAAATGAGAATTGCTTTGAACAAGACATTCCTCGTGATAACTGGGTCAGAGGCTTCAACAGGTAGCAAGTAATAGTTCCTGTTGTAAATGGTTACATATCCAGTGAGTAGCTATTTATCATTCTCTGCTTGGGCTCTGGTTTCTACATGAAAATCACCTCTGGTGTCTTGGCTCTGCACCTGCTGCTTCTGCTCTCTGTCCAGCCCTGGGCTTTTATTGGATTTTGGATAAGCTTGTGAGAGGAGAAAATCACTGACACTGAGCAGCAATTCCTTGTGTAAACCTCCTGTCAGCAGCAACAACTTGGTGACTTCAGATGCGCCTTAAAGCTGAGCCTGTCCTCCTGGGGCCAGAGTTATTTGCGAGGGGCTGGTGGGTTGTTCTTTGGGGATATCCCAAAGCAATCCTCCCTTCAGCCTCCAAGCACTGTCCTAGCACAGCCTCGACTCAGTGCACGTGAGGATCTCTCTGCTTCTATGACATGTCACTATTTATGTTTTTTTTCTATTATCAGCTAAAACTGCGTGATTCAAAATATGGAAAAATTCCCAGCTGAGACTTAGTTTTAGAGTTGTGGTTCATGAGAGGAATGGAGAGTTTTAGTTTAGTAAAGTATCTTTATTTACAGAACAACTTTACAAAAATAATTTCAATAAAATTATCACAGAGTCCATTTACAATATAATACAGCTGTGTTTTCTCCCACTGTAACATCATGTTATGGAGGGGAATATTACTTTGATATCAATCCATGGCATAAATAATGCTTTAAACAAGGAGCTAGTTTTGTTAAAGTCTATAAATGACTAACAGTGATTAATAAACAACATGTTTCTTGACTTAGGTGGTTCCTCTGTACAATTCATATTAATGCTATAGAACCCAAGGGCTGGAGGAGCCTGGAAGATCATGGAATCCTGGAATGGTTTGGGTTGGAAAGGACCTTAAAAGCCATCCAGACCCAGCCCCTGCCATGGGCAGGGACACCTTCCACCAGCCCAGGTTGCTCCAAGTCCCATCCAAGCTGGCCTTGGACACTTCCAGGGATCCAGGGGCAGCCACAGCCTCGATGTCTGTTCTGCAGAGGAGGGTCAGGTTTCCCCTCAGCAGGGTTCTTGGGGGCACCATTTCCAGAGTGCCCCTCACTTTGGCACATCAGCAAACGCTGTGCTGGAGAGACAGAGCCACCAGATCTCGGGAGCAGCTTTTCCAATGTCCTACCTTGACGTGTGGGGTTTTTCAGTGTTTTCCCAAAACAGCAGGCAGGAATCCAACCCCATCTCCACGGTGCCTCGTTTTGTGAACTTGCAATGCCAATCTTCCTTGGGAATTTGGGACACAGGCTCCTATGGCTCTGTTTGCTTGGAGTATCGATGTTGAGCTCTCTGGGAAATACATTCTCTGTGCAGGAACTGCCTTGCCAAGGTTTAGGACACGTACTGGGCTCCCCCGTAGGGCAGAACTTCGGTGACGCCCCAGCCGACGACGTTGCCCCGGGTGCCACAGGAGCCCTCCCCGGCCTGTGCCATGAGCTCGGTGCTGCTGAGCACTCTGTCCCACAGGTTGAAGCCAGTTAATTTGCCAGAGAAGGCCAAAGCTTCATCGAACCCCCCTCCGACGCAGCAGCCGTTCTTCTCCTGCCCGATCTGCAGGATCCCTCCGTCGGGGACGGTGTGACCTCTGGCCATGTCCAGGGTGCTGGCTCTGAGCTCCCCCTGCACCCACAGGGCTGCAGAGCCGTTCTCTGAGCTCCACATGCCACACAGATGGATCCACTTCCCGGGAAGGATGACGTCCTGGGCAGCCACCTTGTGCTGGCCACCCCCGACCAGGAGCACTGCGGAGCGCCGGCTGAGGTACAGCTGCATCTCGTAGGGGTTGAACCTGGTGCCATAGGAGAACACAATGGTTTTGTCCAAAGCCTCGGTCACCTTGACCCACACACAGGCAGTGAAGGAGAGAAGGGCCATTCCAGCGGTTGGGTGGACACTCCCAAATATCTTTTTCGAGCGCATGGGGAACAGGATTGCGGTTTCACACCCTAGGGAAGGTAAAAACAGCGTCAGGTAAATGGAAACTGGTCTCTTTGTGTGTGCACAGTTGGGACATTTGATATATCACAGAGTCATTAAGGTTGGAAAAGACCTCTGAGATCACCAGGCTGTGGCTGCCCCACTCCTGGGAGTGTCCAAGGCCAGGTTGGACAGGGCTTGGAGCAACCTGGGCTGGTGGGAGATGTCCCTGCCCATGGCAGGGGAAGGGACTGGATGGGCTTTAAGGTCCTCTCCAACCCAAACCATTCCAGGATTCTGTGAAGTCCAGCCCTCAACCCAGCACCATCACCATGTTCACCACTAAACCAGGTCCTCAAGTGCCACATCCACATGGTTTTGAACCCCTCCAAGGACGGTGACTCCACCACTTCCCAGGCAGCCTGTTCCAATGCCTGACCCACTGCTCACTTCTGGGCTTCCCAAAGGAAGCTGCGAGCTCAGCTCATCTCTTGGGATGCAGGAACCTTCTCCCAGGATGCTTCAAAGGAGCTGCTGGGTCTGATGGAGGACTTTGTAGAACCCTATGTGTGTAGGGGCTAATCCAGTGTGGGAGCAGGACTTGGCTCTCCCCTCACTGCACAGGGAATGTGTTTTAGTCCTGTGCCATCCAAAGGGATGTTTAGGGGTAACACAGCCTGTCTGTCCTGGTGCTTCCCTGGGGAAGCTGGGCTGCCCAAGGGTCTGGATGGGCACTACACCTGGGAGAGCAGCTCTTTTGCTGCCTCACCTAGAGAAATCAGCCCTGTTTGAGCCTCTGTGTTCTTTTTCAGTATTAAGTAGTGACTATAATGTTGTGGTGAGGGGCTGGGTCAGTGAGCCATCAAACTGCAGGTTTGGATGTCATGGCATTCCCAGGAGAGAGTGGGGGCTGTAGCTGGCGAAGGGACCTGCTGGGCTGTTGTGGCATGGGCTGTGTCCTGAGGTTGTCTCATGACAACTGGGCAGCAGAGGAGGACAAGAACTACCAAAAAGTAGCACAGGGAGCATGGCAGGAACATGCTGAGATGGGCTTATTCATTTACTATAATGACTCCTTTTCCTGACCCTGCCTGCAGGACTTTTGGTCAGTAACATTCCTGGGCTCGGGGTAAACACAGGGACTGTAAAAGACAACTGATATTTTTAAAACAGTTCATTTCTCATGTCTCATTGCTCAGTGTGTGGGTAATAGGAATTAGAATAGTTAAAACCGCTGACAGAAAATCAGGAAACTTGGGAAAGTGGCTGCTGATCACTAAAGCCAAGGCATTCTTGGTGTTTTATGTGCTGTTCCCTGGTTGTACATAACTTAATGTTCAAGGTGACACGGGGGAAGAATCAGCCCCTTCTCCAATTAAGCTGCTTCATTTCCTGTTTAAAGAAGCTGGAGGATCTGAAATGCCTAAAACGTGTGTGGAAATTCGTGCTCCAGGGAATGAAGGAGTCTTTGTGCCCTCCAGGATTGTGCTGCTCTGATATTTCATGGGCTGCTTCCTCGCAGCTTCCAGCAGATTTTACATCTCCACTGGCCCTTTTGAGGAGGGGCAGGGTCAGCGAGCAACTGCTGGGGATATTCCTTAAAATGCTACTTAGGAACACTATTGTGAAAAAGCTTTTAATTAGCGGGCTTTCAGGCTTTATTATCAAAGCCTAAATAAAATTAAAACCAGCCTCAGTGAAGAACAAAAAGTGTGATTAGAAAATCCCTCAAGAATATGGCTGGCAGGAACTCAAGATGTGAGAAATTAAAGTCAGTTGCTAAAAATTCCCTTGAAAAAAATAAACCCAGAGAGAGGCTCTGGAAGTACTTAAAATGTAGCCTTTAACTTAAAAACTAGGAAGGTTTTATAGAAAGCAGTGTAGGAAGCAGTGGAAATGAAGTGAGTTTGCAGTGCTGAGTGTGAGATGCTCAAAGCAGCCCGAGTTTGTTGCTCTCACCTCGAGCAGAGGAGCTGAGTGAGGCTGGCTGGGCTGCAGCAGAGATAAGGGGTGAGATCATGCTCTGGCAGGCGAGAGGTTTGTGTTTGGGGAAAAGAGGAGTAGGCTGTACGATCTGCTCCCAGCACAGAGGAGATTGCTGAGGTGTTCTGATAAAGGAGTGAAAGCAATTTACTTTTAGCACTGAATCGGTGCCCTGCGTGAAAGGACAGCTTCAGGTGAGATCACAGAGTGCTTTGATGGGAATTGTGTGGTGTCTGGGGAAGTTTGGCAGGGACAGCTGCTCCTTCTTCCTCCTCTGTGTAAGGTCTCACTTGGGAGATGCTGCTACAGGTCTCTGGTAAGGCTGCTGTATCTGCACCCCCACTTTGCTACACACCCCCTCCCACGGCATTCTGTGGGGCTTTTAAGCTGTAATAATTTAGATTTGTGGAGAACATGGTCATTTATCAGCTTTTAGAGGGTAGGCAGTGACAGGTCACTGATACTCAGTGTAGTTGTATCATGCACAAAGCAATTCTGCACCCACCCTTAAATAGAGGAGGGGCTGCTCTGCCATGCCCAAGTTGCTGCTTTTTGGGTCTCACATTGTACTGCCCAGAAAACTGACATGGAATTTGAGGGATGAGCTCATCTTTCTGTGGTCATGTCACTTGCTGAGCAGTGCAAATGCTTTTGAAGGGTAAAAATGCCCCAAAACCACCACCCCAGTGTTACTAATCTACCCATCCAGAGGAAAGACTGTCCTAACAGCTGGGTGCAGGGAATGTGCCCTCCCTGCTGTGGAAGTGTGTTTGGCTGGCTGACATCAGCAGTGTTCTCTGCTCCTGGGCAGCTGGAGTGGGTGAGGAGGTGTTGATTTAGGGAGAGAACAGGAGAGCTCAGGGAGTGATGCACATGCAGAGGTGTTACCAGCTGAGGAAGGTCAGAGGTGTGAGAATGTGATCTGGATGTTTAAGACATGTTTGCTGAGCTGTTTTGATCTGGGAGAGCCTGAGGTGGGATCCTGGCTGGCACTGCCCTGTGTAAGGACTGGGATGAAGCCCTTCTTTGGTCCCACGTTTGAGAAGCTCAGCACCTCTTTTCTCAGAAGTTAATGGGTTCCCTCCCTTATATACAGACTTTTTAAAGCTGCCCTGCTGTTCCTAGCGTTTCTTTGGAGTCCTATGGAGAGGAAGGTGCTCAGGAGGGGTGTTTGTAGGGTCCCTGTTTGGACAGGCCCTCTAAAGATGCCCCTGGTGAAGTGCACAAGGACTCACCTGCTGGCAGCAGGTGCTGAGCTGCCCATTGCTGTGCCACCTTCAGCTCAGCCCGGCTCTGCTGGAGCTCTTTCCACAGCAAGTTCAGAACGAGATTGTCCCCTCTGCTGGCCTCCAGTTTCTCCTGCTGCAGAGCTGTCTCCTGCTTCTCCACCTCAGCCCTCCTCAGCCAGGTGCTCTCCAGCCAGCCCAGCCTCGTGGACATGTTGTGGCTCAGCTGCAGAATGTGCTCCAGAACCTTGCCTTGCTCGGACTCCTGAAGCCTCTGGGCTTCCTCAGCCTGGTCCCTGGTCCTCACGAGCACCTGCTCTACCTGGGACACGATTTGGGAGGTGACTTTGTCGAGGGTGGCAGCGCAGGTGGCCGCGAGGTTGGTGGTGAGCTGGGTCAGCTCTGCCCTCAGGGTCTGCAGGTCCACCTTGGGGAGCTCGTCCAGCGCCTGCAGCATCATGTTCTCCTTCATCTGCGAGTTCTCCAGCATGATGAACAGCTTGTCCCACTTGGTGTGCTCCCGCTGGCAGTCACACGAGGCAGCTGGAAGGGAAGAGACAGATGTTGCTGTTCCTGTGCACTTGGTTTTAAACACAAGGAGAGTTGGACAAAACCTGGCTCTGTGCAAGGCTTATGTGCTCCAGGCTGTCCCAGAGCCATGCAATCCCAGCCTGGGTTGGGTTGGAAGGGACCTTAAAGACCATCTAGTTCCAGCTCCCTTGTCATGGGGGGTCAGTGCATTTCTCTCTATACCGAAACAGGAAAGTAAAGTAGTGTGTTTTAAAGCCATTCTAAAACTGTCATCAACAATCTTTTACGGCAAAACTGCAAAATTAAGAGTTTAAAGCAAATTGCAAGGCACTCCTGAGTGCTTTAGCACTATTATCCACAATAATCCACTGCTACAAGAACAGGCTTCTCCCTCTGTAAAAAAAACCACTTTTAGTAATAACTGCTACAAGAGCTAGGCAACAAAGACTGCAATTCTGCATTTGCACAAATTTAGTTTAAATTGACTTACTTTCCTCAGTACCAGGGGCTGGAGCTTCGATTTCATTATCCAGGTTCACGTACATGAGATCGTAGTCATTGTCTTCATCCAGAGCAGAAGCAGAAGCCCTGCAAACACAGAAGAGCATGAGCAGGGAGAGGATTCCTTGGGGCTGCATTGTGCCAGCTGCTGCCTGGAGATGCCCGGGCTGTCCGGAGCCGCAGTGGGTTTAGCAGGGCTAATAAATGCTCCGAGCGGCTCAGCGCGAATGAATGAGCAGCGCCAGTGCCGGTGCTGTAACCGGAGCACGGGGGCTGTTGGGTTTGGCTGAGGAGAAGGGGGCGTGCAGTTTGCTCAGTCCCGGCCTTCCAGGTCCCACTGGGGGCTGTGCTGACTCGTGGAGGGGAAAAGCAGGGAAAGCTGCTCCTGGAGCTGCCGCTTCCCCCGGGAGCGCGTTTACGGGACGTGCAGCAATGCAGGGATGGAAGCGCTCGGAGTTCACTGCCTGCTTTGGTTATGCTGCCTTGTGTTACTCGGGGAAAAGAAAGTGCTCCCTGCAAACTCAGTCTGTGCTCGGTGTGTGCCAGGGCTGGGGAGGGCACTGGGAGGAAGGTAAACGTACCTGCGGTTGCTTTGGATACATGTGCCTGGTTTACCTAAATAGTGGAGCTTTTTGGGGTAGTTATGTGATGTTATATGCTAAATTCTATTTTATACTCACAGTTCATTGCTTTCAGCCTAAGGACGGCTTGTTAGAGTTTTGCTCTTCCAGCCCTAATTGCCACTGACCCCACCATAACCATGTGGATCATCTGTTAGTGCTGTATCTTGTTTTGGGGGGGTGTAAATTGGCAGCTGCACCATCAGAGTTGTGTCTGTTACCTTTGAAAAAACAAAACAAGATGCTTTTGGATGAGACATTAACGTAGTGAAAGTATTATTGGTGTTAATCTGGTTTAAATTCCATAATCTTATCGGTTCAGTGGGCCATTAATCATTTCAGAGATGCACTGCTTAGGTGAGATTAGGGATAATGTGGTACAAATTACGTGTTGGCTATGAAATATCCAGAGAAGAGCAGAAAAGCAGCCCTCATGTAACTATATCTGACTTGGAATCTGTGTTCCCTTTCCATTTGTGTCTCTGGTTTTGCTTGTGCAAACCTGGGCTACCTGGGCTTTGGATGTTGAGAAGGAATTCCTGGCTGGCACAGGGTGCCCAGAGAAGCTGGGGCTGCC
Organism: Anabacerthia variegaticeps; assembly: GCA_035583185.1. Classification (NCBI taxonomy): domain Eukaryota; kingdom Metazoa; phylum Chordata; class Aves; order Passeriformes; family Furnariidae; genus Anabacerthia; species Anabacerthia variegaticeps. Next base: position 1,235,873 of record JAWWEW010000012.1, on the reverse strand, counting down.
CCTGGATCCCTGGGAGTGTCCAAGGCCAGGTTGGAAAGGGCTTGGAGCAACCTGGGCTGGTGGAAGGTGT
>JAWWEW010000012.1:1209612-1230760 GCA_035583185.1 Anabacerthia variegaticeps | reverse complement strand
CAGCCACAGCTTCTCTGGGCACCCTGTGCCAGGGCCTGCCCACCCTCCCAGCCAGGAATCCCTTCCCAATATCCCATTTGTCCCTGCCCTCCGGCAGTTTGAGAGCATTGCCCCTTGTCCTGTCCCTCCACCCCTTGTGAGAAGGTGTTTGGTGACACGGGCTCACTGGTGACAGTGGTCACTGGAGGATGCCCAGGGTACCCTTTGTCTCTGGAGAGAATAGTTTATTTTGTCCCCTGATCCAAGTCACTCTGTTAAGTCCTGGGGTGCCTGGGGGTGGCTCTGTGCCCATGGCTCCATGGCACACGCCTTCCTTCCCTCTTTGCAAAGGGCCAATCCTTCCCCTTTGGATCTTACTTTGGCTGGGCCATGGGGGTCTGACTGCTCTGGGGGCAGCACAGGGAGACCCTGCCCTTGCTGTTTCTACTGCTCTTGAGTTTGATATTCATTTAAAATTAAATTTATCTCATAAGAATCAAAACCAGATTTGGTTTGGCTTTGTAAATCTCACTTCTGTTGTGGGGGGAGAAGCCAAAATCCCATCGAAGGCTGGGAGCCAAATAAGCTTGTTGTTCTCTCCCTGTTTACTTCCATCACCACAGCAAGTCTGACTTTTGTAAGAGCTGCAGGTGACCATGTTTAATTCTGCATTTAGTACTTAAGAGTCAGCATCTCCTCGAAGCTTTACAGTTTATAACCAGCTAATCCACAGCTGGGATCAGAACAGGAGGATTTAATTCGGTGTTGGAGTGTGTTGAACCAGCTCGCCCCATCTGAGTGTCCCTGAGGCTCAGTTTCTGCCTGTTTGCTACTTCAAAGGGGCTGCATTTATTTGTTTTGCCTTTTGTTGTTGTGATTGTTTTATACCAACACCGAGAATGGGGAGGGAACCAACTGGCCATGCTGTACTTCGTATATTGTTGGAAATGAAGGTAAATTTCACAAAGACACCATTTGAAGCACCTTTTCTCCTTCTGGTTTTAATCTCTTGGTTTCTGGGGGCACACGTAGCTCCCAAGTGTCACACACAGGCTGCAGGGACAGGTCCCTCCCTGCCTGGGCTGTGTCACACACACACTGCCCATCCTGGGATGTGAGTTGGCACCTCCTTCCAGGGCAGGGAAGCAGCAATGGCACCACTGGACCTTTTATTTGTTGATTTTTCATTGCCCTGGAAGGCCTGCGTGGGGAAAAGGGGTGGCAAGGATTGAGGCTTGGCCCTCTGGGGTAAGGGCTGTGGGTTGGGCTGTGGTAGGAGCAGCAGATCCTTCCTGCTGGCTCCTGAGCCCAGGCTCTCCTGCTGGCCCTGAGCTGCTCTGTGCACCTTGGCAGTGGCCAGGGACCCCGGAGAGGTGAGAGCTCTGGCTCAGGGCAGGTCCTTCCTGGCATGGGATGCCCCTTGTTCACACCCCCCTCTTGGCTGCTGGCAGGGCCAGTCTCAGGGGTGAAGCTGAAATCACAACTGGTCCCTCTATTATAAGTGTGCAAAGCAACACACCGGCCTGGGGCAGAGGGCAATGGGACATTTTAAGGTGGTTTTTCACCTATTAACTGTAGGTTTGAAACCAACTGGGAATTTTAACCAACTTCTGAAAGCCTTGTCATCTCGTTTTGTAGTCTCTTGAGCCTGATTTTAAGCTAAAGCACAACACTTTGCCACACCTCACTGCTTGTATTTTAGATCTTCACCTTCTGGCAGATGTAAGGCCATAAAACACAAGGGCTGCTCATGAAAAAACTCATGAATATGTCAAATAAGCATTGCTAAAATCACAACGGGCTCTGTACATCCAAATAGGCTTTCTGAAGAATTTTGGATAGGAACTGGGGCAGGGATAATGACTGCTTTCATGTGGAGCTATTTTGCTGTAATTTTGTTTTGTATAACAGTTACGTCTTATGTTACTCCGAGTTTATTGTTCTTTTACCTCACTCCAGGCGAGTAGCAGCATTTCAGCAAGGCTGGACACGCTCCAGCTGGATCAAAGTGACAGGAAAATGGTCAAAACTGCTCCTCCAGTTTGTCTGCTGCACAGTTTGTTTAGGAAACAAAAAATGTGTTTTAAATGTTAATTGAGCCTGTGTTTATCTCTTGGAGGGAGGATTGTCTTTCAAATAAACCAGTGACTATGCATCAAAAGTCAACCTCTTTCAAGCCATTGAGGAAAAAGCTGCTCCAGACACATCAGCCCAGCCCAGGGTGTAGCTGGACTTTTCCCCAGATGGCTGAAGGGAAGCAATTTGGCTGATGCTCTTTCCTCCTTTATCCCTGTCATGGCATGGCCCAGCAGAGCTGTTTTTGTCTGAAATACCTTGACTTTGTCTTCAATACGTTGTCCTGCCCGTGGTGCTGGGGCCATGCCCTGCCAAACTGCCCTGTGTATTGTCATGGTGCAGCTGGATTTGGAATCCAACCTCCAGCAGTTTCCCCTCTCCAGCTCCGGGGTCCCTGAGGACAGAGGTGACACCACCAGGAGCCCCCAGGCTGGCACACACCTTGCTGCTCCCTGCTGACCCTGGGGACAGCAAAGCTGAGCCTGTCTGCCTTTGCTTGTGCTGCAGCACAGGCTCCAAAATCCAGGTATCTCCCAATTTCTGTGCCCATCTGCTGAGGACTGCCTGAGGCTCCTGAGGGGAGCCATTTCCAGGTACCCCATGGGGGATCTAATAGGAGTTCCTGACTTAATTGCTGATTTTTCTGCTGGTTTTTAGACATTTTTAGGACTGGGGAACTAAATATATTTAGGACAACTATAACAGTGTGGAGGAACCCTGATCTGGAGGTGTTCAGCATCAGGCTGGGTGTTCCCTGTCCCTGGAAGTGCTACCTGGGCTAGTGGAAGGTGGCCCTGCCTGTGGCAGGGAATGGGATGAGATGAGCTTTAAGGTCCCTCCCAACCCAAACCATCCCATGATTCTTCACCTTTGAAGTGTCTGGTTTAGGGTGTGAATTTGGACATGTACATACAGAAACAGTTGGAACTGGAATTGTGTGTCCTCTCCAGGCAGAGATGATAAAGTAGCTTCACTAGAAAATATTTACTTGTTTAATACTATGACCTGAAACAGCCCCTTTAATCCTAATTTGTGGGGGTTTGATCTGTGCTGCTGAACTGGGGAGATCACATTCCTCTGAGAAATTGGGTGGCAGACTTTTGACTGCAGAGGGCATACCAGACTCCAGGGCATTGGCAGTGATGGACCCCACGTGCCAGGCAGCCTGAGGAGATCTGGGAATGAAATCTCAATTTAAACCTCTCTTTGTTGTGGAGTTAGTCATGGCTCTGATCTCAGTGCTGCTCCCAGACAAATTGCTACGAAAGGAGAGAACCCCTGTGATTTAGGAGGTGCTTGAAGCTCTCACCATCAGGGAGAGGAGCTGCTGACAGACCCCCAGCTCCTGCCCCCCACTGCTCTGCCCCTGCTGGGCTGGAGGGGCCACATCCACTCTGGGCAGCACCAGTGACAGCAGACCCTTGGGGGGACACTGCTAAATGTCAGCATCACCCAACAGGTCCAAAAAGGAGTTCAGAAAATCAGGAAATCCCAAACTGGTTTGGACTGGAAGGGACTTTAAAGCTCATCTCATTCCAACCCCTTCCATGGGCAGGGACACCTTCCACTGGACACAGGTTGCTCCAAGCCCCGTCCAACCTAGCTTTGACAAAAAAAGGGACACAGAAATGGAGTGTAGGGAGACAAAGCTGGTCCTGCCCCATCCCTGGAAGTGTCCAAGGCCAGGTTGGATGGGGCTTGGAGCCACCTGGTCCAGTGGAAGGTGTCCCTGCCCATGGCAGGGGTGGAACTGGAAGAGCTCTGAGGTCCCTCTCAACCCAAACCAGCCTGTGGTTCTGTGAAACAGCTGAGTTTGGCTCATCCCAGGTGACAGGGGAGCTCAGTGCTGCTGGTGCTCTGATCACAGAGCCAGGCAGATCTACCAGCCCAGAAGAATGTAGGACTCTTCAAAGGGGCTTTGGGGACTCTGACTCGAGGTCTGAGGAGGAGACAAAATGTTCTGAGTTAGGCTGGGTTAGGCAATAGTGAAAGGAACAAAAGTCACCTCAGCAGCACACAAATAAACTGTGTTTGTTATCATGGGCAGCCCCTTCCCCAGGGCCAGTGACTCAGCCAGCAGCACAGAAAGCTCCCGGCCCCAGCAAACAATGAATTAATGTGTTTATTGATGTGTTTGAAACTTCTTCTCCCCTCGTGCTGCCCAGGAGCGAGCCAGGAGCTGCATGCTGTACTTGGTGAGCCAGCTGGCCAACATGGAGCACTCGTTCCACCACGTCCTGCTGCTGGAAATCAAGAGCCTCACGGACACCTTCCCCAGCATCCTGGGCACGCCGAGCAGGGACATCTATCGCATGAGCAACAGCTTCACTGCCATCGCCAGGCTCCTCCTGCGGCAGCTCGACACCAGGGCTGACCCTGGAACCAGGTACTGCGGGTGTGACAGAGCCCTGCAGGGCGCTGGGAGGCAGCACAAATTCATATGCCACCTATTCCAATTGCTATGAAAAAGCTGTGTCTCAGATAAGCAGGCTGAAGCATCAGGTAAAAGTAAATCAGTGAAGTCAGGCTGCACAGTTATCATGGAGCTTTTCTAGAAAAAACACAATGACAGTGATGAACAATGACTGGCTTAACTCCCTGATAGAGGTTTGCCTGAAAACAGGCTGGAAAAGGTTTCTCAGCCACGTACAAGGAGATGTTTTGCTCCCTCAGCTGCTTCTGAACGTGTATCCTAAGGCTGAAGAGCTGGGAGCACTGTGGTGTGTGTCAGGGTAAGAACATAAGTGTTATTTAAATATATAGTGGTAGTCACTTTCAATTAGTGAGAGACCCATAATTGGAGTGAAACAGGTCAGGGGCACAAAGGAACAGCAATTCTGTGGAAAAATGTAACCCAGATGTCAGAAAGCCCAATAACCATGAAGGACAGCCTTGGAGCCAGGCTGGGAGCACTGGAGCCAAAACACTGAGGTCACTGCAGAAACGAGGAATTGGTGTCCTGGAGAGAGTTAAAAATGACAAAGGAACCAGGAGACAGTCCCTCACCTTCCTGCAGGGCCCTGAGAAATGCCCACACCTCACCTGGGGGGAAAGCCCTCAGCAGAAATCGGCCCCTGGTGCTCATTTTATGCAAAATTTCCTTGGAGATAACACAAAAGCCAAGTGGGGAGAACAAAGGAGCACCACCAACACACTCATTCCAAACTAGCTGAGTTTGCTGCGATAAACAGGAGGGCAGATGTCACCTGGGGAAGGGACCAGAGGGATGTCACCTCCTCTGGGAACTGCAGAGTAGCAGGACAGGGATTGAGGCACAATAACGTGCAATCCATCATGGTCCCTCAATTTGTGGCTGAAAAACTACTTTATTTGTTAAAATACTGTGATATTCCTGTTCCTTATTATCGTCAGTGTTTAACATTGATCTCTAGAGCTGATAAAGAAGGCAGTTAAACACAAGAGAAGGTTTTCATTAAAATCCTGCTGTGTTTCCCCATTTCTCTCTAAAATTCCCTTTGTTAAGGACTTGCTTTGCCAAGGAGTAGAAGCTTCGTTGTCTGCATGAGTGTGGTTATGGATTATTTTTTTTATTCTTCAGCTGCTCCTTGCTCTTATTTATTTATTTGTTTGTTTTAAATTTTATTCCCTCCCCAGCCCTCTGTGCCCCTGGTTCCTGGTGTTATCCCAACGTGGCTGTGAAAGATCCCAGCAAAACACTGATTTTTCACTGTTAAAATTTTCAGCTCTGTGGTGTCACGTTTCAGGCCTGTATCGAGCGAAGTATCAGCTCAAATCAAGGCTAAAAGGAGAGTTCTCTGCTGACTTAAGCTGAGTTTATTCCAATCTGTGCTTGGTGAGAGGGCCAGGTCCAGATGTTGACATGGAAATGCCCTCCCAGCTCTGGAGCTGCTGCAACCACTGAAGTGCAGAGGTTTATAGAGAGCAGCAGTGCAGAGAACTTGTGCTGGGAAAGGAAAAGGGGATTTTAAAATGTGTGCCTGGATTATAACCATTCCCTCCAGGAGTCGTGTGTTTGCTCAAGGGGAAGCTGATGTCTTTGGTGGCTCGGGGGGGTTTGACATGGGGAGTGTTCCATGGCATTAGTGCAGAGTGTAATTAAAGGCAGGCCAGGCTCTGGTGCCCCTCTCTGTCACAAAAGTGAAGGGTAGTCACCCTCAGAGGGGCTCCTGGAGAACATACAGGGGTTTAATGGGCTTACCCAGCCTGGGAGCACAGGCTGGGCAATGACCCCTCCTGCAGGGCTGCCCATCCCCGTGTCCTGCCTGCCTGAAGGGACCTTCACACAGCGAGAGGACACATGGGGGTGAGGTACAAGGAAGAAGTTCTTTCCTCAGAGGGTGGGCAGGCCCTGGCACAGGGTGCCCAGAGGAGCTGGGGCTGCCCCTGCATCCCTGGGAGTGTCCAGGGCCAGGTTGGACGGGGCTTGGAGCACCCTGGGCTGGTGGGAGATGTCCCTGCCCATGGCAGGGGTGGCACTGGATGGGCTTTGAGGTCCCTTCCAATCTAAACCCTCCTGTGACTCCATGACAATTCTATGATCTTTCCTCCACCACTTGCCTTCCTCAGCTCTCTGTGTCCCTCCTATTTGAGGGGGTGATTAGTGATCACATCTGCCCAGTGATGACCCACACTGGGTCCATCCTTGCTGCCTCTGTGCCCTCAGAGGTGAAGCCCTGGCAGCAATCCCACCTCCAGAGTATTTTTAGCAATCCCTATTTGTGATGCTCTTTTTCCCAGTGGAAGCACCGGATTTCTGATGCTGATAATGCTCTCCAGGTCTGGAGAAATGTCCTTCATCCTGACACAGCACCCTTGGCATGCTGACCTGTGCACTGAGGTCTGTCTGTGCAGGGAATTTAAAGGCATGGAGATGATGAGCAGCCTGGTACCACCTCCCAGGGCAGGCCACTGTGATTTCTCCCTAAGCTCGTGCATCTTGAAAACAGCCTGAGCTTTGGTGTAAACTGATGGTGCTCAGCAACCTCAGCACTGTGCCGAGAGCCTCTTGCCAAGCTTTCAAACCAGGCTTTGTTTGCCTGGGGCTGGGAGGGGAGGCACAGGAAGGGCTGCCAGGCACCCCCTGGGTGAGGGATGGAGCCCTCACTGACCCTTCTGCATGGGGCTCATGCTCCTGCCCTGCCCAGGGATCTCGGGGTGCTGCAAAGCTGGCACTCCTGGGAGCTCCCCTGCTCTGAAACCCCGGCCACCAGCCCAGCCAAACGCAGGTGCTGGCCTGAGGAGCACCAAGCAGTGAGAATTCCACCCTCCACACCCCGAGGGGTGGCCCTTTTCTCCTCTACATGCAGAAAATAGGATTCATTCACGTGTTTCCTTGAGGTCTTTTCCAGCCTTAATGATTCCATAATGCTGGAGGAGAAGCATTTCCTTGTATTCCCTTCCCAAAGCCATGGCAGCTCAATGGGAGAACGCTGGACAAAGGTGCTGTTACAAAGCACCATTTCATGTCCCAGCATCATCAGGGTCTCCTGGTTTGGGCCCATCACTCCCCAGCCCCAGCAGAGCATCAGTCCCCTCTCTGTGAGCAGGGGCTTTCCATGCATTTCCACATGGAACAGACCCTGTCCTAATGCTCAGCTCCCACAAAGGGAGCAGTGTTGGGAGCACTCCTGGAGCGACAGCTCTCCCACAAATTAAATCTTGTCCTACAGCCCCAGAAAGATTTGTTAGCAAAGGTCATATCAAGGTGCTTTACTACAGAAGAATAATTTTCAAGGGCTCCTCGGTGTTAATATATTATGAGATCTTGCTTAAATTAAAACAAGGCAAAACTCGCCAGCTCCCCTGAGGAATATCCTGAACTGCCCTTATCAAAACAAATGAAAAAGTGCATTTGGTGCTGCAGCATTTCTGGTTGTTTCTGTCAAAACATGCTTTTTACAAGTGGTAATTTGCAGTTTGGGGAGTTTTTAATGGGCTCCCCGACTGTGAGCGTGACTTGTTGAGACTCTGCTGCTTTGGAAGTGCTGTGTTAGAACTCTCGTTTGTGGTTTTATATATCCAGATTTTACAGAGTTAGCTATTCAGATGTTTGCTCATCAGGAAGAAAAAAAAAAAAAAAAAAAGAAAAGAAAATCAAACAAAGAAATGGTCAGAAACAAAACAAACTTGGTTTAGAGCTGTGGGGAGAGTTTAAAAAGTAAATACTGTCCAATACCCCTTAATTCTCTGAAATTCCTGGCTGCTTTGTCCTGCCTTCAGGATTTTTTGGGCCAGTTACTCCATAGCTGCAGGAGCGAGATGGGAACATGCACATTCCAGCAGAAGGAACCTCTGGGAAGAAGGGGGAGAGGGGAAGGAGCACCAGCTCTCTGGCTCTTGGTCCCCTGGGAAATCCAGCCCTGCTGCTCAGGAAGGCCAAGCAGCATCTCCAGGGCAGAGTAAAGATCCTCAAGGTTTAGGTTTCCAACTGGCCAAATATTCGGAGGAGCTGAGTCTCCCTGCATGCTGTGAGTGATGGAGGAACCCAAAAATTACCCCTTCTCAGAAGTTCTGTGTTTGGGGAATCCACATTTTTACCCACAGCCTCTTTTCCAGCAGGTTTCTTTCTGTCCTGTAGGATTAGCAGCTTCCCTTCAATTTATTTGAAAGTTACCTTTGAATTTTGCATTAAAATGTTGTGTATTGTGGCTGCCCCAGCCCTGGAAGTGTCCCAGGCCAGGTTGGACAGGGTTTGGAGCAGCCTGGGCTGGTGGGAGGTGTCCCTGCCCATGGCAGGGGTGGCACTGGGTGGGCTTTAAGGTCTTTTCCAACCCAGGACATTCTAAGGCTCCATCATTCTGTGATTTTAAGATTGCCATAAATTTAACCCAAAACTTCTTGTCCTGTTCCCTTTAATTCTTCATTTTCTCCTTCCTGAACTGCAGTGCCATTGCTTGGAGCTTTTCCTGAGCCTGTTTCTGCTGAGTTTTAAAAGGTATTTTTCTTACTCAGAGTGCAATAATTCGCTAAGAACTTCATGTTCTTTGGTTGAATCTTTAAAACCACAGAGTTCTATGAACTCTGCAAATAGCTTTATGAAAATAATGTAATAAGTCAGTGTTTAGCAAGCTTGGGGGAATGGTTTGAGTTCAGATGAAAACCTTTCTATTATGAACTATCAGGAAGAGTTGTGATTTGCTTGTGCAGATACAGCACGTGGAGTTGTCAGAGGTGTTCAGGGTTTCTGATCCATCAGAGACATTGCTGTAGAAGATGTTCCTGAAGATAATCTAAGGAAGTCTCTGCTGAAACACATTTATTTTACCAGGTCCACGACACAGCTCACAGGCAGAAACGCAGCATCAGCATCACTGTGAACAGTGCCAGGGTTAAACCTCTGCTCTCTGCTTCCCTAGGATGGAAAACGACACTGAAACAGAACCTGCTGCACCCCTGGATGATTTAAAATCTGTTATGAGCGGAAGTGAAGAAGATGAAAAGCTTCAAGTCAAAATCCAGGCTTTTGAAGAGAAAATAAACGTTGACAGCAGCACTCCCGGCTCAGTGCGGAGGTACAGCCTGGGCCAGGTTTCCAAAGAGGAGAGGAAGGACATGAGATTTAACAGGTATGGCCCAGCAGAGAGGGTGAGGGGCTTCCTGCATCTCAGCTTTGTCAAAAAACTTCATCCAGACTGTGAGGGTTTGGGCCATTTACATGATATCCCTGGGCAACAGCAGCCTGATTTTAACAGGAGTTCAAAGGCTGGGTGAAATTGTTCTCAGTCACGGAATGGTTTGGGTTTGAAGGGACCTTAAAGCCCATCCCATGGGCAGGGACACCTTCCACTAGCCCAGGTTTCTCCAAGTCCATCCAATCCTTGGCCACTTCCAGGGATGGGGCAGCCACAGCTTCTCTGGGCTACCCATTTAATCTCTTCTGTGCCCCAAAGCAGCACAAGGACGATACCTGCACTGAGTTAGCACAGAAGGGAAGGCACAGAGACCTTTCCTGGGGGGTTGTTCCTGACAGTGCACATCAAATGACACAGAGTGCCCCCAGTGTGTGCTCAGGCTGCCTCTGCACTGCAGCTTCACCCACAGCTCTGCCCCTCCTGCCCCAGCATTTGCCCCTGAGTCACTGCTACCCTCAGGACCCTTCACTGCCCACCCCCCTACTCCTTCACCCCAGCCCATTCAGGGGCCTGAGCCCTGGGGCAGGGAAGTGCTGCTGGATGGAGCTTTTAGGATGTGATCGATAAAGCAGAGACGCCACTCCTGGGGTTACGAGATCCTTGCAGGGAGGTTCCCTCGCTCCCCCGTGGAATGCAGATGTTGGGATGTGTGGATATTGTTTCATTTGCTTATTAAAGCTGTGGCTGGAGCTTGGCTTTGAAATGCGTATTCACCAGCAGATCTTTGCCTGTGGCTGGGTGAGCCCCACGCTGGGCTCCCTGAGGCTGCTGCTCAGGGGCACAGCAGGGCTCGGGCTGGTTTTGGTGCCCCACCTCTGTTCCAAAGCATTTCTCCTTCCCTCAATCCCCCTCCAGGTCCAAGAGCCTGGCCCTGCACGCCCTGCGCCCCAAAGGGGGCAGCTCGGAGGGAGGGCAGGACGAGGAGAGCGGGGAGGTCTCTGCTGGCATCTCCTTCAGCGACATCTACATCAGCCAGGAAGATGAGAAACTGCCCTTTGGGGCTCCTCCCGAGCCAGCAGCACGGGCAAATCCCTTGGGTTCACACCAAAGGATCAATTACCCAACACCAGCCAATTTGCCAGAACCCACCCAAGAAGAGCCCTTGGAAGGAAGTGCAGAGGCAGCCACGAGCCCTGTGGAGCACCAGGACAAGCTCTACCTGCACCTGAAGGAAAACCTGGCTAAAGTGAAGGAATACGTGGTGGAGATGGGGAGGAAAATTCCCATCCCTGAGCAGTGTGTGATCGAAGGTAAGCGGGAGGAGCCTCTCCCATTCCAAGAGCTTCAACACCCCCCTGAGAGCCCTCCAGGGTTCCAGCAAAGGGGCAGCAAAGATGCTCCAGCACAAGGGGAACATGCCCAGCTCCAGGGGCTGGTTCTGGGGCTGGGATGGCCAGGAGAGTGGATGTGCCAAGGGCTAGACCTGTGTTAGGGTGATACCTGAGGCTCCTTCTTGGTCTGGAGCAGAGCTGTGTCTCCTTCCAGCTGAGTGAGGGGGATGCAGGTCAGGACCCTCAGGGCAGCCCAGCCCAGCCCAGCCACAAAACTGCTCAGAGGCACAGCAGGATGAGATTCCTGGGATTAGGGTGGGTGGGATCCCAGCTCCCCTGTCCCTGGGGTTGCTCAGTGTTTTCTGCTTTCCCCAAGGGTGGGTTTGTTTCCAAATGAGAGGGAGATGGGCGAGGTGGGTGTGTGATACTCCTCCTCTTTGAAGGGAGTGCATTGGGTTGGGTTGGGATCCTCCTGCTTATCCCCTTTAACCTGAATTTCTGTGCATCCAACCACTCACTGGTGGCCCTGAGCTATTTACAGCCCGACCTTCATGGGCCATGTTGATTCCAAACAGTCTCTGCCTCAAGAAATGAAATTAATTTTCAGATCACTTAAAATATCACCTTCTAATACACCATAATTTCAGCTCCATCAAAAAGCAACTTAAGCTGATCAAATGTTTATTTCTTTACGTTTTTGGTGGTCAAGAAGTAGAAAAGCAGTTTCCACTCATAAAATAGACTATAATTATACATATTTTGAAAGCTTATGCTTCTGGAGAGGTTCCTAAACATCCTAATTCCAGGTTTAGAATTTGAAACAGTTATTTGGTAGAATTAATGATAATTTGTGAGTTTTTTCATAAAAAACCCAGTGGAAACATGAGAGTGAACAATGTGCCTTTTGAAGTGCTGAGTGTTATGACCCTGCATTAAGCAAATACCATATATTGAATATTTTAAATGCATTGCTCAGCTTCCTTTCTGCAGTGCCTACTATGATACATCCTGAGCATGAGACCGTTTCCAAATTCATTCAAACTATCTTAATTTCCTGAAAATCCTCCACCAGCATTCTTAGGGAAATTCTTTGAGCAGGGACACATGTGCAGAGCAGGAGATTTATGTGACTCATTCTAAATCTGCTGAAGAAATGCAGCCTGGCTCAATGCACGGGGGACAGCTTGGGTAATACTCCAGATATTGCAGAAACCACTCCAAAAACCTGCACTGCTTGGACTTCAGAGATTGCTGAACTCCAACGGACCCGTTCAAATGTGTGGTTTACTTTTCAGTACGATGTTTAGGAAAAGAAAAGAAAATATTAATATACACAGTTAGTGAATTTCATGTTGGTTGCGGAGGAGCCTGAAGTGGAAATTGAATATGTAAAACATGGAGAATGTGGAAAGATAAGAACTTCTGAGCAATCCCTGATGAAACAGAGTATTTGAAGGAAATAGTGGTAATAGTGTCGCAGGGAAATGGCCCCTGATGGGCAAACAGGGGAGTGCACATTCCCCACGGAGCCTTCCCTGGGCAGACCTTCCCTGGGCTTTATGGGGCAGCTCCTGGAGCTCAGCACGGTGATTGTCAGCTCTGGGAGTTTCCAAGGGATAGATGGTGGGCCAAATCGGGGCTCTCCACCACAACTGCACCCCCTGCTCTCATTTCTGGTGGGGATGATTGAGGCAGACTGGGAACAGTGGGAATTCCTCACTGCTCAACACCCAGACTGGGGGCACCTCGCAAGGGGGATGTGCTGGGCAGGACAGGGTTTGGGCATCCCTGGGCAGGACAGAGCTGGGGGATCCCTGGGCAGGACAGAGCTGGGGCATCCCTGGGCAGAGCCACAGTGACCATGTAGGGCCCTGTCAGAGCTGGGCACTAACAGGGCAGTGCAGGCTGTCCCTGCCCCTGGAAGGGTGTGGTTTGTAAGGTCCTTTCCAACCCAAGCGTTCGGTGCTAATTGGGGCCTGAACTGGAAGGATAAAGGAGAAAATCAGAGACCTCCATGTGAAGGAAAATGGACTCCTCAGTCTGGAAAAGAGAGAGCTGGTGGAGATTTGCAATACCTTGAATGAGAGAGGATTAGCTGAGGGGTGGCTCACTGCCTGCCCCCATACAGGGGCTGGAGAACACCCACTGGAGTCCTCAGGAGCAAATTCATCACATGCAAAACAGGCACCTCTGCTCTGTAGGACTGGTTGTGATTTGAAAACTGGCTTTTTTACAACTGAGTCAGACATTTGCTGTGTAGGTCTTAACCCTCACAGAATATTTGTGCTTTTCAGTTTCCTTGTTGACTTACGGGCTCATTTGATTTACATTATGTGTCCCAATTGATGTAATCTTAGCTGGAGTGTTGGATTTTACAGCTCTGAAGGGATGCAGGTGAGGAACTGTCAGGGTGGATCCACGAGCTGTCTGTGACAGTTTGAAGATGTCTCATAAAGTCACTGAAAAATTGCCATGTCAGCCCTGTTATCTCAGTTAGTATTTACTCTTTTTGGCTGGATGTGCTCTGGGCAGAGGAAAGGTGTGAATTGGGTGATGATCCTACAGCAGGAGCAGTGTTAGGACTGGGCTGTTGGCCAGGAGGTTTTATCCTAAGAATTTGGCCAAGCTGAGGGTGTCTCAAAGAGCAGAGAAGCTACACTAGCTCTCCAGACTCACGGGCATAAGTGAATTTCTTGGGATAATGCTGCAGTCAGAGAGGGGATTTGAGCTGGGGCAGAAAGAAGGAACCCAAAGCCACAAAAATCCATTTCTTTGAGCTTGGTTCAGCTTGGGGCCGATGGTTTGGTTCAGCTCCTGCTTAGTTTGAAGGACTGTGCCCAGCTCACATCTCTGCCACACCTTAAGCAGTTTGAGGAATTCTTGTACACAGTGTTTGTCACTTCAATCCCCTTAATCCTGGGGATCTTTTCCATGGGAAAAAAAAGGAAAAAACCCCACCATATCTGTCATACCCTTCAGCTTTCGTGGAGTTAAGCAAAGAGTTTTCATCAGCCCATATTTTTCCAGATGGTTTGTGATCCTGTATCTTATCGGTACCTCCAGGATCTCGCAGAGGGGAGAGGCCCAGGAAATTCCTGAGTGTTCCCAGGGCTGGTTCTTGTTTCTCAGTGAGCCCTGGGAGGGGTTTCTGCTGCCTCAGTGGCTCTGGGGTCCCCAAGGTCGAGATCCCTACACTGCAGCTTCTCCACTGGTTTTATTTGGTGCTCTCCCAAAAGTCCACCAGCCCTCCTGCTTCTCCAGGTCTGCCAAACCCTTCTGGGGAAATGGTAGTGGGTTGAGGGTGCTTTGAAGGGCTTTGGTGCAAGATGGAATTCCTCTATCAGGTGTTGTTATCCCCTGTTCTGAGGGTGGGCAGGCCCTGGCACAGGGTGCCCAGAGAAGCTGGGGCTGCCCCTGCATCCCTGGGAGTGTCCAAGGCCAGGTTGGATGGGGCTTGGAGCACCCTGGGCTGGTGGGAGGTGTCCCTGCCCATGGCAGGGGTGGCACTGGGTGGTCTTAAAGTTCCTGTCCAACCCAAACCAGCCTGTGGCTCTCTGCTGACCCTGTGATCACTGGTGGTAAGACCTGCCCAGTGTTGGGTTTGGGAGGGCCACAACACCCAGGTGGGGACAGGGTGCTCCCAGTTTTAGGTGCCTGGACCCCATCAGCCCTGCTGCAGCACGGGGCTCCTGGGCACTGCAGACCCCACCTGCCCCAGCTCCCACCTTGTCCCCTGCCTGATGGAGGACGTTTGACTTGCTCTGGTTCCCCAGATGCACAGGGGTGGTGGGGCAGATCCATGGCCATGTGTCTCCTGCCTTTGGGAGCGGCTGCTTTCAGATGATTCCCAGACACAGGACTGTGTGCTGCTGGATTTGGTTAGAAGGAGGGCAAGTCCTCGCTTTCCACTCCAGTGCTGGTTGTTTTTTAGGCAATATGGATAAAAACAGCACCATTAATGCCAGCAGCTCAGGGCTTTGAGTGTCGAGTGGGCTGTTGGAAGAAAGCACCTGGTAATGTCTGTGTGCCCAGGATGCCAAAGGATGTGCCATCTCCAGCCTGCTTTTGAAAGGACAGAGCCCATGGAGATGATGGAATCACCCCACCCTCGGTCCCTGGAGCCACACTCAGACACAGCAACCTCCAGTGAAAAACACTGGAGCCTTTTTACAGCAGCAGGTCCCTGCTGGCTCCTCGGTGCCACTCCGGGGGAAACACATCCAGCAAACTGTTCAGGGGATCAATGACAGAAGGCTGAAAGAGGAGGAGGCGGCAGGGCAAGCAGGTTGCAGCGTGCTGGCCCCAAATGTGGTTGTTATTATGTTTTATGGGGTACTGGGAGATAATGGGGACCACATGCCGGCGTGGATGGAAGGGCTCGGGGCTCCCCTGCAGTGCTCGCCCTGCACCGGCCTGAGACATTCCAGCATTCCACAGGCTCAGCCCTGATTGGGAACAGATGGGCCCCTGGTCCTTCAGTGGGATCACTGAGCTGGGTAGGCTCGGGAAAGCATTCCCAGAGACAGCACTGGGGCTGCTGGGCCACCACACATGGGCCTGCAGGGCTGCTCTTCCACAGGCTGTGAGGGCAGTGGGTATGTGTGCCAGCACTTGGGATGGCCCCTGTGCCCGTGGTGATCTGTGCTGTCAGACCATGGGGTGGCACTGGGAGTGCTGACCGTGCTGCCCCACACGTGGGACAGACCCTGGGGGTGTCACAGTGACACTGGAGGCAGCACTTGGAGCAGGCTGGGCTCCTCGTGGGCTTTCCCTGCGAGATTCCTGGTGGTGGAGGCATAAACAGGAGCACTTGGACACCAGTGGGGCTTGGAGCAACCTGCGCCATGGAAGGTGTCCCTGCCCACGGCAGGGGTGGGATGAGATGGGCTTTAAGGTCCTTCCAGCCCAAATCTCTCTGTGATTCCATGAGTTCTGAGCTGCTGGATTTGCCTCGCTGGGATGGGGGCACTGCTGTACCTGTCCTTGTCCCTCTGGGATGGGGGCACTGCTGTACCTGTCCTTGTCCCTCTGGGTTGGGGGCACTGCTGTACCTGTCCTTGTCCCTCTGGGTTGGGGGCACTGCTGTACCTGTCCTTGTCCCTCTGGGATGGGGGCACTGCTGTACCTGTCCTTGTCCCTCTGGGTTGGGGGCACTGCTGTACCTGTCCTTGTCCCTCTGGGTTGGGGGCACTGCTGTACCTGTCCTTGTCCCTCTGGGATGGGGGCACTGCTGTACCTGTCCACACCCCATCCCAGTCCTGCCTTCTCCACTGCTTTTCGTGTGACTTGCAGGAGGTGAAATCTCTTGGACCGAGCTAAGGCAAGCACACAAAGCTAGAAGTGGTAAAACCAATAAAAACTAGCATTTCTTGAAGCTGTCTGCTCTAAAAATTACCCTTTTCTCCTATAAACATATTTATTGCTTGCATACTTTTTGTAACCCAAACTGAAGAGATCAGGCAAAGGAAACTGAGGAAGCTGAAAAAGCTTAAACCCAACATTTAAAAAGTCGGATCCATTTCTTATTGGCTCCATGTTTATGTGTGGGTTTGATTCTATTTAGGAAATTTATGAGCATACTTCTACTCCTATTAACAGATTTTATTTAATAGTGAAGGATTACCAATGCAAATCAAATAATGCATTGATTGTTCCCAGAACCAGTGACTCTGTACCCTCCTGGTTTAGCCCAGTGTGTTAAGCTGGAATAAGCAACAATTAACAGCTCTACTGACATTCCTCTGTTTGTATTTTGTTCTTTTTCCCCCAGGCACAGCCACTTAGTTGTGAACTTTAAAATTGCAACATATAGTCTCTTCTTTCCTGTAGGAAAAACAAGTTGTTGCTTATTCTCTTGCTAGAAGTTATAGACTTGCCAAGGGATGGGAATGTTTCTTGACTGAGAAAGGTTTCCTTGGGGTCTTGATCAGTCGTCTGGGCATTTGGTGACTCTGTGGGCTGGATTTGTGTCTTGTGCTGCTGTTCACATGTTCTTCATGTTCTAAAATCCCTTCCTTGTGTTACTGGACTCTCCCTCCGTGCCAAGACCAGCCAGTCTGAGGAAGGAGGAGAACTCTGCAGATAGTGACAGGACAAGGGGGAATCGCTTCCCAGTGCCAGAGGGCAGGGCTAGAGGGGATCTTGGGAAGGAATTCCTGGCTGGGAGGGTGGGCAGGCCCTGGCACAGGGTGCCCAGAGAAGCTGGGGCTGCCCCTGGATCCCTGGGAGTGTCCCAGGCCAGGTTGGACGGGGCTTGGAGCAACCTGGGCTGGTGGGAGGTGTCCCTGCCCATGGGAGGGGTGGCACTGGGTGGGCTTTGAGGTCCTTTCTAACCCAAACCATTCCAGGATTCCATGATCTTGTCCTTCTTTATGGAGCAGATGCTGTGAGTGCCCCAGCTGGTGGTGCCAGCACTGCAGGATGGGGGAGCAGCAGCTCCAGTGCTGGGGGTGCTGAGAGGAGGAGCTGCTGAGGGAGGGGAGCACAGAGCCCTCCAGTGCCTGGGCTCAGGTTTGCTCTGAGGTGCTGTCAAGAGGGATAATTCCAAGTAACTGGATAAAAGGAGCCTTGTTCTGCCTGGTCAGTGTTACCCCAGACACTCGGCAGGGGATTTTGCTTTGCTGCTGCTGAGGTGAAGCAGAGCCATGACCTTCTCTCCTTGGCAGGGTTAGCTGAGCTGCTGCTCAGCCCAGATGAAATGTCAGCCCCTTACACCAACTTCTCACCCCATAAACTCACCTTGCACAGAGCCAGCCTGGCCTGCTTTCCACCTGGATGGATCACGGGCTGGGACCCCCTTCCCTCCTCCTGCAGCATCTCCTGCTGTGTTGGCAGGTACCAGGGGTTGTCCTGGCCCAGGCAAGGTCATCGTAGCCATGTCCAGCTCCAAGAGCTCACACCCAAACAGCCATAAGGCAAGTCTGTCTCTGGGATTTTTAGTTTCCCTTTGCTCAGTCTCCACCTCTCTGAGCCCCTGCAGAACAGAAGTGCTGTAAGAGTCACAGAGCCTGCAATGAATGGTGTTTCCATAAATCCTAATTCGGGTCAGGTGGGACAGGTTACTCAGGGAAACAGAGGTTGGCATAAACACCCTGCTTCAAATTTGTTTTCAGGATTTAGAATTGACAGGAGTTTTTAAAGGAAAAAACTGGTTTTAGGCCCTGTAAAAGTGTAGCTTAAATGTGACCAACATAATAGGTTTAATGTCCTCAGGGAAATCAGCTCATTTTTCCTCCCTCTCTCCCTTACATGCTTCTGACCATTTATTTTAAAGAGCTGCAGATCCATCTTGGCCATAATTTGGACTTCATTGGTATAAATCAGATCTACAGGACCTTTAGTCAACACTGGATCAGCAGCACTCGCCAGGACGTGCCTTGTGCTGGGGGAGCAGTTGCAGAGCAAGCAGGTTCTGGTGACAGGACTCTGTGTGTTGTATCTTACTGATAGCCTGAAAGTTTCCTGGGACTCAATCAATCTTTCCTTACCAGGTGAATTCAGGGGGAGCAGTTAAATGTAATGGAATTACACAGAAATCCAGGGAACTGACTTGTCTCCACCTTCCAAGGCTGGGACTGGTTTCTTTTTACCTCCAAAGCTTTTTTACTTACTCAAGGCTGCAAGTGGTTCAGTTTTGTTCTTCCTAGCAAAGATGTTTTGGCTTGTTGTGAATAAGCCTTTTCATGCTGAATTATTTCTGCCTTATCTCTGAAACCCGTGGGGATTTCACAAGGGGGACATTTGGTCTCCAGTATTTATCTAAGTTGCCATGAAGGACTGGGAGAAGTGTGAATCACAGCTTACCTAGAGCTGAGCCCATTTATGTGCCTGTGGTTTAGGAGAGCACAAACTGCATCTCAAGGTGCACATTACACTGAGTCCATGCAATTGCTAAATACTGCAATGATTTTAAAAGCACCTTTTATTTTCTCTCCTCCCTGGAAGTGTTCCAGCCCAGGTTGGATGGGGCTTGGAGCAACCTGGGCTAGTGGAAGGTGTCCCTGCCCATGGCAGGGGGTGGGATGAGATGAGCTTTAGGGTCCCTTCCAACCCAGCTCATTCCATGATCCTGTGATTCTGCTGACATCAGGATAACTGGGATCAGCTCCTTTGTGTGGAAACCAGTAGTTCCTTCTAAACCATTGAAAAATGCACATAGCAATCGTGGGCTGGTTCTCAGACATTGCCAAACCCAGCACATCAAAGGCAGCAGGAACAGCCGTGAGTAACAGCCCATCTCATCCCAAAGCTTTGGAGGTTTGCTGGGTTGGAGGCTTTTTGCACTTGGTATTGATAGATAAATGCTGCTCTTTTCCAGGAACTTCGTGCTCAGCCAGTGCTGGCTCCGGTGCCAGAGCTGATGTTGATTTTGGCTCACATTTTCAGCCTCGGTGCTTTTCTCAGTGTCATCCACAGAGTCTTGCTAAGCAATTTCTTGAGGGTTTGTGTCTCTCTGTGCATCTTTGTCATTTCTTGTTCTGTGGCATCGAGGAACCTCCTTCACCTCCTTGTTGCCCAGAGAAGCTGTGGCTGCCCTATCCCTGAAAAGGGCCAGGTTGGACAGGGCTTGGAGCAGCCTGGGATAGTGGAAGGTGAAACCAGATGAGCTTTAAGGTCTCTTTGAACCCAAAGCAGTCTGTGATTCCGTGATTCCCAGTCCCATCAAACAGTCCCACCTGGCCCTGGGCACCCTTTCTCAGGTGTTAACCAGAGGCTGGAGCTCTGCCACCTCCTGCTCCAGCCCCAGGTGGGACTGGATGAGCTGGATGTGGACTCACCAGCCAGCTCTGGGCTCCACAGTTTACCTGCAGCCTTTAAATGCCTCCTGGCATTCTCCTCAATTCAGGCATTTGTAGCTGGAAAGTGATGGCTGTTCTCAGGGAAGAGGCAGGACCTCTGCCTGCTCCTCCTCACCCTGCCTGTCCAGGGCACCTGGAAACATGGACATGCTACATCTGCAAGGAAATCACTGAGAGTGACTTCCCAAAATGGAACATTAAACTTTTCACACACATGGACCGAGGCCAAGCCTCAGTTTCTGGTTGAGTGCACTGGTTTAAGGTTTAGCATCTGTGAGGTATAAACCTAAACCAGGGGTCTGCAGTTTGGACTGTGCTGTTGGAAGAGCATCTGTCAACAGCCTCCTTGGAGACGTCACTGGGTTGTGCTTTAATGTGTCCCAGGCCTTAGGATCGCTCTAATTAACCCCTCTGGTTCTCACACTCCTTCATCAGAGTGAACATGAACGCTGGCAGGTTTGGGATGGGAGTGCTGTGTTTGGGTAATTACCTTCATCTCCAATTTTCATCTACTTTGGTGTAACTCTAAGCCCTGGGTTTCTGCTGCTGGATGCTCACGGTCACCACGTGCTCCTGAGCCTGCTCCACTCTAGATCTGAAGGTAAATGTGCTCTGGGATTGCCATGACCCAAAGAGCACTTCCACATTGCCCAGGATTTTGCCAAGTGCACAAATCAAAACCATCCTCAACGAGCAGCCTACAAATGCCCAATGCTTGGCATCAAGTCACCACTTCGTGACAACTATCCCCTCTTTCCAAGCAACACTTTCCTGTAATATCTTCATATTTTAGTGCTGCACAAGAGGAAAGAGTCACCTGGCAGTGGTGCCTCCCCTTTCTCAGCAAACAGCTCTGTCAAAGGATGCTGAAATGGTTTCCACTGGCCAGCCTGTGGAGGGGTTTCTCCCAGCCTCTCAGCCTTCTGGCCTCTCTGTAGCATTTCTGGCAGATTCCAACCCCCCAGCTTTGAATTTTCTGCAGTTTCAGTGACAATCTGGCCACTGCTTCTTTGTCCTGGTGACCCATCCTTTTGGACCTCTGGTGAGCTCATTCCTCAGATGTCGTGGGTTTATGTGGAACCCTGAATTTATGTCATTCCTTTCCTCTGCTTTCACATCTTGGTTAGCTGCAAACCCTAACCCCAAGTATTTCAGGCTGCTGTGTGGTTGGACAGACAGGCTGCCTCGTGCTCTCAGCCTGCCTTGCTCCAACTCTCCTTGTCAGCAGATCCTGAAACCGCCTCCTGTCAGCCACGGTTTCTGAAAAGTCACAACTCAATTTTCCAGTCAGGAAATGCTCTTAGAGCTCTTTATTCCTTCACTTTCCCCTCACAGTGAGTCACAGTCCCTGCCCTGCTGGCCCTGGCTCCTTCTGCAGGGGGTGATTCAGCCAGGGGTGCTGTGGGTGAGC
>JAWWEW010000012.1:1198305-1209512 GCA_035583185.1 Anabacerthia variegaticeps | reverse complement strand
GTGAGTCACAGTCCCTGCCCTGCTGGCCCTGGCTCCTTCTGCAGGGGGTGATTCAGCCAGGGGTGCTGTGGGTGAGCCCCGGCTCTCCAGCTCCTCCCAGCTCCATCCCTCCCCGTGTGTGGAGAGCCTGCAGCTCTGCCCTGTGTTTGCATCAAGGTCTTCATCTAAAGATCTCTCTCTTTTCTTCTCCATGTCTTTTTTCCTTGGGTAGCTGCTTGTTCCTTTTCAAAGGGGCTGTGAAAGGATAGCAGTATGGAAGTTGATGAAGCCTGCTGAGGTTATGCCTGACCTGCTGTTACAGTGGGACTTGTCAGGCAAAGACAGAAAATGGGGGTTCAAGGTCAACAGGAGGGTCACAAGAGCATGGAGTGATAGCACAAGGGGGAGTGATCCTAAGCTGAAGGAGAGGAGGTTTGTCCTGAGCTGCTGATCCCAAAGGACACCTTTAAATTGCACATAGTGGATCCTTATCAGCACATGAAATGGTCCCAAGTGGTGCAAGTGGTTGGTGTTTGGCAGAGCTGTGAGAACTGGAGGTGCTCTGTGCCTGCAGTGCCCTGAGCTCTCCTGGCTGCCTGGGACAGGGGCTGTGCCACAGGGCAGGAGCTGGCACTGGGAGGGCTCGCCAAGGCTCTCCTTTGGAACTCTGGCATTTCTGTGGTGAGTTTACCAGGTGGCCTGTGCAGCAAAATTCCACATCCCCAGCAGTGCTGGAAGTGTACTGAGGCACCTCTTGGCTCCTGGAGGCTCCTTGGCAAAGGGGAGGTGCCACAGGTTGTACCTGTGCTGGAATGAGCCTGTTCCAGCTGTGAGCTCCATCCCTGCAGGCAGCAGCCTCAGCAAGGCTCCCAGCCGTGCCAGGCCCCCATCTGGCTCATATGGGATGCTTTCCCAACAAACTTGAAACAAGAATAAGTGGTGTATAGTTTGGTAACCTAAACGGTGGCACCAAGTGCATGAGAAAGCACGAAGGAGACAAACAGCCTGGCTGGGCTGCACCTCGTGCAGTTGGGACTAAATGGGGACTGTGCAAGATTTAAGGCACTGGAGACTAAATTTCCCTCCTGCTTTGAAGGTGCAGACACAGCAAAGCCCTTCTGAGTGAGCCAGACACCCCCAAAGTGGAACTGTGTGCCCACATATGGCATGGCTGGGTGTGCCCCAGGAATGGGCACTTTGGCTTCTCTCTGTTTTGGAGTTGATTTTAATGTGCTTCCTATTCCTTCCTAGATACTGTTAGAAGCTGTGTAGCAAAGCTGTTCTTCAGCTGTCCCCTGAAGGGCCACTACTGCCTGTACAGTAAGTGCAGTTTTACCCTCGTGAGCCACCAGCCTCCCCTGTGGATCCACATCATGTTCCTCTTCCAGCAGGTACGTGGGACACAAACCAGTGGCACCTCGGGGGGGCCACATTTTCACTTGGAGAAAATGGTTAGTGGGTAATCTCATCAGATACACTTCTAATCCACAGCAATTTGTGAGCCTTGGGATTCCTCAGAAAGTCATTGGACAGGGCTGAAGTGATTTTGCACTTTATGAGTTTTTATCTTTCTATTAATACCCCAAATTCAAAGTGGCTGGGGAGATTACAAAGTGTGGGGATAAAAAAGTGGAAGCAAACCACATTGTGTTCATTCAGGCAAAAGTTCCAGCAGGTCCTATGTGCCTTGCAAGCACCCAGGAGCATGCAGGGGGTTTTCAGGGGGGCAGAACCAGCCCCGAGGCTGCAGGAGGAGGCTGGAGGTGCAGAACCCACTGGGATTTGCACTGCAGAAGTTTGGGCTGAGCAGGATTTGGAAACCTGATCAGTGCTGTTCTACCACCCCTAAAGTGATTTTATCACCTTTAATGCTATTTCTAAATACAGCCCAGTATTTGGACACGTGAGGAATTTCCTAATAGGTTACAAATAGTATTAAACTGCAAGAGAAGCCCCTACATTCCCACTTCAAGGTGAAACAGGTGGGGTTTGAGTTAAAATATAAGGTTCTGTTTCTTAATCCACACAGTTCATTCCACCCTAATGCAGCCTGGGAAGCACCAAGGATTTATCCAAAATGTAACATGTGCACAGCAAGGGATGCTGTGAATTTAACAGCCCTGATGGCTCTGCCCTACGTGTAGTCCTAGAAATAGGCATAAAAAATGCTTTTAAAACACACTGGTCCTTTAATTTAAGAAATATTAATGATGAGTTACATCATGTTTCGAAACCCTTGGATGGAAAGTGGGAAATTCTTATTGCAGGACAGAAGGATTAGGTTTGATGGGGTTCCTTAGAAAGAGGAGACAGAACACCCATCCAGGAACCCTCTGTTCGAAGGACATTGCTCAGATTGTGAAATCAAATAGTTGTAGTGTGGAAAATCAGATTTGTTTGTGTGCTCTTAACTTGGCTCCTGCATGGAAATGCATTTTTCAATTCCAAGATCATGCAGTAGATACAGGAGAGGCAGAAGTGCTGAGCCCTCTCAGGCACAGTGTTCTCCTGACATGGACTCTGGGCAGTTCAGGACCAAAGAACTTGGTGTAGTTGAAATATGGGAATAATTCTGGGTGGTAGAAGGTCGTGTCCTTTGACACAGGGAGCTCTGGAGGTGAGAGCACCCCACCCAACAAGGGTTCATCTGGTTCTGTGAATGTCCAGGGGCTCAAAACCCCTGTACTCTGTGCTGAGCTTGTTCTGTGGGGTCTTCTCTTATATTTCATGGACTGTGTGGCCAGTGCAGCCACAAACACTGCCTTGTTACTCCTCCCCACACGAGGATCAGAGCTGAAGTGGGTCCAGATAGACACAAACCTGCAGTGGAGTGAAATACCTGTCAATACCATGTCTTTCCAAAGAGATCATCCCCAAGGTCTGGGGCTGGCTCATGGAGGTCAGTGCTGCTCACGTGGTGATAAATGAGCAATTCAAGACAAAAATGACATGCAGGTTGTGTAGTGGTGGTTGGTGGATAATCCTTGGTGAGCCACAGACCTCAAAGACGTGGAACACACAATCAATTTAAACAGCCCCAGAGGAAATGGAATATCTGAGGGTGTATCTAATTGTGAGCCTATTGATCCATCAGAACTCCTTGCAGAGCTGAGCCAGTCCCTGGTTATTCTCATGCCTGTGCCTTGCAAGGCCAAAATGTTGCTTGTTAATGGCCAAGCAAAAAGTGCCTGAAATCCTGTTTTCACCATCTTTTCAGAGCTTGTTTGCAGAACCCTTGTCCATACAGAGCAGTTCTGTGCAAGTCCTTAAGGCCTTGTGGGAGAAGACACAGCTCAAGGGGACACACAGTTTTGAAACTGCCATGATCCAGTCAACATTTCCCCACCAAAAGGTAAGATTTGATGTTTCTCCAAAGAAAAACAGTAGAGGGACTTTGCCCTGCATTTTAGGACAACTGTACAAAGACCTTTACAGTAACTACAGTGAGTCCTTGCTCCACAGAGGGTCCACAGGGCTGTTTTGTGCTGTGATTTCAAAGGTCTCCAGGCTTGTTCTCCGTGGGAATTGCTCCCAGTGTGATGAAAACCAGGA
The DNA here is from genome assembly GCA_035583185.1 of Anabacerthia variegaticeps. Classification (NCBI taxonomy): domain Eukaryota; kingdom Metazoa; phylum Chordata; class Aves; order Passeriformes; family Furnariidae; genus Anabacerthia; species Anabacerthia variegaticeps. The sequence goes on along the minus strand of JAWWEW010000012.1, from coordinate 1,205,981 downwards.
ATGCTGCCCATGGCTTTTTTCTGCTCACAGTCTCAAACCCAAGACTCAGCTCAGCTGCTGCTGGGGGGTGGTGGGCAGCCACTGGAAGTTCACCTGGATAAACACAGCCTTGGATTTTATGGCAATGATGGTCTGTGTGTGCCACAGCCTTCCCCCCCCCCAGTTTAAAAGATTACTTGCTCAAAGCTGTTTACTGTCTCCGTGATTCCAGTGAATGCTCTTCCAAAGCTGTTAATCAGGCTTCTTGGAAAAGGCTGCTGGAGGATTGTAAACCCAACATCTATTTATTCCTGAGCGACTCCATCCAGCTCAACGGGATGAAATGACTTGTCAAACGTGGGTTTAAAATTCTCTTGGAGCATTGTGGGCATGAAGATGTCTCACAGAATAAGATTAAATTACTGGGGTTATGGCTGATTTAAAACCAGGACTTCTGTAAGAAACACCTCCTGAAGCCCCAGGATAATGTTGTGTTGAAGTGGGAACCCTTGCTGTGGCTTGTCAGAGGAGGGGGGGACCCCCAGATGGGAGGCCAGCTTGGGGCCAGTCCCCCCTGGACTCAGTGTGGTGTGTGCCAAGCTTGTGCCAAGCTTGTGCCATTGGGATGCTGGCCTGACCATGCAGAGGCTTCAGAACAGCTTTGCTGCTCAGCTCTGGCTTAACTTGAGCCCATGCCAAGATCTGCTCATCAAAAGTCAGAGCTGGAGGAGCATGGAGGAGTTTGGGGTGAATAAAGAGCTTAGGGATGGTTTTATGGCCATTCCTGGGCAGGTTGGATGTGGGGCACCAAGCACACAAAGTCCACAAAACCCACCCAACGCCCTGGAAATGGGATTAGTCTCCAGCACGTGGTTGCATAACCCTGTCAGAGCTCAGATACAAGTGTCTGGCCTATTTTGGGAACTTTCATCACGCCGTGACAGGCAGAGTATCTCTGAGTTCCCAAAATAGCCGAGCTGGGAAATGAGATCCTGATCTTCGCTGGGTGAATGAATGCGGGGGGGAATGGGAGCTGGGAGCTCAGAGCCTGGATTGGCCACCAGCCCTGAGGACAGGCGGGCAGATGGAGCACATCTGACACAGCAAAAGATTTATAAAGCTCAGTCTTGGGCTCCCCACTTTGCTGCTGGGTTTGCTTTCTGCTTTGGTTGTGTTTATTGACGCAGAACCCGAGTTTGGTTGGAGTTTGTTTATTAATAAAATCCTGAGTTTGTTTCTGTGCAATTTCCATTCAGTTTTCTGAAAACAGTACCTTCCCAGGGTTTTCTGAGAATGAGGTCTGGGACTGCCATAAAGAATGCCATCTTTGGCTTTTACATGCCCAAAAAATCCACCTGGGACATTCCTGCCATGACCTAGTCCTTACTTTGCTTGACTTGCTCAGCTTCTGCCATAATCTGAATCTGTCATTTCAGAATTTCCTTCCATTTCTAACAGAACTTCAAATTGTTTGACCAGGTTATTGCAGTTGTTGATGCTATTGCTCTGCCAGGAGGTCAGGGAGCAAAATCCTGGGGGGCTGGTTGCTTCGTTAAGCACAGCACTTTGAATTGGAAATAGTTTGGAATCTGGTGATGCAAATGTGGCATCAGCACTGTCTTTTGTATTTTATATTAAGCTTTATGCATTGGGTTATCAGAATTTGAGCAGCCTGGCCTATGGAAGGTTGGACTACGTGGTCCATAAGGTCGCTTCCAACCCAAGCCATTCTGCGATGATGATGATGATGATGATGAATTTCTGTGAGCATGTGAGGAAGGTTTGACCCCCAGCACTCAACAGGGATGACAGTGCTGCACCACTGCTCTGCCATTGCTCAGCACTTCCCTCTCTGGCCCTGTGTCTAATCCAGAAAAAAAATTAATTTATACGTTTTCCCAACATGGATTCTAAGGCATTTTCAAGCCTGCAGAAAAATCCATTACATCAGTGGCTTATTGGAGACTAAATTCTGAGAAATGTGCTCAGATTTCCATCCCTGCCCCTGATTGCTGAGGCTGGCCCAGACCTGCAGAGCACCCGGCTCACACAGAGCACGCTGTGTTTCACTGGGCAGCCTCTCCGTGCCACAAAGAAACATTTATCCAGCGGGGCTCGAGATGTGCCAGCAGCAAAGCATTTCCAGATGTGCATCCTTCCACGTTTCCGTCGGGTTGCTTCACAGCTCTTTGTCAGAGGCCACGGTGCCTCGTTCTGCAGCCGGGGCTGGGCTGGCTCCTTGGGCTGGCTCCTTGTGCTGGCTCAGGCAGGGGCAGAGCATGGGCTGGTGATGCTTTACGAGCCCCTTGTGATGCCTTCAGAGAGCCTTTTGTTGCTCAGCCTGCCGAGAGCACAATTCACATTTTTCAGCCATTGTTCGCCCTGTTCCTCCCTTTGCCCCTCGCTGTCTCAGTTCAAGCTCCACGTTTGCACAACGCAGTCACTGAAGGTTTCAACATTATGGAGCATGGGGGGGAGATAAATCTCTCCTCTCCAATTAGGTCTTTTCTCCTCCTGAAATAAGGGGCTTATTGCAGCGTATTTCAAGCGTGCTCGAGCACAGAGGGGGAAAGACAGATTGGTGCCCTGATATTTCAGTGGTATTTGCTCTCTCTCAGGTCACAGTTGGCTCATGGCAACCACTGGCAGATTTGTTCATGGGATGAGGGAGCTCCCAGGCTTTCTGTCCAGGCTCATCCCCGTGTCCTCTGATGTCCCATGGGGAGCACTGCCATCCTTCTGCCCAGCTGTGTCCTCTAAGAGCAGGACAGGTCGCTGACCGTGCTCTGCTCCCTCCCCTGTGCTAAAGTTTGTCTTAAAGGGCTGGAATTGGAGCACTGTCTCCTTTGCAGAGCCTTGCTCAGGGTCAGGGACTCGTGGCCCTGGCAAGGGACAGTGTTTTCCCCTCTGACTGCGTAAATCCCTGTTTTCCTTGGGTTCAGCATGTGGTGCTGCAGAGCTATGGAGACCCTGCACAAATAAACAGGAGTGTTTTGTGGGCAGTGCCCTTTGTGTCTGCAGTGAGTGACGTGGCTGGCGTTATTTGATACCAACGTTTGTTTAGGTGTGAGGTCACAATCTGTTTTAAAATTCAATAACAGGGTTTAAAATACACTGAATTATACAGTGTTATTAATGACCCCAAAATGAGTATCCTCTGGCTTTTCTCCTACTAGGAGGTGCAAGTCTGTGTTCTGTAGGTTCCTTTGAGCAAGTCAGATGTTCACTTCACTTTGTGGAGTCACAGTCCTACTTCCCTGGCTTGTCACCCCTGCTCTGATGGGGGATCCAGAGGGACAGCAGGGAGTGCCCAGCACTGCATTGTGTCAGCAGAGACCACGACCTCGTGGAGCACTGAAAAAACCCTGGGGACAATAGGAGCGTGGAATTATTTAGGTAGAAAAGCCCTCTGAGATCATGGAGTCCAGCCATTGCCCAGCACTGTCAATGCCACCACTAGCCCATGTACCCATGTACCCAAATCCACATGGATTTAAATCCCTCCAGGGATGGGGAGTCCACCCCTGCCCTGGGCAGCTGTGCCAGGGCTGGACAGCCCTTTCCATGAAGGAATTTTACTTAATATCCAACCCAAATGGCCCCTGGCACATCCTGAGGCCATTCCCTCTCCTCCTGTCCCTGTTCCCTGGAGCAGAGTCCAATCCTCCCCAGCTCCCCACTCCTGTCAGGGACTTGCAGAGCCAGAAGGTCCCCCCTGAGCCTCCTTTTCTCCAGACTGAGCCCCCCCAGCTCTCTCAGCTGCTCCTCCTCACACTTGTGCTCCAGGGTTGGGCACGATGCTGACAGTGATGCTGAAGAGGCAAAACAAACCCCAAAGCAGCCTCCTCCTCCCACAGACTGATCCATAATTTGTGCATCAGCTGGTGGTGGTGCTGGTGGAGAGAGACACGTTCTGCTGAGCACATTTGCCCTGGCAGGTTGTCCATGCACAGGACACATGGAAAGGACACAGCTGGAGTGGCTGTGAGTCCCCCTGGGATGTGGGGACACGAGCTGTTGGCTGTGCAGTGCTGCACTCCTGAGTCCCTTTGGTTCCTCTCCTTCCTGGCCCAGGACCTGGAGCACGTGCAGATGCACCTGGAAGAGGTGAGGTTCTTCGACCTGTTTGGCTACAGCGAGGAGGCAGGAGCCTGGCAGTGCTTCATGTGCAACAACCCCGAGAGGGCAACAGGTACGTGGGCGGGTGGGACCTGCAGCCCTGCTGGGGCTGGGCTGGGGGCACTGGAGCTCCTGGGTGGTGGGGACAGGGCTTGGGGAGAGGGGAACCAAACTTTCCAGGGGCTCTTTGAGTGGGAATTCTCCACTGAACTCCCCTCCAATGAGAGAGTCCAGCACAAACCTGATTTGGTGTGTGCTTAGAAGGGGACAACCCAAAATTAACTCATAAATCCACAGAATTACCCAGGCCTGGGGAGCAGGAGGGCTCTGCACCCATCTGAGGTGACTGCAGAACCACCTCCCAGGTCCCCTGGAGTCCCACAGGTGCCACAAGTCAGGGCACACTGGCACAGAGACAACACCAGATTCGTATCTTCAGTCTCAGAATTATCTGCTTTGATAGAATTTAATCCATAGTACACAACTCCTTAGGAACAAGGCAGTGCTTAAGACCAGCCAGAATATTTCAGCTGTATTGGGAAAGAGGGCGAGTGGAAAATAGAACACTTTTTCCCAGGTAGAAGATCCTGGTGACATGTTTTGAAGCTCTCTGGTCCCCATGTGTTTCAGATCAGTGCACTGGAACACAGACAAATGGCTTGCTCTTAGATGATTTCTGCCACTCTGTAAAAGTCTGCCCAATTCTGGCCAAGAATTTTGAATAGTTTGGCCAAGCCTTTGAATAATTGGCTGTTTCAGCTATTTATATTAACAATTCTCTCTGTATTCATCAGCCCTGGATTCAGTGAGTCTTGCAAGGGTGGCTCTGCTGCAGGCTGGGCTGCTCCTGCTCCTTTCAAGGGGGTTTGACCATCTTCCTCCTTCACAACTCCCACGGGACTCAAGGACCATAAAAGAAATCACCCTGTGAGCTGGAATTTCATGTCCACAGTGGTCTCAGTGTGGTTTGCCCTCACATCAGTGGCAGACACGTGTCAAGCTGCAAGGAAAATGAGTCTCTTGCTTAAAATTTCAAGGCTTAATGAAATAGCTTTGGGCTGAATCTCCAAAAGCACTTAACTAGCCCAAAGAGAAGTGCTTGGATGATGCTCTCAGGCACATGGGGGGATTCCTGGGGTGTCCTGTGCAGGTCTAGGAGTCAGACAGGGGTGGAGTCACCATCCCTGGAGGGATTTAAAAGGGGAGTAGACACAGCATTTCACAATATGGTTTAGTTGGCGTGGTGGAATCACTCAAATGTTGGACTTGATGACCTTGGAGATCTTTTCCAACCTTTGTGGTTCTATGATTCAATGATTAATGCATTCAAAGCTCTACTCTCCAGCCTGAGCAAGCTCCAGGCAGCAGTGGAGCTGTTCTGTGTTTCCCAAGAGGTGCCAAAATCCCCTCTCTCTGGAGATATGTGAGGTGGGAGAAGACTCTGATAAACATCAGCATCTACGAAATCCCCATTTGTGCTTTGCTTTGGAGCCAGGGCTGGGTTCAGGGATGTCTCTGAGGATAGGCAGGAGCAGAAGGGATGGGCACAGAATATTTTTGGGCTGTAACTGCCCTTTTTCTGAGCAATTACTCTCTTTGTCTCCATTTAAAAACACCTTTGTAAGAAAAGTCTTGACTGGGTCCTGTGAAAGCTCAGGAAAGGAGCATGGAAGGTAGAGCTCAGTGGGATAGAATCTGCAGGGAATGCCAGATTCACCTTTGTGTTGGTGATGGAGAGCTGTGGAGGTTGGGAGGAGTCCACAGGGGGACCCTCGGGGTCTTTCTGGGTTTATAGGATCTGACACAAAAAGAGGGTTCTGAGGTCTCCTTGGCTTGGTAAGGAATGTAAAGGCTGTGAAACATCTTTTGTTTTCATTCCAGAGTGGGGCAGACACTTTGAAACCTCAAATACTTTTGAAAGACAAGAAAGTCATTTCTTCCTCTCAGCAATGCAGTTTAGCAACCGAATTCTTGTAGAAGAAGGAATTCAGAGGCAAATTCTTGTTCTATTATTGTCTTCTGGTTTCTGTTCATGTGGGGTTTTGTTGCATTTTTGGGATGCCGTGTTGCAAGATGCTGTTTATCCTCCAGCCTTGGGCAAGCATTTTGTCCTAAAGTCTTGACCTTGGGATACCCAGGGGAGCTGTGGCTGCCCCTGGATCCCTGGAAGTGTCCCAGGCCAGGTTGGATGGGGCTTGGAGCAACCTGGGCTGGTGGGAGGTGTCCCTGCCCATGGCAGGGGGTGGCACTGGATGGGCTTTGAGGTCCCTTCCAACCCAAACCATTCCATGATTCTGTGATCAGTGATATTTTTATGTAGCTGGAAGGATTTTTGGAGCAGGACTACGCTGGGAAGCTGATCCTGTTTGGAAAGAGCCAGTTATGCTCCAGCAATGTGGTGGATGAACCCACAGTGGCAATTAACCCAGGGAAAGTTGGAGTGTTTCTCCTGCATTCCTCTGGTTGCAAAGCATGTCTTGTCCAACCACACATTTCCAGAAGTGCTGTTAAATCATCCCAAATTGGTTTTTCCTGCCACTGAGGAGGAGCATTCCCACAACTCCTCCTCATCTGCTCAAATACACGTGCACCCTGGTCTCAGAGGTAGGAAAACCAGCTCACACCATCATTTATCTCAGTTATGGCCATTCGAGGCACTAGGATGCTGGTAAATGTGAGAATTCCTTCGTTAGGAAGAGCTCATCATTGGGAGCCTCATTTCAACAGAACCCCCTGTTGACAATTGGCTTCCCGAGCCCCTGCACAAAACAACTCTGTAAAACCACTTGATAGGCAGTGAGGGAATTGCAGCACATTCCTCCTCCGGAATCCCACAAAGCCACGGCAGGAAGCCCTGGAGGAGGCACCAGAGCCCTGTGCCCATGGGCAGCGATTGGGGTGAAACTGGGGGGGCTGTGAATTCCTCTGGAAAGCCCAAATCCCTGGGAGAAGCCCCCAGCAGAGGGACTGCAGAATCCCTTCATGTCCCTGCAGCCCTGGTGGCTCTCCAGGGAGCCAGAGAGCCCCTGCAGGATCCTGGAGAGTGCCATTTGGCAACGTGTTCTCTCCAGCCAAGCCTAATGTGGTGATGAATGCAAGAGGGAATCCATACCGACTTTATCTGCCACACATTCCAGTCTTTCAAGTTCATGGGAGTTTATTATCATTGAGATCATTCATGAATTCTTGGGGAGGATTTTATGTTTCATCAAAAGCAAGATTTAATGCTTTGGGCTTTATCTGTCTCGGGCTCATCTTGGAGGAGTTTGGAGGGGGTTTTATTCTTTATTCAGTACCCAAATTACTTAAATCTGGATGCATTGTAGTTCTGCAAACTACGAAAGATAGAACATAAAAATAATTCTGACAGGCACATCATCAGGAACTGTTCAGGGTTAAACTGGAGTTGGTGTCTCTATACTGAGATGCTTTAAGAAGAAATCAAAAAAAATCCAAAGACCTTTGGATATTTCATGACCTTTTCAAACTGAAAGAGGAGAAAATTAGATGGGATATTGGGAAGGAATTGCTGGCTGGGAGGGTGGGCAGGCCCTGGCAGAGGTTGGGCAGAGAAGCTG
>JAWWEW010000012.1:1185129-1198205 GCA_035583185.1 Anabacerthia variegaticeps | reverse complement strand
AAATTAGATGGGATATTGGGAAGGAATTGCTGGCTGGGAGGGTGGGCAGGCCCTGGCACAGGTTGGGCAGAGAAGCTGCCCCTGGATCCCTGGGAGTGTCCAAGGCCAGGTTGGAGCACCCCGGGCTGGTGGGAGGTGTCCCTGCCCCTGGCAGAGGTGGCACTGGATGGGCTTCAAGGTCCTTCCAACCCAAACCAGTCTGCGATTCTATATTATAGTAAATAATTTTTGATCTTGACTCTGGGCAATATTTTGTGCTTTACTGTTTGTTCTGAAGAAAAAGAAAAGAAAAAGTAATGATAAATATAAAGGGAACATAACCTTTAGAAACCTTTAATTTCTTTTTCCAAGCTGAAGATCCCATGGTCCATGTCAAGGTACCACCACACAGAGTGATTTCAAACCCAGGATGATGGGACCACCTAGGCTGAGCTGTATTCCAAAGGATCCTGTCCAATAATGCTGATATCAAAGAAATGTTTTCTCTTTGATCTCTGTCTTTTTACTTGTTTTTCTAAAGATGTCTAAACCTGATTTTTAAAAGTCAAGTGAAGGAGAACCCATGACATGTCTAAGCTGTTGCTCAGGTGACTGAACCACATGTTAGGCTAGAAATAACCCCATTTTCTCTCTGACCACTGCACCACAGAGCCCTGCCCTGCCCCACAGGAAATCTTTATTTTAGAATTTATCGTGGCACATCTTGATCTTTGCTTGGGCAAAGTAAGGAGAACACACTTCATTAGTTTCCCATGATACGAATGATAATATGGAAGGTCAGTCTTAAATCATTCTCTGATCCCTTTTCTGAAGTCTTTCCCTTTGTCCTTCCATGCAAGGTGAAGAAACCCAAACTGGCTCTTTTCAGGGCTGGGGAGGGGGAAGGCAGGAGGCATAAACTGGAACAGGGAGGGTTCAGACTTTCTACAGAGAACACTTTCCCCCCTTGAGGATGACCAGGCTTGGAACAGCTTGCCTAGAGATGTTGTTGAGATTTTCTAAGTCGTGGGTCATGAGCAGCCCAGTGTGACCCCAGAGGGGACCTTGCTTGGAGCAGAGAGACCCCCTGAGCTCTCCTCCAGCTGAATTACCCCGTGGCTCTGTGAAGTCAACCGCAAGGAAAATAAGCAGAAGGACTTAGAAAAATATTGGAAAAGAGCTTCATTCTTATCTTTCGTGGATCTTTGTCTTCTGAGCAGCCCCTCAGACATGCTGGCAGCAGATTCATTATGACCACTGACATCAGAATTCCCCATGGGCTTCTTTGTGGATGCGCTGCTTACAGCCCTTAAAGACAGATCAACATCTCTGGGTTTGAAAGATTTTGGCTGTAAAAATTCACTTTAGGCCAGAATTGCACATTCACTTCCCTTCTCATGTTGTGCTCCTGACCACAGACTGTCTCAGCATCTTCTGGTCTCTGAACCTTTTGTGCTTTGCACCTTCTCAGTTTGGGTTAGAGCACGTTCCTGTGCTCTGGACTAAGGTGGGAGCTGTTCCTGTGGGAGGTAGAGAACAATACTGAACATAACCACCAAGTTTTGATGAAGGGCCACTGTCAAAGGTGGCTCTGTCCCACTGAAGAGCCCGTGGTGAGACGGGGCAGCCCCAAAGCAGCTTCCTGGAGACTGGTGCCATTTTGCAGTGACAACAGTCATGCAGGGGCAAAACAACCCTCTGCTTTACTCTGTCCTGTGCCAGGCTGGGTGGTGTGGCCAGCACACTGGTGCTGGCATGAGAATACATGGAAAAGAGTCTTGGAGCTCCGTGGAGCAGAGCCAGCCTGGTTCTGTCCTGGAAATCCCAGCTGCAGTTCCCCACCAGCACTGGGGCTCTGCCAACCCCCTTTCCATTCATCCCTCCCCTTCCAAACGCTCCCCATCCACAGAGACAGAAATATTTATGGTCTTTCATGAGGAAATTGCTCTGGTCCCCCCTGCCAACATAAACAACGCCGGGAAAGGACAGGCCTTTATCTCCATCTGATGTGTTGTAGTGGTGGGTTTGTTTTCGCTCTTCCAGGCGGGACGGAGGTGCCCAAACAGCCCTAAAGCCCAAGGCAGTGCCTTGGGTGGCTGCACGGGGTCACCCCACTCCCCTCCACCCTCACCAGCCTTGGGGCTGCAGGAGCCTCGTGCCCACATGCCAAAAACACTTTCAAGGAAAAGCCTTGCTGGATGAGCTGGGGCTGAGGGGTGGGAGAACAGCCAGCCAGGGGATAGCTGACTGTCTGACAGATGCTGGGACGGGCTCCAAGGCAAACATCCCATCAGAAAACATCCGTTCTCAGTCGGCTTGTGCCTTGGCCTGCCCCCCAGCCTGTCTGATCCTCCCTGTCCTGGCTATCCGTGTAAAAATAGAAGAGAAAGGAAAAAGAAACCCAGAGGAGATATCGGGGTGATGGTTTGAAACTGCCAGAGGGCAGGGTAAGGTGGGATACTGGGAAGGAATCCTTCCCTAGGAGGGTGGGCAGGCCCTGGCACAGGGTGCCCAGAGAAGCTGGGGCTGCCCCTGGATCTCTGGGAGCATCCAAGGCCAGGCTGGAGCACCCTGGGCTGGTGGAAGGTGTCCCTGCCCATGGCAGGGGGTGACATTGGATGGGCTTGAACTTCCCTTTCAACCCAAACCATTCTGGGATTCCTGGAAGGTTTGGGAACACTCTCCCTGCTCCCAAACCCTGCATGTGTCCAGCTAAGGTAAGTGCCAGTGAATACTGGTCCAGGTGAGCATCACTTTGGCCACAGTTGGATATACACCCTGTCACTGAAAGTCCTGGGTGGGAGGGCACCTGGTGTCCCACTCCCATGTGGGCATCCCACTTCTGGCTCTGAATTCCTTCTCCACAGGGCTGCTGCAATGAAGGGGCTGCTGCAGTTAATGGAGAGCAATATCCCTAACAACAAAAATTCCTACTTTGGGTCCATAAAATTAGAAATGGTTATGGCAGGGCTGAGGAACAACGGGGAGGTGTAATGGTGGGGAGAAGCACAGGATGGCTGAGGGGATAGGGAAGGAGGTGGGAGAGGGGTCCAAGCTGTCAGCTCCATCTGCTCAGCACCCCCAGCAAGACAGGACTGAGAGCTGAATGCTAGAGGTCAGGAAGATGTGGAAGGCAAAACAACCTTCCTGCAGCACAGCACGGGCCGGAATTCTGGCTGGGGAAAAGGGAGGGCAGAACTGACCCCTGGCTGTGTGGTCACCTCCCCAGTTGTGAACCAGGACGGGCAGCCTCTCATTGAAGGGAAGCTGAAGGAGAAGCAAGTCCGCTGGAAGTTCATCAAGAGGTGGAAGACTCGCTACTTCACCCTGGCTGGGAACCAGCTGCTCTTCCGGAAGGGAAAGTCGGTGAGTCAGAGAACACCCCTTGGATTTCCCCCTCTCCCTGCTGCCCAACACCATTCCCAGGGGTTGCACTGCTCACTTTGCCCCTGGTACTTTTGCCCCTCGCAAAGTGCACGGCAGGGGTGGAACAGCCACAGCCAAGGTGGTGTAGTGGAGCTGTCACTTCTGGGACCCCAATTTTCAGGCGTCTCAAAGACCATCTCCCACCCCCTGCCACGGGCAGGGACACCTCCTGCTAGCCCAGATTGCTCCAAGCCTCGCCCAGCCTGGCCTCGGGCACTTCCAAGGGACATGAGCTGTTCCTTGGGATGGCAGATGATTCTCCCACTCCATCCCCGGGCTCTGTCCCCGCTGTGTTCCAGAAGGACGACCCCGACGAGTGCCCCATCGAGCTCAGCAAGGTGCAGAGCGTCAAGGTGGTGCCGAAGAAGCGGCGGGACCGGAGCCTGCCCCGAGCCTTCGAGATCTTCACGGAGAGCAGGACGTACGTGCTGAAGGCCCAGGACGAGCAGCACGCCGAGCAGTGGCTGCAGTGCCTCAACGTGGCCGTGGCACAGGCACGGCAGCGCCACAGCCACGAGGCCACCACCTACCTATAGCCCCAGGGACCAGGGCTGGCCGCTCCCCCAGTCCCAGCTCCCAGCCATGGGAAGCTGTGGGCATACTGGGATTGCTGGGAGAGCTCTAGGCAGTGCCAGAGGGGCAGAGGTGGCACGCCAGGAGAGAGGGTGTCACCCCGCCCTGCCACGGTGACACTGGTGGTATAGGAGCAGCTGCCACATTCCCATGGGAAATCCGGTGTTTTCCTTCAGCCCAGTGTCCTCAAAGCCAGGAAAAGTGGGCAGAAACAGCCCCAAGCCCTCAAAGCCAGGAAAAGTGGCCACAAACAGCCCCAAGCCCTCAAAGCCAGGAAAAGTGGCCACAAACAGCCCCAAGCCCTCAGCCTGGCTGAGGTGACCAGGTCTCGGTGGCTGCTGACACCACCAAGGGCATTCCAGGTGTAAGGAATTTCTACTCCTCAATCACGTTGATGTAAAGTCAATTTTCCTTATTATTTAATCTCAGTGGACTTTATCCTTTTGCTGATTATAGGTCTCTGTGCTGCTTCTTTCAGGTTGAAACTGGGCAATCTGAAAGGTTTCACACTGCTGGGAAATAATTTTAAATATTTAACTGTTTTGATTTTCCCTCTTTCCTGCTTTTGCTCCCCTCCTGCCTCCTGCTTTTCAAAGTTTCTCCAAACCTGAAAAATTCCCAGTTTGTTTGATTTTCTTTGTCACTCGCAATTGATTCCAAACTGGAGGAAGTGTTGTAGGAGAGACTGAAAGCAAAAGAGGGGGAGAAACTGAAGAAGTCTGGATGTGAGGAAAGTAACTCAGAGATCTCCTAAGGCTGAGTCGAAATAAAATTTGAAATTTTCCAACCTAGAAAAGTGTATCTTAATATTGTTGCCAAAAAGGTGGGGCAAACAAGAAAAAATGCTTTTTGCTGTAACCTGACCCTTCTACTTGGTAGCAGAAGGAGCCAGTGGTGTCCGACAGCTCCGGGCAGAGCGTGGCAATGGAATCTGCATTCTGGAATAGTCTCTTGGAGATTTTAGGTGGCTGGCTGAGGAATCAGAGGGGCAGGAGAAGACCTCTGCCAAGGGCCCAGGAGATGCCTCACCCAGCTCCAGACTTCCCGATGCTCCTGGTGTCTGGAGAGAGGCTGAAATGCTCCAATTCCTGAAAATCCTCGTATTGACTGAAACGTGGAGATGAGTGAGAGATCAGAGCGTGGCCAAGTGACCCAAACCACCCTGTTAAAGCTCAGTCTACTCACAGAGGACAAGGAAGCCCATCCTTTGCAGGCAGCAGGGCCAGGGCAAGGAAAGACACACGATGGGAATTTTCAGGGCCACCCTGGCGCTTGGGAAAGGAGATTTCAGCCATTTCATTTCAATGCCTGGAGCCACAAACCCTTCCTTGGCCCACAGGACCCACCACTGAGTCTAAGGGCAATGAAGTCCATCTCTAGGTGTGAACTCCTGGGTTTATGGTCCTGAGTTCCAGAATTATGTCCTGTAGGAAACACTGAGTTCACCCACGAGTTCAGCGACATGGTAAGTTGGCCACGAGAAACAATTTTAACAGACAAAATAGTCTGTATTTCTTAACCTGGAGGCCAAGGTTCAGTCTGTCACCTAGGAATGACATCACCAATGTCATGACATCATCGAGGTGTGAGGCAAACAGGGCTCTGCTTCTCCTGCTGTCCCCAGGCTTTGTCACCAGCACTTGGCTGTCACCAGGCACTCACATCCTTCCTCCCAGTCCCAAGGGGATGGGAACAATATGGAAAGCACAGCTCTGGAGTCAGAGAGAGCCCAGGTCCTGTGCCAAACAACCATCCCCTCAAATAAGCAGCTTAGCCACACTTCTCCTGCCTCAAATTAAAACTTGGAGGAAAATAAAAGAGAAATTCAACTGGCAATTTATTCTAGTCATGCTCCTAAAAGGAGAAACAGAAATCATCCATCTAGTGCAGGCTGAGAGCCGGGAATTTCTCAAGCAAATATATAAATAGTTTTTATTGGTTCTTTTTAAAACAATGAGTATAGAAACGCTTTGGATTTAAATAATAAAAAATATAAAAGGAGGGAACATGTTGGTAGCTCTGGCTGTGCTGTATTTCCTTGGTTGCTTTGCTCACCCTTGCAGATGACAATGTTGAGAGCTCCTGGTGGGCTCAAAAGAGGGGGCTTGGGCACTTCTTGGAAAAAGGGATTGATGGAAACACCCTCCTTGGCCACAGCCCTAGGACTCTGCTGAGCATCTGCTCCTCCCTGCCAGGCACAGCCTCTGTCCTGCCCAGTTTCCAGCACAAAAGGTGTTGCTGTGTCTCTCTGGGGGTGTGAGTTCCCCTTTCCTGTGCACTCCTCTCCTTCAGGCAGCGTTTGGTGGGGGAACCCTCACCGTGGTGGGGAGAGGGACCAGTCCCAGCCCTGTCCACGTGGGACACCAAACCCACCTGGTGTGTCCCCCCGGGGCAGCAGCAGTGCCATTTCCAGGGGGTCCATGGAAGCAGGTGAGCTTTGGGGGGTGCTGGCCATGACCCTGGGGCTCAGCCAGCCTGTCCCCATCACAGGGAGAGCTCCCAGTCCAAACCAAGCCCCCCAGTCCCCTCTACAGACTGGAGGCACAGACCAAGGCTTAGGATCCAAACCCGAGCCCACAGCTGGAAAACCAGACCAAAATGCAGACCTGAACACTCCTGAATGTGACCAATTCCCACACCCTCCGGGTTTTACAGACCAGCATCACTTCTCCAGGAAACAAATCCTTCAAATATTGCCTTCCACTTACGTGCTCATCCCTGCATAAGGACAACAATCCATGTGTTCCTGGGAGGGCTGATGTCCACTGTGATTTCTGTGCCCCAGCACGCAGACCTTCCAGGAATCCAAGCTTGGAGCAGTGTGTGGATCCCTCTGCACTCAGGAATAAGTGGTGCCACTTCCTCACCTGCCACTGTGCTGCCAAAGGGAGGGATGGGCTGGCTCTGGCTCTGGCTCTGGCTCTGGCTCTGGCTCTGGCTCTGGCACAGCAGGGCTGGCTCTCACCTCTGGGCCAGGCACCTCTGCAGAGAGGGCAGAGCTGACCCAGCCCAGAGCTGCTCTCCTACTGGGAGCACTGGTGCCATGGGTGGGCTTCCAGCTGAGCACAGTCCACAGGGGATCCACTGGAGAGGAGCCCTGCTGGGAATGGCAGTCAGGCTGGATGACCTCCCCAGGGTCCCTGTGAGCAGGAACTATCCTGTGATCTACACTGGGGCAAGAGGAGTCCCAGAAATGTCTCTGCAGCTGCAGTCACTGTGTCCAAACCCACTGCAAGGCACATCCCTGAGCCTTCCTGCGCTGTTTGGGGCTGCCAAGGGGACTTCTCTCCCCAGGGGACTCCTAAGACAAAAGCATGGCCATGAGCTGCTGTGGGGCAAATGTTCTTTTTGCAAATGGCTCCTTCTGCTCCCTTGGCACCTGGGCCGTGCTGGTCAGCTCTTTGTGCCCAGACAGGTGCCCCTGTGCCCAGATGGGCTGGCAGGGTCACACCTTCCACACCAGGTGAAAAACATGAGTGTTCACCCACAAACCTCCTTATTAAACCGTTGTTTCCTCATCAGCTCTCAACTGTGCTTGAACATTTCAATTAAAATCACTTTGACATTATTCCTGCTTTGCTAAGCTCTGAGTGGGGCCCATTCTGCAATCCCACCCAGAATTTCCAAGGACATGCGTGTGGAGGGCGGGCTGGCTGGGACTCCCCGACCCCCGTGCGCTTCCACGGGGCTCCCACTGACGGGATTTCCTAGAAATGTGAACCATATTGCACCAGCACTGCCCTCCCAGGGCTGAGCCCGGGCTGGGAAGTTGTCCAAGGAAATTTCACCCTCCAATTCCCTCCTCCTCCCCACGCAAATCATTCCCCAGCGTGTCCGACAGGAATGGGATCACGCAGGCTACAAATGCTCAGGTGCTGCCCACAGCATCCCACACAGCGTGGGATAAGTGGGAGAAGCTGGACGTTATTTTTCCAGCTTTTCCAACTCCAAACCCAGCAGCCCATGGGAATAACCTTGCCTGCTTCTTGCTGACAAGTTGTCTAATTCATCTCGGTGCCGGTGACTAATATTCCTTGGGTAAAATCCTTGCCCTCGCTGAGGTCAGAAGCAAAGCTCCCGTTAACTCCAACAGGGCCAGGGTTTGATTCAGATCCACCCCTGTCCTGGTGGCACCTTGACAGCTTCCTACACTCCCCAGGCTTGGGCAGCTGCAGGAACACAATCCCTTCCCTCCCCACTGACAGACCTCAGTCACCTGGTTTGCAGCGAGGAGTATTTTGGTGAGAAAAGCTCCTTCTCTCCCTTTGGGCAGCATGGAGAACCATCTGTGCCTCCAGCAACCTGCACTGTGACCATCCTGAGGGACCTGTGTCCACCCTGCTCCTCTGCTTGGACAGGGACAGTGCTCCAGCAGCTTCTCATGCTGAACTGGCAGGAGGAAACAAGAAATGGGTTTTAGTTGGGATTTTTTTTCCATAGAAACATGCCTGCAGCAGTTAGGAAGTATTTATGCTGCACCTGTGAAGGAACAGACAGTGATTAATTAGATGTCAAATTACAGCTCCAGTGAGTTGGCTCAATTATACCATAAATCTCCCCGTTGTCTCATTAGGCAAAGAAAGAGGCAAAATCAGACTTGATCCATCTGAGTGTTTCACTGAAATGAGCCAGAGCTTTCAAAGCAGTTTGTGTTGGGGATGGTTGTGTCAGGACATGGATGGCCCTGGACAGCCCCACCTGGGACCCCCAGTGTCCCATCCAGGGCCTCCATCCCACCCTATAGGAGCTGATCCTGGTCCTGCCCCACCACAGGATCCCCCCAGCCCCAGGGAGCTCTGAAAGGTCTCACACAGTCTCAGAACATCAAAAGATTCAGATTGATTTGCTCCTACAAGCATGGGCAGTGTCATAAAAACATTCTGTCCACCTTATGTGCATATAAACTGCCCATCCCTGGAAGTGTCCAAAGCCAGGTTGGACGGGGCTTGGAGCACCCTGGCATAGTGGAAGGTGTCCCGCCCAGGGAATGGGATGGTCTTTGGGTTCCTTCCAACCCAAACCTTTTTGTGATTCTATGATCATCCTGGCATTTCAATAACTGCAACTTTTAGGACACACTGAAATCACTTGGCTTTTTTAGGACAGAAGTGCCAGTATGTTTAAGCAGCAGTCATTGTTTAAGAGCCAAGTTTAGACTCCTGGTCTCTGCTCCTGCCCTTCCCTTCTGGCTCCTCCTCAGCAGGAAAGTCACCCTGGTTTCAGTGCACAGAGCGTGGGCAAAGACCATTAGAAATCCTTGATCACAGAAGGGACACCGATGCCTCCAAGTTAGGAGCAAAAAACCCTGTTTTCTAGTTACTGGAATTATTCATGGAAAAAATGTGTGTCTGTAAGAGGGTCCTTTGTTTTACTGGTTTTTTGTGAAAGATAACTTTGTGTTAGCCCGGAACGCTCTTGTTAAAGTCTCCAAACCTTTGGTGGAATGACTCTTTAGTTAAGGGTAAACAGCAGGAGGAGGCCACGTGTCTCACTACAGCCCCACAACCAAAGGCTTCTGCCTGGCTGTGGGCTGGGGCTTTCAGCCCAGGGGAAAACATTCCTGGCCAGGGGTGTTGTTTTTCCTTTGAAGGACACAAGTGTGAAGATCCTTTGCTCCAGTGGTGCTCAGGCAGCAGCACAGTGTATTTTTCCAGCTGTCCATGACTCTGCCTCAGTTCAGAGTCACAGAGTCCTGGGATGGTTTGGGTTGGAAAGGACCTTAAAGACCATCTTGTCAGAGCTGTACAGGATTGGGCTCACTGTGTTCTCATCAGATGCCTTGCAGATCTGGATCCAGCAGGACAGGTGTCCGGGATAACTGGGCCCAGACTGTCATCAGTGGGACAAACAGGGAAGGCTGGGCTGGGTGGATCTGTAATCCCAGAGAGGAGGCCATGCCCAGCATCACCTCCAACAGGAACCAGTAGGAGATGCTCGAGGAGAATGTGGATAAATATTGAATGACCCCCTCTCTGCACCATCCTCTGTGTCAACACCAGTAGACATTTCAGGGGCCTCTGACTCCAGAACCTGACATTAAATAATGAGGTTTTCATAGAATCACAGAATCCCTAAGGTTGGAAACGCCCTCTAAGACCATCAAGTCTGTTCCCCAGCACTAACCCATGTCCCCAAGTGCCACATCCACATGGCTCTGAAATCCTTCTAGGGATGGGGACTCCACCACTGCCCTAGGCAGCCTGGTCCAATCCTTTTTAAAGCCAATTTTTCCCAATCCCTTTGGGAGAAAAGAGGGAAAAAAGAAGTCCCGTGGACTTCCATTCTGAAAGGGAAAACAGAGCGGGAGTCTCAGTGGGATGTGACTGGATGGAGTGAGAGTGATGGCACCATCAGTTGGGAGGCACAGGCACCCCCAGGTCACCCACTGCACCCCTGAGCCTGCTGGGGCCACAGACCTTCTCCTGCAGGGCATCTCAGCAAACACTGAGGATTCACCACATTTCCCACTGGGCCTGGTTGTTTCAGGGAAGGTCTAGATAGAGGCATCTTGTTTGGATCAGTACATCTTGGGTTACAAAACACAGCTTGACATGAAGCCCAAAAATGCCAGCAATGCCTTTTGTCCACCAGTGGGTTTCAGCAGCTTCTTAAATGTTCACAGATTGTGGAGGGAGGCAAAATGTGACAGGCCCTGAGGGGCCCCACTGGGGACACCTGCCATTTATTGGGGCTGTGTGAGTTTACACAGCACACTCTCCCTTAACCTTCGCTGCATCCCAAAGTGTGCCTTGGTAAAATTTAGAGCACTGCAGAACAGTCAGCTGGACTTGGCCAGGACTGGCTGGAATGTTCTCATAAATCAGCAAGCAAGCAGGGTTTTCTCAGCTCCCGGAGAGGTGGGAATGCAGAGGGGAGTGCCTGGGATCACAGAGATCCAGCTGCTGGCCTTTAGGCATTAAGTGGCACGTGGCAGAGAGCTATAAAATGGGCAGTGTGGCATGGAGAGGGTGAGCAGGGTTTGTGGATGGGATAAGGAGATGGTGGCTCAGGGCTTCCTTGTCAAAGGGTTGTTGGGTGGTGAGATTTTATATCAGAAATGTTCAGCAAGGAAAGTTCACCCAAAGTATAAGTCTGTTGGCTCTGACCCACAGACTCCTGAATTTGCTGGGAGCTGGGTGAGGACCTGAAGAAAGCCATGGTGGGGCCTGCTTGGTCTTGGACTCCTTGAGAAGAGTAGAAGAGCAGGATGCTGAGCAGCACCAGTGTTTGCTGGGATCCAGGACAGCTGTTTTGGGGGTGTGGAGGTGGTACCACCCCGGCCCCATCTCTCTGGAGGCTCTCCAAGCAGAGGTGGGAGCAGGTAAATGTCCAACACCTGGTGTAACCCTGTGATGATTTGAGCTCTGGATGCATGGAGAGTTATCCCAAAGGAGCAAAGAGCTTTAGGAGAGGCCTTGGTCTGCTCCAGAGTCAGTAGAGGGAAGGGGCAAACATTTGGGGAAGCACAACCTGTGAAATCCATCAGCCTGAAATCATAAATTGACTATTTTGATGGGCACAGGAGAATCAGAGCTCCTCAATACCTGCTCGAGGTCCTGATGTTTGCAGCTGGCTGAGTCATTTAGGTTTTCTATTAAGCTCCAGTGCAGTTAAAGTGGTAATTCTAGTGAACTGAATTTTCTTTTGGTAATGATGTATGCAAATGGGCTTCAAGGGAACAATTGGATTATGCTGATCCCTTCTGAGGGTTGCACTGTGACACCAGTGCAGGCGTCTGGCATGTTTTGGGTGTACGATCAGCACTAGTCTTGTTCTGCTGCACAACAAGGGCAAAAGGTCCTTCTTCCACCCCTCCTGGTATTATCTGCAGGTGCAAAAGGGCCACAAAATCCAAATTTACACATATTGAACCTGACATAATTCGTCATTAGTACAGTCCCATTTGCAACTACTGCAGGATAAATCTGGAATTTCCCTTCTAATATTGCTGAGCTTCCCACTCCCTCCCCGGAGCTGGCTGAGCCCCTCTGAAGCCCCTCTCCCCTGCAGGAGCCACTCCTAACAAGCCTCTATCAAAGGTGCTGCAGACAGGCAGGAGATCGTGGGTGTTCCTTTGATTTTTTCCAGTTCAACTCACTTCCAAATTTAGTTTTACCTGAGGTCAAACACAAATGCTGTGAAGTTTTGGGTTGTTTCACAGTAAAGTGCTGCCTCCTGCTGGGAAAGGGGCCCTGTAAAACAGACTGTGCAGTAATTTATTACAAAGGATTCCTTTCCCCTGGACTCTGGGAAAGGGCTTTGCAGAGATTGCTCCGTCGGCGGTGAAATTCCTCCAAAATAAGAATTATTCAATAACGTTGACCAAAATGAGAACTATATTAAAGAAAAGCCTTGCTCTAATGTGTGATGTTGTACAGTGTTGGCAGAACTTTGCCCATAAAGGTAGAACTCCCTATTTCTGTCGATCATTGCACACCCTGTATATGTTAAATACCAGTTCTCTCTCGGTGCTATAGGAGCAGAGCTTATTGATGAGATCTAGAACTAATTAATTCAAATTACCAGTTTCTTTGGCTTGCAAATGGCTCGTGTCCTGTCAGTACAATATCTGGGGTGTTTGATATTGCTGTAGGTTCTATCAGTAAGGAAAATCTTGCCCATATATTCTCACTTTGAACTCCTCTCCCTTTGCTGGTGGTGTCTCAGAGTCCCTTCCTGCCTGTGACTGATGGGGTGACATAAAAATAACCATCCTGATGTTTTTCTGCAAAGTCCCATCAACCCACTAGATGGCAAACAACCACTTTAAAAAGTCCACAAATACAGTTGTCTTATATAAATAAAACCACTGATGATTTGCAAAGGAATTACTTTTCTGTTTATAGTTAAGCCAAAAGTATAGTGAAGCTTGTCAGAAAAACATTAGGAAGATAGAATATTAAAAGCTCTTTCACATTCTTGGATCCTGAGGTACAATATGAGCTTTCACATGGAATGGTTTGGGTTGGAAGGACCTCAAAGCCCATATAGTCCTACCCCTGCCATGGGCAGGGACACCTTCCACCAGCCCAGGTCACTCCAAGCCCCGTCCAACCTGGCCTTGGACACTCCCAGGGATCCAGGGGCAGCCACAGCTT
>JAWWEW010000012.1:1158898-1179377 GCA_035583185.1 Anabacerthia variegaticeps | reverse complement strand
TGGAGTGCCCAGCCCTGGAGGTGCCCAAGGCAGGACTGGCCGTGGCACTCAGAGCTCTGGGCTGGGGACAAGGTGGGGACCGGGCACAGGGGGGGCTTGGTGACCCCAGAGGTCTCTCCCCAGCAGCTCCCTGAGCCAGGGACACTGACAGGGACACACTGAGGACTGAGGGACACTGAGGGGCACACTGAGGGACACCCTGAGGGCTGACGGACACACTGAGGGACACACTGAAGGATGAGGGGCACACTGAGGGGCACATTGAGGGCTGAGGGGGACACTGAGGGACACACTGAGGGATGAGGGAGACAATGAAGGGCACACTGATCGCTGAGGGGCACGCTTTGACGGGCACACTGATCGCTCACCGACACACTGAGCACTGGGGGGCACGCTGAGGGGCACACTGATCGCTGACGGACCCCGCCCGCTGCCCACACAACATGGCGGGCGCGGCCCCTCAGGCGGCCCTGCCACTCAAACCGGGCGAGCCAATCAGGAGCCGCGGCTGGGCGCGCGGGGCGGGACTTCCCGTTGCGCGCGCGCGCCGGGCCGCGGTGCCGGCCGCGGAGGGATACGGGGCGATGCGGCCGTTCCCAGAAGTGACGCACCCGCGGGTGGCGCGGCCCGTGGGGGGCATGTCGCGACAGCGGGGCCATGTAGCGACCGGGGGGACTGTCGCGACAGCGGGGTGCGACAGGCGGGGCTGGCGGTGGCCCGTGACAGGCCGTGCGCGGGCGCTGTGCCCCTCCGCGTGTCCCGCCGTGAGGGGCCGTGTGGGGCTGTGCCCACATTTGTCGCCGGCAGCGCCCGGAGCCGCGCGGGGTGGGGCGGCTTTTTGCCCGATTTTCCCCCAATAATGGAGGCGGGAGGGCGCGGCTCCTGCCCTCGGTTTTGCTGCATTTTATGTGTTTTCCCCCCGTGTGGCACTCCCAGCCCCGCAGGAGCCGGGGCGGCCCCCAGGCCCGGCCTCGTCCCGCGGGAGCTGCGGCCGAACGAGCAGCACCGGGGGTGCCTCTCGCCCCCGAGGGAACCAGGCCCCTTCCACACCCGGTCCCGGTGTCGGGACAACCCCGGACGCTTCTCGGCCCTGTTCCCATTCCCGTATCGATTCCCTCTGCCCCGGTCCCGTCCCCGTTCCCTTCTCCTGTCCATTTCTTTTCTCTCTCCCACTCCCATACCCGTCCCCATTCCTAATTTCCCCGTTCCCGATTCCCATCCCTATTCCCAATCCCATTCCCATTCTTGGCTCCCGTTCCCATCCGTATTCCCGATTCCCATACCCATTCTCTTTCCCATTTTCAATTCCCCATTCCCATTCCCGGTTCCCTATTCCCATCCCCATTCCCAATCCCCATTCTCCATTCCCTATCCCAATCCTCATTCCCTATCCCCATTCCCATCCCCGATCCCCGTTCCCTTTTCCCATCCCTAGTTCCCGTTCCCATTCCCCATTGCGCCATTCCCTGCCCCATCCCCGTTCCCCGTCGAGGCGTGTCCCTCCGCGCGGACTCTTTTCCCGGCGCGCCCCGCGCGCGGCGCCGTGCCCGCGTCACGGCGTGTCCCGCGCAGTCCGCGCGCGGCCGCCCCGCCGAGCGCACCGGGCCCGCCGCTCTCTCCGCTCCGCTCCGCTCCGCCATGGCCGCCGCGCACCCCGGCCCCGCCGCGCCCGCCGCGCCCGCCGCGCCGCCCGGCATCCTCATCGGCGACCGCCTCTACTCCGAGGTGTCGCTCACCATCGACCACTCGCTGATCCCCGAGGAGCGCCTCTCGCCCACGCCCTCCATGCAGGACGGGCTGGACCTGCAGTGCGAGACCGACCTGCGCATCCTGGGCTGCGAGCTCATCCAGGCGGCCGGCATCCTGCTGCGGCTGCCGCAGGTGCGGCCTGCGCGGCGGGGAGGGAGGGAAGGGAAGGGAAGGGAAGGGAAGGGAGGGCGGGCGCCGCCATTGTGGCGCTGGGCGGGCCGGGCGGCGCGGGGCGCGCACAAAATGGCGGCGGGCACTGACGGCCCCTCTGCCTCGCAGGTGGCCATGGCGACCGGGCAGGTGCTCTTCCACCGCTTCTTCTACTCCAAGTCCTTCGTCAAGCACAGCTTCGAGGTGAGCGTCTCGGGCGGGGCGGGCTGCTCCCCTCCGGCCGCGCGGGTTGGCTTCGTGACGCGTGGAGCTCTGGCCTTAGCGGGGTAAACAGCATTGCCTTAACGGGGACGGGGGTTCCTTTCAGATTGTTGCCATGGCCTGCATCAATCTCGCGTCCAAGATCGAAGAGGCGCCCCGCCGGATAAGGGACGTGATCAACGTGTTCCACCACTTGCGGCAGCTAAGAGCAAAAAGGTAAGATCGGCTTCGTGACGAACACCCCCCGTTGCTCTGATGTGCCCGCAGCGCTCCGCTCGCAGTGTTCCTCCAGGCTAAGTTCAACGACCCACAGTTGAGAAGGGGTGCTCCTTGGCTGCTCTGTAGGCAGTACAGTGCAGTCCTCACTTCTGCTCTGGTGCACTTGGGAGACCCGTTTCTCTTATTTATTTAGCTACAAGTCACGAGTTTTAGGGCCTAGTTTCAGTCTGGTTGTAGTTTTAAGTTTGGTAATTGATTCCTTTGTTGTTCTATTGTTACTGAAAGGTAGTCTTAGGTGTGAGTAGCCAGTAGTGGGTCGCCGTGTATTCTCCAGAATTTTAACCATATTCAGTAGTTTTAACGCCTTTTTCTCGTGAGCATGTGGTGTCCAGGTGTGGTTGTGGTGCCAATAACGCACCATCTAAGAAAAGATGTTGAATTTTCAGTGATGGTAGTAATTACCTTCTAGGAAAAAAAACAATTGTAGAAAGTACCTGGGAAGAGGTCTGGTTTGTCCTGCAGTGCGTGCAGCTTTAATGAGGAGGTGTGTGGGAGTGAGTCTCGGATTCTGGAGGAATCTTTAAGTGCAGAAAGTGGGAGTTGTGTTGTCCTGGTGCTGTGTGCCTGTGGAGGTGCAGGGGGGCTCACCTGGCCCTGTGCAGGTGGTGTAGGGCTGTCCCAGCTGTGAGTGACCAGTGCTGCTTTGTGTGCGAAGTAATTAACGATGTAGTGAGGAACGAGGAGTGGTTGAAGGGGAGGAGTTCTCTAAGTTGCTGTTAAACACAAAATCTCCTTAATTCTGTCGGGCACCAGTATTACAGTCTGGGATTGGAGGCTTCAGCTTTGCTTTCAGTGGCTGATTGCCTGAAGTTTAAGGTACTCTGTAGTTACAAGATTTTTTTTTTTCCCAGCTAGATTATTAAGTTCATACTTTATTTCTCTGCCTTGTGTCACCAGGTTACAGCGGGAATTTAATCTTGAGTGTCGTGTAACCTTTTCTGAGAAACAGAGCAGAAATCCCCGAGGGAAACCAGCTGTTTGTTGTTGTCTTTATCCTGGTTATGCTTCTGTTGAAGCCAGAACTTTGGCTTTCGCTGCCTTGTGCTCATTTTTCCTTAGTTAGCTGTAGATACATGAAGAAAGAGTCAGTGTTACACATTGGAACTTAGTTTTGTTCTTTGTGAGTTTTAGGTTGTTGTGGCCCTGAGAGAATTGTGCGAAGTGATGTTGGGTGTGAGTTCAGAGGAATTGCCTTCCACAGTTATGATAAGGGAGTCTGGTTGTTGGAATTATTGGAGCAGGTTCAGTGATTAGTAATGTTTTGGCCTCCGTCCAGGCAGTGAAGGTTAATTAATCATATGCCTTGCTTGTCTTTGCCATGAGAATACAAATTAGTTGTTTCTTTGTGCTGCGTGAAGGATCAGAGAAACTGAACTTAACCTGTGAATTTAAATCTTTCCAGCTAGCCTGTTCCAAATCCCACCTTGTGCATGTTACATGGTGTCTAAAGTGCATCATGTCGAGAGAAATCGTGCACTGCTACCCATTATTTTCGGGAGAAATGGGTATTGTTGCTCTGCGATTCTGAGTGAATCTGCATGAAATTAACCTTAAAATGCTGCTGCAGTCTGACATTCAGACTTGCACACATCCCCTTTTTTTTTTTCTTTAGCAAGCAGGATGTAAACGTTTTTCTGTACTTTTTACAAGCTGACAATTCCATCACCTGTACACGTTATTAACTTCAACTCTTTTTTCCCTTGCAACCGACTATACAGCGACCAGCTACATTTACCAAAGCCTGGGTGATGTGGAGTGGTACATAAAGATGAAGCTGTCGTCATGGCAACAGTGAGTGAAGTATCGAAAATCCCCAAGGAGAAGCCAGTGCTCTGAGAATAGGTCACTGGAATCGGGGGACTAACAGGTTGGCCGCTGGTGAACCATTTGGAAGAACTCCTGTATCTTGTTATAAGCTTTTTTCTTTGCTGTCCAGGTTTTTAGAATACTAGCTTAACCTTTTATTTTATTTTTTTACTGAAGCTAACACTTAGGCCGTAGTTAGTTTCTCACACACAACCCAGAACTGAAACACTCAGGCTGCTGTACTTTCTTTTCTAGTCTAGTATTTCTGTTAACCGACGCTCTTAACCTGCACACGTATTTGGGGTAGTTTGGGTAGGCTTTGCTTTCTTTCTTAACCAGTTTTGGGTTCTTAGTTCCACTTTCTGGCTCTGTATAATTGCAGTTTGAATTCGTGGTAAAACCAGTATACAGAAGTCTTGAATTTGTAAATTTATATCAATTATGATGTAAGCAGTCCCTTTTCTATGTACCTGTTTGCAGAACTGGGAATTGCATTGGAATTTTCTTTTTGTGAGACATGTAGTCAACTGAGGTGGTATTTCTAATGCTGAGAAGAAAGAAAAATAAGTGTTTTGGACAAGCATATTTTCTCTTGGGTCTCTGATGAGCAAATGTGATGTAGAACTGCATGTAAAATGTTTGTGTGCATGGAGAAAAGCTATGGAAAAACTGCTTTTAAATAACTGTGTCCCGAAACATGTGTTCTGAGCAAAGTGCAACTGTTGTTTAACTTGTAGAATGTAGTTTGAAGTTGATTTTATTTCTTCTAAATGTGCTTGAAGGCTGCAGAAAGTCCTGAGACTGGAACCAAATGTGACTGGTGTCGTGCTGTAACCTCACACATGGTGCTTTGAGACTCAGTGAGCTGCTCCTCGCTTGTGTTGCAGCACACAGGTCCCTGCAGTGGGTTTGGAAGTGGCTGCATTAATGTGACACGCTTAGTGCTCTTCAAACTGTCCTGCAAATCTGTGCTGCTTGGATTTATGATCTTGGAGACAGAGAATTGTGTTCTTGTATTGACCAGCTTAACAGATCTCTGGTCTTTGAAATGAGATGCTGCTGTTGTGCTGAACTTGTCAGAAGTACTTTGCTCAATATGACCATAATTACACACAGGGCACTGTTCCTCCAAAGTATTAGTCATCCCAAAGACATCAAAGTTTAATATTAACATCGAATGAAACTGCAGCTGTGTTGAGAACTTGGGTCTCATTTGTCAGAGTGATTTATAAAAAGGGGTATTTGCAATTCATTTATTGTCACAAGCACATTACAGTGTGTGTTAATCTGTTGGGTTGTTACACAATCTGAATCCCAATCAAGTTTTACGTCCAAGTGTTGGACTGGCTTCCCAGAGGGAATGCTGCGTGCTCTGTTGTTAATGATAAAGTCTTGCCTGGAGCTCTAGTGCTGACCTGTAAAACAGATCCAAAGAATTTGCAATACTCCTTGGCTATACAGGACTTGAAACTTATATATTTTATACATAAGGTTTTAAGTTATTTTTCTCTGGCTTGGTACTTGGACCTGAAATAATTCTTGAGAACTAAGTGCAGCAAATGCAGTAGCAAAGTTCCTCTTTTTTTCTTAGTAGAAGGCAATTTTCCAAAGGGAAATCTCTGAAGTTTCCAACTTGTAAGTAATTGTTTACCAGCACTTCAGAGTTTATGCCAAAAACGCTAAATCGGTGAGTCTTAACACCATGGAGAACTTGACTTTTGCCAGTAATAAAGTGCAGTAAAGCACTCCAATCTCTGCAGATTTTTATTTTCCATAAGTGGATAAAAGGCTGCATTGGTCTTTATTTCTGGAAATGCTGCCTGGATAAACTGCTGTTTTCCATGGCTTCCTTAGAGCTGTAGATCCCTCGAATTTGTGACCAGAGTAACACAGGACACCAGAGTAAAGCAGAGCACACTCGGGCTGCTGAGTTTCCTGTCACTTCATTGTGGCACATGTGCTGAGTGTCTGAAGTGTTGGTGCTGATCCTGTGGCCCTGTGGAAGGACAGTGAGAACTTAACACACAGTACGGCTCACGTCTGTCCTGCTGCACCTGCAGCTGCCTTAACTGCCTTACACAGCTGTCAGGGAGTGCAGGGCCTTGTGGAACAGGAGTTGTTGGATGGGCTTGAGCAGTCCTGGTGTCCCACTGGGGATTGTCTGAAAGTCATGGCTGGCCTAAGTCTTTGATCCAAGATTTCCCACCTCTGATAAAGTGTTTTTTCTAGCACACTGAGTCTGAACACCCAAACTTGCTCTGGATGATGCTTTGCAGATGCTGTTAGTGCCAGGGATCTCTAGATGAAATTGTGTAAAGCAGTACTGGAGGAAATGTTATAAATTCCAGTATAATTGATTGGAATGAATTGGAAGTGACTCAGTTTCACTGATGGCAAGAACTTGAGACTTGAGCTTGGCTCTCCCATTCTCCCACTCCAGAACGCTGTGTTTAGCCTGCCTTTGGAGTGCTGGAGTGTTCAGATAAAACCAACTTCTCACTGAAGTAGTTACCTGAAAGAAGCTTGGAAAGTTTTTCATTTCCAGTTAATTTGGGCGGGGCGGGGGGGAAGTCTGCAAAATAATCAACCAACCAAAAAACCAAACTCAAACAAAAAAAAAATCCCTGTATTCTGACTGAGTTTATTTAGAGTAGCAGAAATTGCAGACTTCATAAACTTGCCCTGATAAGTGAGAGTAGCACTTAACTAGGAAAGTTATGGCATTTCTTAGGAGACAGGAATAGTAAGGGCTGGTGCTTGAGTTGTGGGTCCTTCTGGCACCAGGAAGCTGCAGTAGTTCCTTACAGACCTCAGAGCTGCTTCTCAGCCCCTTGGGAAGAGCAGGGGAACTCCTGCTTCAAGTGCATGATTGTCCAACGTGATGGTTTTATTGGAGAAGTGGAGGGTTTGTTGTGTCCTTTGCCAGTGGCAGTCAGCATCTGTCCAGAGGACTGCAGAAGTCCTGGCATAAACTGGGTTATGGAAGTTGGGAAGCTCCTCATCCAGTATGATAACTAAATCAACCCTTTTTCTTCCTGGAGTGGGAACCCTGGAGTTTGAGTGTTTTCTGTGCTCTGTGGCCAGTCAGGGAAGTGAGGTTCACTCATGGAATTTGCAAGTTAGCAGTGAAATGTTTTCTCTGATGAAACAAGCTGTATTTTGAGTCCACTTTGCATTACTTGTTTTTCCTTTGAAGGTAATGTAAAATAAATGTCACCAGTGCTTGGGATGTATTGGGTGTATCATGCACACAAACTGTGGCTTATTAGAGCATAAGGAACTCCAAAAGCATTTTTCTGCTGTGGAAAGCATGTGGAATGTGTGAGGCATATTACAGGGGAAAAGCTGGTGTGTGTTCAGGAGGAAGTGGGTTAGAACACACGGTGTGGAATGTGGAAAGGTCAAGTCCAAGCATGGACAAAGCAAACAACATGAAGTGGAGTGTGATGTTTGTGCAGAAGGTGTGCAGCAAGTTATTTGAGTTCAAAGTGCTTTGCAGAGTTCAGGCATTGGGTTTGGAAGGAGTTAGGACTAGACAGTGCTAGAGTTTGAAATCTGTGGAATGAGCTCTTGTTTTGCAAATGCATCGGTGGCAATATCCATGATACCCGCTGGTGAGTGGGTGCTGGGTCCAGAGTCACAGGCAGATCTGTCACCCTGCAGAGGGGAATCCTGGGCTTTACTCAGCTTTTCACACATCACAGAGGCAGGGCTGTCTCGTTCTCTGAAAGCTGCATAATCTTTTGAGTTTTAGGAAACTGCAGTTCCTAAAGCACAAGGAACTGTGCACAAGTTGCTACTTTAATATTAATCAGGAATAACCCTGTTCTGCCTTACTTTAGCTTTGAAGTCCTAGGTGGCAAGGGCAGTTGTGTCACATTCCTTCCCCCCCCCCTGCGATGGAGAGTGAAGGTTCTTTGGGATCTTCCCTGCCACGTGGCTCCCTCCAGCAGCTGGAGCAGTGCAGCTTGCATACACAGGAGCAGGTTATTTTTTATCTCAGCCATCTAATCTGCAGCTAGTCAAAAGCAGCAACTAAACTAGTTTATCTAAACTTGGACAGCACAAGATTAATGCTTAAACTTGCTTGCAGGAGTTGAAAACCGGTTTCTGTTGCCATTAGTTGGTTGGAAGGGAAAACAGAGTTGCCGTTATTTTTGGATATGCAAAACAGTTTTGATTTTATTTCTTGCAAACTATAGGACTCCAAGCCCCCTGATACTTGATCAGAACTACATAAACACCAAAAATCAAGTAATCAAAGCAGAAAGGAGGGTACTGAAGGAGTTGGGATTTTGTGTTCATGTCAAGCATCCTCATAAGGTGAGTTCTCAACAATAATATAATTGTAACTATTACTCTACCTTGATGGCATCCGTGTGAACTGTGGAACAAGAAACACAGGTGTCAAAATGACCTGAATTCTTCCCTTTATTCCTCTGTAGTTACTGTTAATGTTTTTGCCAGACTACTTGGGCAAACAGTCATATCGACTTCAGTTGAAATTGCTTCCTTGGGAACGCTTAAAAGTGGTGGCTGGTTTTGAAAAATCACAGAAAGGTAGTGAAATAAAGAATTGTCTGAACACGTGGGAAGACTCTTGGGGTCAGTCCTGTGCAGGGCTAAGAGTTGGACTCGGTGATCCTTGTTGGTCCCTTCCAGCTCAGCATATTTTGTGACCTGAGAGCTTATAGTGTGTGCTTAGAAAAGGAACCCTTGTAGTTTGGGAATACTGTTTGATTTTAAATATTTATATGTTTACTTCCTTACTGTTGCTTTACATGTTAAAACTGAGTCTTTTTTTCCTCTTTCTCCCCACCCCCCCCTTATTCCTCAGATCATTGTTATGTATTTACAAGTCCTAGAATGTGAACGTAATCAAACCCTGGTACAGACAGCCTGGTAAGTTACTTTCCATTCTTTTCCTAGCCAGGAAAATAGTAGCAGAAAAACAAGCCTGATGATCCATATGCAAAGCAATGAGATGTAAGTTACTACCCAAACACGTGCTTTGAAAATACTGTAGTGCTTGTTTCTGCTTACTATTTTCATGGCTTGATTCCAGCGTAGCAATGGAGAACTCAATTTAACTTTGTTCTTTTTTCTACTCTTTGATTAAAGGGTAGTCCCTGATGGTAAGTCATAGAGCTCTGCCCTCTGCACCTCAGCCCTGACCTGGGGATGGCCGGTTTGGCTGCCCTTCTCTCCAGCCAAGCCAGTGCAAGCTCTCATCCGAGACTCACTGCCGTGATCGTGTCCATCGGGCAGCACCTCCTAGTTCTGTCGGGGTGGCGAAGGATTTGTATATTTGTTTCCAGAAGTAACTGTTACAACTGTCTCTGAATGTCTTTGTTGCCTACCTACTGTATGCTGTAGTGTTTAAAGGACACGTGGGGGACCATCTGCCAACGTTTATTTCGTTGATTTAACTTCTGGCTAAACTTGAGTTAAAAAGAGGATTTCAGTGCATGCAGCATGTACACGTAGCAGCCAGACTGGGCATGGGGTTTGGAGAGTCAGTGCTGACTGACTGCTGTTCCTCTCTCTCCCATAGCTTGGGAACTTAGAAACCCATGGAGGTCTCTGCTGTTGATTGTATCTCCTGGCATGTGTTGCTTGGTAGTGCCAGCCCTGTGCAAGACCAGGAGCTCAGGGGAGTGGGGGGCCCTGACTAACCCACAGGTCTTTTTCCAACACTCAGTGAGCAAACTGGATGCATCTCTCTGGATGAAGCTAATGTGACTTGAGGCACACAAAACTTAAATGCAGCCAGTGTTTTAGGAGTTTTGTAGGTTGCCTCTGGAAAATGGTAGGTTGAAAATACACTGTGCTTTCCTGCTTGCACCTGAGTTTTAAATGTGGTTTTTTTTTAAATACAAGCCCACTGGTGGTTAAGGCAGACAGCAGGACAGATGCAAAGTAATTGTTAGATTGTGAGCTCTGGACACTTCACAGGGGAACTTTACCGAGGAAGTAGCCATGACATGCTACTTGCATTTGCTGCTGCACCTTGTTGCTCTGGGGTTTCCAACAGTGGCAGTGGTGCAGACACTTACAGAAGTGACACAGGTCAACACCAAATACCATAATTCCAAAAAACCCAAATGTTTACTAGAATAACAGAAAAAATAATAAAGTCAATTGAGTCTCCAGTATTGTTATCCTCTCAAAGCAAGTAAGGCAGAGATCCAACCTTCGATGCCGTGTTTTTTAGGAATTACATGAATGACAGCCTTCGGACAAACGTGTTTGTTCGCTTTCAGCCCGAGACCATCGCGTGTGCGTGCATTTACCTCGCTGCCAGGGCCCTGCAGGTGAGCCCAGCCTCCCACTGCCAGGGAGCTGCCTTCTGCAAACTCAGCACAGGGCTGCAGACAAAAGCCTGGCCTCTAATCTCTGCTATTGCCTTGGGTTTCAGATTCCGCTGCCTACTCGTCCTCACTGGTTCTTGCTCTTTGGCACCACGGAAGAGGAGATTCAGGAGATCTGCCTGACCACTCTCAAGCTTTATACCAGAAAAAAGGTAAGTTGGAGACATTTGCTTTTCCTGCTCTGGGCTCAGCGCAGCTTGAGCCAAGTTATGGCTCTCCAAAAGAGTTTGGGAATGCTGGAATGCTCCTCTGAGGAGAGTGTGAGGGCAAATTATGGAAGTTACATTACTGGACAGATGATCAAAAAATAGCTGTTTTTCAGAAATGAGATGAAAATATGAATTACATTAGCTCAGCCTCTTACCTCATTGTTACTTTCACAGCCCAATTATGAATTTCTGGATAAAGAAGTAGAAAAGAGGAAAATGGCACTACAGGAGGCTAAACTGAAGGCAAAAGGTTTAAATCCAGATGGAACTCCAGCACTCTCAACACTGGGTGGCTTTTCTCCTGCATCCAAACCTTGTAAGTTTGTTTTCTGAATAGGAACTTGCACAATACTTTTTGATAAATAATTTTGTCTGTGTCCCAAGGGGGTAAAAAAAACCAGGTTTGTTTCTTGTCAGACAGTTTAGGACTCTTTGCAGAACTAAGCAAAGCAAATCTTTCTTTTTGTTTCTAAATGCAGATTTTAAAACCCGTTTCAAGACCTTTACGTAGCAGATTATAGGGAAAAGTGGTGCTTTACTTCATATCCTTACAGATGGGAGAGTGATGTATTAATAATACCCTTAAGAGAATGGTACAATGAAACAGGAGTTGCTCTGTGTTACTGTGGTGTGAAGAGGGACTCTGGATTTAATTTGGGGGATGTTGCAGTAGCCTTCATGGCTCCTTTTGCTGCAGGTGCCTCTGAAAATTGCTTTCTCTGCCTTTTTTAATGTACTTGGCAGCAGCTCCAGTGTGGTGAAGGCAGACAGCTGGTGGTCAGGAAATGGAAGAGGGAGAGGCACAGCACAGTCTTGGCATCAGAGGGAATAATCTGTAACACCTATGTTGAACCTGCCTGTCTGTCTGAACTCTGGTGGTTTGTCTTGGTGTGCTTTTACCTCTCCCTGCTGCTTTTGATCTGTGAACTGCCAGGAGGATTCAAAGGCCCTCACGAGCCTTGACCCAGCAATGGTGGTTGGGCAGAAGGCTCAGGGCCTGGCTTGTCCATGGCCTGCAGGAACCTGAGCACATATTGTGAGAAAGCAGCACTTGTAACAGTTACTTCTGAAGAGTCTGAGTTTTCAGAGCGTTTTGAGCTGGGAGGTGTGAATTTCTCACTGAGCAAAGAACGTGTGAGGTGGGAGCCAAGGCTGGAGGTGCTGGAAAGCAGGAGCTCTGGTGGGCTTAGCAGCCCTTCCATGAAAGGCAAATCCATCTCTGGGCTGGACCAGGTGTCTGTAGGGATGGAGCAACTTCTAAACTAAACATTTTTATTTATTATTGTGCCATTAATATAAAGGTTAAATCTGCCATTCGGTGTTAATACTTTTTATAGCATTGGAAAGCAACAAGTTCTGTATTTGTGGGATGTAAGGGCAGCTTTTAATACTGGCAAAGGTGTTTAGGGGCTGTACGGGATGTTAATGACAGAGGATGAATAAATAGCTAATTTTGAATTTAAATCTAATTCTCAGCTTCCCCAAGAGAAGTAAAAGCTGAAGAGAAATCTCCAGTGTCTGTGAATACCAAAACCATTAAAAAAGAGCCAGAAGAGAGGCAGCAGGCATCAAAGAGCCCTTACAATGGGTAGGTAAAACTTCTCATGAAGAGAATCCTTCAGTAAGAAAACTTTGCTTTAACAGAAGTACAGTGAGTACTTCTGAGCTCTTAAACAGGAGTCATGAGTGGCTCAGAAGTGTAAGCCTGGTTTGTTTTTCCCCCCTGAAGCCTGAGAAAAGAAAGCAAGAGAAGTCGAAGCAGCAGAAGTGCCAGTCGGTCCCGGTCGAGGACAAAGTCGAGGTCCCGCTCTCACACTCCGAGGCGACAGTGAGTGGGGGCTGGCTGGGGAGGGCAGGGAGGGGCAGGGGGTCTGTCAGGCTTAGTTCCCTAAGGATCCCATTACAGAGGAGAGCGGTCTGGGAACACAGTCCCCTGGGAAGGGGTGAGGAGTGCCACAGAAGCCAGTCTGAGGTGTGGCAGCTTTCCTGTGTCCATGCTCCCTGGCTATTCAGGGCTCTGCTCCTCTCTTGTGATGGGAACACTCTCACTGCTGCAGTGAGAGTTGCTGGCTGTATAAATATGTGTATTCTTAAAGAATTTGCATGCTGGCATCTAAGCTGGAAGGTGCCAATGTTGACCTCAGTGAAGGGTTCCCCAAAATTCACTGTCAGATCACTGAGGCAATAACCACTTTATGATCTGGTGTTGAGGGGAGATTCTTGTCAAGGTGGAAAAATCTCAAGGGGTGCTGCATTCTGGGTTTGGTTTGGGCTGTTTATCCTCAGATGAGCTCAGCTAAAAAATCCCACACTGGTTTGGTTTGGAAGGACCTTAAAGCCCATTTCATCCCACCCCCTGCCATGGCAGGGGCACCTTCCATAGACGAGCTTGTGTGTTCCAACACATTCAGTGTCCTTCCTCATTTATCCCTGTGGGAGAAACAGTCTCTGATTTCTTCCAGCGCCTTGGCAGCCCCTTTGCATGGGTTTATTTGGCAGTTTCCCTGTGTGGAGGCCCATTCTAAGTGCCCTCTCCCCGCAGCTACAACAACCGGCGCAGCCTGTCGGGCACGTACAGCTCCCGCTCGCGCAGCCGCTCGCGCAGCCACAGCGGGAGCCCGCGGCGGCACCACAACCACGGCTCGCCGCACCTCAAGGCCAAGCACGGCCGCGAGGAGCTCAAGGGCAACAACAGGCACGGCCACAAGCGGAAAAAGTCGCGCTCGCGGTCGCAGAGCAAGTCCCGGGAGCACTCGGAGGCCGCCAAGAAGCACCGGCACGAGCGCGGCCACCACCGGGAGCGGCGCGAGCGCTCGCGCTCCTTCGAGCGCTCCCACAAGGGCAAGCACCACGGCAGCGGGCGCTCCGGGCACGGCCGCCACCGCCGCTGAGCCCCCCTGCGGCACTGCCCGCACGCGTGGCTGTCACTGGAACCCGCCGTCTCCTCCGGGAAGAGGGGCAGGAGACCTCCTTGGTTTGGTTTGGTTTTTCTTTCGGGAAAGAAACTGTTACCAACTTTTGCACATCATACCTTAGCAGTATCCGAGGGGTGGAAAGTGATGATCAGGTTAATTGTATGTATTAGAGTTGTGTATTGTTTATTGAGCTGAGAACTGGAGAAAGGATTTCTGTAAAAAAGCAAAACGTACCTTATTTTTATACCAGTCAATTGCAGACGCTTATATTTAAGTATAGTTATTTGTTTAAACAATGGTGGAGACTTTCTTACACTGGTTTTAGTCTGCATGTGTTAAAAGATTTTTACAAGAAATAAAATATAAAGCTTTTTTTTTTACTGCCTGTTGGATGCCAAATGTGTTGGAACTAAACTTGGTTTTCTTACATGCCATCTCTCTGACCGTTGTGCCTGCGTGGGACACGGGGGATAAACTGGGAAAGCTTTAGATGTCTGTCCTTCCCAGGGAAGCCAGGAAGCAGTTGGAGCAAATGATCATGAGCCTCTCTGAAGGTCAGCAGGGTGAGCCAGGGATGGGTGTCCCAGCTCTGTCAGCTGCCCTGGGAGCTCGGGGGTCTCCCTGTCCCTCAGCAGCTCTGGGGGACAGAGGGCAGGAGCTGCGTCAGCTGCTCCAAATAACAGGCCTGGAGGGATCAGGTTTGGGGTTTTGTTTCCCATCTCTCATTCTGGTGGCAGGATGCTGGCAGGGCAAGGAGGGATCCTCTTGCAGGTGTAGTGCTGACACAGCCACCCCAGCCCCTGCGTGGGAGGTGGAAGGGTCATGCTGACACAGTTTGGGAAGCTTCAACACATTCCCTGTGCTGCACTGAAAGCAGGGAGCTGCTGGTAGCCCCTCACCCCTGTCCTGGGGGATTCCTTGGTGTCCGGCTGCTAGAACTGTCCTGGTGTGGGGACAACAGAGCTGCAGTGCCAGGGACAGGGGAGAGCAAAGGGGGGATGAGGAGTTGGATCTGATTCCTGCAGCTGCTGCTCTGGTAGCACCAAGACCTGAAGCCCACGGGGGTGAGGTGTTTGCTCTCCTTGCTAACCTGGAGTCCAGCATGGAAAGACCTTTCTCTCCCAAAATGCCTCTCTCCATTGCCCTGCTGTGGCCGAGGGTGACCTGGCTGGAATGTTCAGCTGCAAAAGCCCAGGTGGGGTCGGGTCTGGCCCCTGGGCCTGCAGGAGCACTGTTTGCCCACACACTCTGCAGGCCTCAGACAGGAGAGGAAAACTGGCTGAGCAGAACCTTCATGAACTGGTGCTTTCCTGCCCCACGTCCTGCTGGGCCCCAGCTGGGTCTCTGGGAACACAGAAGTGGAGGTGGATTTTTGAAGAAGTAAAATGTCTTCTCTGTTTCTTGGTTACCACTGTGTTTTTTAATCTTTAACAACTATGTTTTGCGTGTGTTGCTTTCAGGAAAGTACATTTGTTGCTATGGAAATGGAAGTAGCTTTTTTCCCCCAGATCCAAGTGCTCAAGTAGTAGAGGGCAGCAGTAAAATCCCAGGGCTGAAGGAGCAGCAGGACTGACTGGAGCTCCACGGGACTGGGAGTTTGTGTGTCAGGGTGACATATGGGGGACTCAGCTCTGTGTGTGTGTCTGTGTGTGTGTGTGAGCACTAACAACCCTCCTGTGCTTCCAGTGCCCCTCCCTGCAGAGCTGCTGAGCAGAGCTTGACTTTATCCACGTGGAGCTGGAACATCTGGAGATGCTGAATAGCCAGGCACCATCTGCTCACTCACTGGAGAAGTTTGGTCTTTCCACGGGGAAAAACTGCAGCCAGTGATGGATGAAGAGATGGATGGTGGTCTCTGCCAGCCATGGGATCTGGGATAGGTGGTCACTGAGGTAAAAGCAGCACAATGTCCCCAAAGCCACCTGAGCCAGGTCGGTGCTGGGAGCAGGAGAAGCCCACTGCAGGTCAGTGCTGGGAGCAGGAGAAGCCCACTGCAGGTCGGTGCTGGGAGCAGGAGAAGCCCACTGCAGGTCAGTGCTGGGAGCAGGAGAAGCCCACTGCAGGTGAGCTGAGTCACTACCAGGGCCCCTCATGTCCTGTGGGCTCTGCAGGTGAGAACTGGCAGGTTACTGGTCCTGAGTGGCTGTGGTCCCCTAATGCCCCATTTCCTGGAGGAATTGTCAAGGACCTGCTGGGCACAAGGGCCAAAAATTTCACTAAGTGACAGGCATTGTCTCTCCTAAGACTGAAATGTCCTTATATGTTCATTGAGCTCTGCATCACAAAAATGAATCATTTGAGAGGGCTGATTGACTTTAGTCATACTGACCTCCAGGAGTCACTGGAGGCTACACTGACATATCTCACTGGTTCACAGGGGTTTTTCTTTAATACTTGTTATTTTTCAATTCCTCTGTGTCTTCTGTGTGCTTGGGCCACCAAAGGGGTCCTCCAGCAGCACAACCACCCCTGATGAAGGGCGTGGTGGCTTTGGTGACCCACCACTGACATCCAGGAACAGAAGCTCTGCTTCCCTATGGACCAGGCAGTGGGAATAACCATTCATGGATGTATTGGAGAAGTGAGACAGAGCTTTGAGGGCCCTGCACAGATCTTTGGTGTCTGACTGCCCTCATTGTCACCTGCAGGGACTCTGTTCTGCCCAGTGCAGGGGTGGAGTGGGCAGGGGAAGCAGCAGGAGTTAGGATTTTGGTCCTTCCTGTCCATATTCCCAGGATTTTCGTGGATGGTGTCCCCAGGGCTGTCAGAGCAGGCAAAGGTGGCTCAGGCTGTGCCTCAGACCCAAATGGCCACAGAGAGATGTTTGCTGAGCAGTGGCAGAGTGGAGCTGTGCTGGGGACAGTCAGGAACAGGGGTTGTGTCACCCTGACCACAGCCCCAGGCTGGGATGGATCCAGTGAAACCAGGTCTAACAGCCCCCAGCTGGGAGCCTCGAGCTGCCCACTGGGAGCTGCAATCCAAAGGGAAAGGGGAGCAGGATGGTGAGAGGGGCTTGGCAGGGAGGACAGGGTGGGAAGACCTGTAAGGGCCTCCAAACCCCCCAGGTGAGTCACAGTGGGTGCAGCAGACAATGATAAGGGTCCCTTTTCCAGGAATTCCTTCTCTGGTTGCTGCTCCTGCCAAGAAGTGTTCATGAAATCCATCAATCCTTATCAGGCCATCCACAAACTGCCCAGTCTGTGGCTCTCCTGTCCATGCTCCTTGGTGTCCCCTGCTCCAAGCACAGGTTGTTGCTTCCAAGCTCTTTGGGGCAGGAAACCTGCTCTGACTGTGACACAGCAGAGCTCTGGCAATCACATCCCATGTGGGAAAAAACACTTCTGCAAAGGAAACAGCTTTCCATCCCCATCTCCTGCCTGGCCACAGCCCAGCGGGGCACTGTGAAACAAAGTAAGTTAAAATTAGTAAAGCTGGCCTGAAAAAAAGTCTTTATGTTCCAGGGGAAGGGGGAAAATGGGCAGGAGTTACCATTTTTGACCCAGGACAGAGTCTCTCCTTAGGGGTTTGCTGGGGAGGAGAGAAGCTTGTGCAGCCATCCCTCCCGTGGTTCCCGGGAATGCTGCCGGCCGCTCCCGCTGCTGTTCTGGGTTTCTTCTGTAGGTGGAAGTGTTGCCAAGACCAGCCGAGCAGCCCCTGCATGCTCGGGCTCTGCTGGGGCTGGGCACGCCGAAACCCAGCAGGGCACGAGTGTCCTGCCCCGGGGCCCTGTGGGCAGAGCAGCCCCATCCGGGGGTCAAACACTCGGCTGGCACCCCAATTCCAGCTGTGGAGGGATGGGGAGCCTTTGGGGGGATGTCACCCACCAGCTGGGCTGGGTGAGCCTGAGCTTTACCCCACAAGGTGAGTTAAGGGGGGTCACTCACCACGGCCAGAGCCTGCCCAGAGAAGCTGTGGCTGCCCCACCCCTGGAAGTGTCCAAAGTGTCCAAGGCCGGGTTGGATGGGGCTTGGAGCAACCTGGGCTAGTGGAAGGGGACAGGACGTGCCCATCCTCCCTCAACCAGCACCAAGGAACTGCTCCCAAGGGCCGTGAGCATCGAGCAAGGAAATCCCATTTCCCAGCAGTTACTGCAGAGAGAGCCCTGGGGAAACAGCACGGGGACTGACTGGAGCTGTTGGCCTGGCACTGCTGCTCCCTCTGAGAGCTCTGGTATCCCAGAGAAACAGCCAGGGAAGGGATCATGGAGTCTCCTGTGGCCTCACGAATCCTGTTAAAGGATTTCTGTGCCGCAGGGAAGGTCCAGGTGAGTGGAGCAGGAGCTGCTCCAGGGAGCTTATCCCATTGAGGTAGGTGAGGGTCCTGGGCAGCCCCTGGCACGTGTCCTGTGCTCAAAAGGAGCCAGGAGAGGAGATCAACAGCAAAACCGTCCCAAACCCAGACCTGAGGGGCTCTCGCAGGTTTAAATACACCTCTTCAGTGATTGGTGCAGCTTTCCAAAATCCCTTCATTTTGGAACCCCCGGGTTTGTGGGGGGTACCCAGGAGCTGCCACCGAGTGCCTTCAGAGTGCCTTAGGGGCTGGGGAGCCGAGGTTTTAATCAAAGCCTAAAGGCTTTTCTGTGCCTCAACACCTGAAAAACAGGAACACCCTCAGCATCCGATGCCAGTTGGTTCAGAATGTCCCCCCTGCTGGGGAGACACCTGGTCTGAGAGCACCGTGGGGCTGGAGGAGGGCAGGGGCAGGGCTGGGCTGTCACTGCTGTTCCCTCCAAGGGGATAAATGGCATCCTCTGTGGCCCAACACATCCCCCTCCCTCCCCGGGCCAGCCCCGTCAGTGCCGTGTTTGGGTCCCCTCCGTGTCCCGGGCGAGCGGGACACGCACCAGGAGAGCACAGTAGTAGTTTGCCATCAGGGAAACAGCGAGCAACAAACAGAGATGTTATCTCTGACATCTGGTTCTGGTTTGGGGAGATCCGTCTGCTCGTGTTAATGGGATGGCTCGGGGCTGTTTTTGTTTAAGGACTGCTCTGGGTTCCCGTGACAACAGCGAAGCCAGCCCAGGGATCCCGGGCTGGGAGCACAAAGGCGGCACTGACACCCTTCCCCTCTGCAGCCGAGGACAAGAGCTGGTGGCAGTGACCTCGGGACGGGCCAGCCCGACCGGAATGTGTCCCCATCCACCGTGGCAGCTCCCTCAGGTGAGAGATTTTAGGAAGCTGTGCTGGGAATTCCTGGGATAACAGCCCCCCGAGCCCATCCAGCTGCCTGCAGGTGAACCCCTGCTGGTGAATACTGGAACCCCCCGGGAGGGGTGTCAGACTCGGGTCTGGTGAGCCCCACAAGGACAGAGATGAGTCTGCACCCCCAGGTGTGATACTTTAAACAGAGTCCCCAAACCAGAGGCTGGGCTTTGGGTGACAAGTGCCAGCCCATGTGCTGTGGCATGGAATAATCAAATCATACATTGGTTGGAAGGGTTAAAGGGTTAAAGCCCACCCAGCGCCACCCCTGCCATGGGCAGGGACACCTCCCACCAGCCCAGATGGTTCCAAGTCCCATCCAACCTGGCCTTGGACACTCCCAGGGATCCAGGGGCAGCCCCAGCCTCTCTGGGCACCCTGTGCCAGGGTTTGAGCACTCGGTGTCCTGTTCATGGTGATCGAGGTCCAGGATTCATTTTCCCTGCGTCAGGTTAAGAGGCATCACTGGAGACTTTTGCCTTTCAGGATCTGCATTTCCTTCACACAACCCATGCCAGGAGCCTGCCAAGGTTTTTGCTCCCTGCTGTTATTTATGGCACTGGTTTGGGGTTAACACTGACTCCATCAAACCCGGGTTGTGCTGTGATCCTGGTGAGAGGATGTTACACAGACCTGTGGATCCCACACCCCTGTGGTGGGTCAGGCACCTCTGGCTCCTCCTGATGGAAGTCCTGGGGGCAAAGGGCTGTTTCCTTGGACGTGGATCCCCAGCATGTTTGTAACATCCTTGCCCCAAGAGAGGGGGCGAGGATTTCCATGAGTTTCTCTGGCCAGTGATTCATTCCTGCTCTTCAGAACCAACTTGTATGCAGGGATAGAATTCCAAGTGCTCCCCGTGTACAACTTGGAGCAAATGAACTAATGCCTCGTTCAGCTCCAGTTCTGTTTGCATCTCCCCCCAGGGAGGTGCTGGCGTTATTTTTAGAAGGAATCTACAAAAACAACCCCCAAAACAGACATCTGCAAACAGAAGGAAGTTGGCAGCCAGTGAGGCCGAGCTGCTCCGTGGTTGCACCCTCGGCGTCCATAAATCCTCCCCCATGTCTGACCCCTCCTGGACGTGTCTCAGCTGCTCCCGAGGAGCTTCTTTGGGGTCCTCCTTCCCCCAGGGCACCTGTGGCTCTTTGGGCAGATCTTTGGGATGGTTGGAACGACTGCTCAGTCCTGGTAACTCTGAACAGCACAGCTTGTGCCCTGCTGCCCGTGCACATGGATGGATGGATGGATGGATGGAGTGGATTCCCATAAGAGCCAGTAACTCAGGAGAAGAGTCCAGGAGTGGGGTCAGCACCGGGAGTTTCCTCCCCCTGCAGCTCCATCCCCTGCCCCCTGTTCTGCTGCCAAGGAAGAGCTGCTCAGCTGGACATGGAAAAAGTGGTGGTGAGAGAGGGCAATGCAGGGGCCTGGAGGGACAGGACACAGGGAATGGCTTCCCACTGCCAGAGGGCAGGGTTGGATGGGATATTGGGAAGGGATCCCTGGCTGGGAGGGTGGGCAGGCCCTGGCACAGGGTGCCCAGAGAGGCTGTGGCTGCCCCTGGATCCCTGGGAGTGTCC
>JAWWEW010000012.1:1135662-1158005 GCA_035583185.1 Anabacerthia variegaticeps | reverse complement strand
GGTCTCTCCAACCCAAACCATTCTGTGACTCTGTAATTCTATGAACTTCCAGACACATTAAATGTGTTTTGGGCATAGGAGGCTCCCCAAAGCAAACCATTTCCTGTAAATTTATGGGTTTGAGGAACAAGCAAACCTGGGTTTTATAGGCAAAAAGGACTCTTGTGTTCCTGACAGTTGGAAATCAATTGGTTTTTAGAAGATAGAAAAATGTACTCAGGGCTTATCGTGAGCTGGGAACAGCTCACAGGGCAATGCCAGATGCTCCTATTTTCCACTACACAAATTATATTTCCAGTGTTAAAATCTCTTCTCTGACAGTGCCCTTTTCATTATCCCATCCCACTTCATTTGTCCTCTGCTGTGAGGCTGAAAACCC
Organism: Anabacerthia variegaticeps; assembly: GCA_035583185.1. NCBI lineage: Eukaryota > Metazoa > Chordata > Aves > Passeriformes > Furnariidae > Anabacerthia > Anabacerthia variegaticeps. The sequence continues at coordinate 1,157,626 of JAWWEW010000012.1, read as the reverse complement.
CACATTAGTGCTCAGCATATTAATTTCTAGTGTTTCACAGTTACAGCTGCATTTGGAGTTTATTCTTCCTCCAGCAGGACACCCTGAACCGCCCGAAACCACCAAAGATGAAACCCAACATTGACTTTTCATTATATTAATAAGCCCCTATTTTAAAAATCTAAACATAATGCTGCGTGGGGTTTGTCTGAGAAAGGAAATTTCCCCAATTTCATTCTTCTGCTCTTTTTTTTTGGTATTAAAAACACACAATGCAAAGAAAGTCAGTCTGTCTTTTATTCTGGTTAATATATTTCAATGATACGTGGCCCCAGCTCTGGCTCCAGGTTCTATTTCATGCACTTTTAAAGCTGCTGAGGAATTAAGATGCTTTTTTTTCTGCAGTCTAATTTCTGTCTTTGTGGAAAAGCTCCACCTGCAAGGCACAGGCCGGATCCCAGATCCTACACCCAGCTCAGAGCAAGGGCTGGTTGCCATCTCTGCCACGGGAGGCACAGCAGCACTTTGGTTTGGGAGCCCCTGGGCAGGAGAGCGGCACACGCACGGGAAGCACTTACAGCTCTGACAAATGTGGTAAGAGATAATCCAATTTCCTGGGGGAGGAGCAAGACCAGACACGGGTTGGACTCTCTTCTGTGGAGAACATAAAATTTTGGGCAACTTTCAGTGGAAAATTGCTCCCCACTAGGCCCTGACTGCTTGGAGTGCCATTGTTTCCTCTTGTCCCTTGTTATCTGGGAGGAGAGGCTGATCCCACGTGGCTCCACCCTCCTGGCAGGATTGATGAGGGTGGGTTTGATGCTCCCACAGAGCCTCAAAGCTCCCACCAACCCTCATCCTCCTGCCTGGAGGAGTCAGGCCTGGCACCGTGGATTAATCCTTCATGGAAAGGTTTAGGATTAGGAGCTGCTGTTCCGTGTCAGGGAACAACACCAGCTCTGTCAGGGGCAAAGAGAGGCCTTTCCAATAGGGACAGATGGGACACCTCAGTGCCATGGGCTGTTTTCTCCAAGGGAAGGGCTGGAATGCTGCCCACAGCCACGGGGACAGATTTGTTCCAAGCCTGGAGCTTTGCTTAGTGTTCCCTCATGCCATGAGTCCTGGAGTGCAAGGTCTCTGACACCACTCCTGCAAGAAATATCCCCTCCAGGAAGCTTGATTTCCTAAAAATCCAGCGATATGATCAGGTGTCCATGTCCTATGGGGCACTTTGTGCTATTGCCTTTCATCCCATTACAAAAAACACTCTGTAAACGTTCCTTGACATTGTGAAATTAATTGAGTTGTTTTCAAAAGCCAGTAAAAAAGGTTTCCTGACATTTCTGTATTTTGCTTATTGCTTAGCAGCAGGAGCGCCAGGTTTCTGGGAGGGAGGGGGAGAAGGGAAGTATTTGTTCTCCACTTGGTTTGGATCCAGGATTTAGACCTTCCCTCATGTTCAAAACATTATCCTGTGTCTGCTCTGCTGGCTTTACGTGCTGTTCCTCCCTGGCCACACAGTCTTTAGTAGGGCTGCTGCCACAGCACAGAAGCAGGGAGAAATGGATGAGGGCCTGGACTTTAAACCATGGAATTACAGCCTGGCCTGGGTTGGAAGGGACCTTAAAGCTCCTCTCCTTCCATTCCCTGCCATGGGCAGGGAACCTTCACTAGACCAGGTTGCTCCAAGCCTGATCCAACCTGGGTTCTCTGAGGACTGGCCATTAGTCCCTGCCCAGGGCCCAGGACTGGAACAGGATGAGCTTTGAGGTCCCTTCCAGCCTCCTGGGATTCCATGGTTTTGCTGACACCTCTGAAGATGTGCCCCTCCTGGAGAGAGACCTGGAGAGAGACCCTTCTTTTAACTTCTCTCCTCTTGAAATGTAAACAGCACTTCGTTACACGGTTAATAAATCCATGGACAAATAAACATTATTGCATCAGAAATAAATAAAAGTTTAACTGAATTTCCGACTGTAGGAACGGCCGGGTGGCGCTGGCAGCAAGCCGGGAGTCCTGGGCGGGCCGGGCTCGTTCCGCAGGTGTCAGAGGTGGCTGGGCCGGCGGGGGATGCGGGGGATGCTGCCGCTGCTGCCGCTGCTGCCGCTGCGGGGCTCGGGGAGCGACGCCGCCCGTCCCCGCGGGGTGCGGGGGGAGCCGAGCGCGGGCGGAGCGGGGCTGTGCGGGCCGGGGGGCCGGCAGTGCCGGGGGGCGCTGCCCCGGGCGGGGCACGGCGGCCCCGGGAAGGTCCCGCTGAGCCTCCGCAGCTCCAGCACCTGCTCCCGGGCCCGGCTGAGCGCGGCCGTGAGCCCGCAGCGCTCCTCGCACTCCCTGCGCACCGTCTCCTGCAGCAGGGAATTCTGCAACACAAACACACGCTTGGCAAGGACCCCGTGTCCCCCCTGCCCCCCGCATCCCTCTGCCCAGCCCGGGGCGCTGCCGGCACCAGCAGCGCTGCCCCTGCCCCTGCTCCCTCGGGGACAGCGGAGCATCCCTCGCTGGTCCCTGCCCGGCTGAGGATGCTGCGGGTGCTGCCCCGGGACGGAACCGCAGCAGCCACAGCTCAGCCTCGCCGCCGCCTGCCTACAAAACCCTCCCCGCCGGAGAGCAGGGGCTCTGCGGAATCGCGGGATCCCTCGGGCTGCAAAGGCCACCGAGTCCAAGCACTGCCCCAGCCCTCTCTGCCTCATCCACGTCCCATCCCCGGGCAGGGACAGACCCGCTGCCAACAGCACTGCAGTTTCACCACACAGTTCCTGAACCTTTTTCCAAGGAGAAATAAAGATCAACCCCAGCCCTAATACGTTTTGAAGAGTTTTATTTTCACTGTTTCCCAATTTTTTTCTGCCACTTAATTGCTTTGGACATTCCAGCCTAATCTTATCTGCAGTCCCTGACTCCACATTTCTCATGGAGCAGCAGAGCTCTCCCCTCCCTTCCCGTTCTGTTCCAAGCATTCAGCAAATGCTTGTGGTCAGAGTACCCATCACTCCAACTTCTCCTTGCATTGGATTCATTTTCATGCATTCCCGTGTCAGGGAACGTGGCTGGACTAGGGGGAGGTGGGACACCAGTTCAGAGGGTGGGAAGTGAGACAGGTCTGTGTATTCCACCCTAAAAACACGGGGAATTCTTTCCTGTTCACTCACGTTGGTGTAGCAGACCTGAGGCTACAGGCTAAGAGAGAAATGTCTTGAAAAATACACATACTGCTCAATAAAACACAACCAACCAGCAGTTCAAGTGCCTCCTGAATTAAAACTTCCCCTATTTCATAATCTACTGGATTTATGAAATTAGGATGGACTTGTTCTAGAAATCTTTGCATTTCAATGGGTTTTCTGGTCTGAAATACAGATACTTAGAATGATGTTAGAAATCACATGTCTCCAAGTAAAAATAGCCAGGCATTTCCTGGGTCATGTTCCTACCTCCTCCTGGACTTGACTCAAGCTGTGAATCAGCTGTGTCCTCTCCTGGGTTAATTTTTCCAGTTCATCTGACTTGTGCTTCATTTCTTTCCTCAGTTTATCCAGAAATGATTCATTGTTGTTCTTCTCCATCGTCAGCTGAAATTCAAGTTCACTAATTAGTCTTTTAAGGCTCTGAATTTCTTTGTCCTTGTCTCCATCTTTCTCTGCAAGCTTCTTCTGGGCATCTTGGAGCTTCTTCTCCAGGATTTCTGTCTCCATCCTTAGGCTCTTGGTGGCACTGGATATTAAACCTGGTATCTGCAGATCAGACAAAAACTGCATTATCAACATTCAATATTTTTAGAGAGAGAGAATTAATATCAGACAAATGTTGACTTGAGGAAAAAACCAGCAAATTCAAACACACTTGTCCTCAGAGACAAAAAAAATGCTTTGAATGTACAGAATGCCCTCAGAGGCTATCAGAGAGCTGTAATTAATCAACACTCAGAAGAGGGAGATTAATTAGTATGTTCAAGATCAAACACAGAAATTGAGGTTAAAAAAAGGGAAAATTTATCTTCTTATGTTTCCTCAGGGTTTTAAAATCATAATCAAATATTTGTCAAGTGAACAAAGCTAAGTGTTACTTTCAGCTTTCAAACACTGTACAACATCATAGATTTTAAATAACAATGTAATTTCATCAAATTCATTTCCCTTTTTCCAGATTTCTCAACAGTTGTGTCACATCTCTTGAAAACTAAGGCTATAGGGTACAATTTTTCAATTTCTACATAAAACTTGAGAAACTGGAGCTCTGGGAAGAGCCAATCCCATGTGGTTCCACCACCAGCAGAGCCCAGAAGGTGGTAACTGGTCAGCTGGGCAGGGAAAACCACGTGGATGGGTTTGTGGCTCCTCAGCACAGTTTGGACCAGTCCCAAGCTCTGAAAAATGGTGATGTCAGATTGAAAATAATTACCAGCTCCAGTCCAGAGACACAGATGGACTCTCAGCAGAGAAAACATGAGACAAGTAAGAACTTCCACACCACTTGAGCTGGAATAGTTACTTCTTAGCCTGTTCCATTTAAAAAAAAAAAATCAAATATAGGCCATATATTAAGTCTGGGAAAAAATATTGTATCATCTCGACAGAGGATGACACGTAAAGGAGGTTTTCTTCCTTCCCATTCCAGTTCTCAGCAGATTTGTCTGATGTGCTGCCAGGGGAGTTTTCTCCTGAGCATTCCACACCTTCTTCTGGAGCTCCTCGTGGTCCCGCTGGTACTTTGTGATCAGTTCCTGCTGTTTCTGCCTCTCCATGTCCAGTTCCACTCTGGCTTCCTCCTTGACTTTCAGAATTGCTTCTTTCTGCCGAGCCTCCCCTTTGGCCAGGTCGATTTCCAGCTGGGAAACAGAGGGTTTCAGTCACCTGGAGCAGCTCAGCTCCAAAAGGGTTTCACTCTCCACGGTGCCATAAAGGAAGCCATGGGCAATTTGGCAGCCTGAGACTCTGGGCACTGAACAAACACATCTGATGCACTGGAGCCTGGCCAGGGAATGCTCCAGCTCCTGCTCCAGAGCACACGGGCCCACAGGGAGCCCCAGGATCAACAGGGGCACTAGATCCCCAAATTTAGGCAATGTTCCATGCTTCCATGGCACCTGGCAGTGGAGATCAGTCCCTGTGCTCACTGTGGGCACTGAGAGAAGCCCAGAGAAAGCAGCAGAGCAGGCAGAGGGTGCCAGTGGCCCTCGGGGTTACCTTCTCCCTCCAGTTCTCCTCACTCCTCATCTTCTGCCTCAGCGCCTCCTGCAGCTGCTCCGTCCTCGTCTGGTGGGACACCACCATCAGCTCCCTGCAAAGCACCAACACTGGGATCAAGAGGGGCTGCCCACACAGGAGGAATTCCTCTCCTTTTGGTCAGCCCCAGCAATCCTGCCTGGAGGCACAGCAGCAATGTCTCCTCAGCATTGGCACCATCTCCATGTGCTTTATGCATTTGATGTGTCCAAGAAAATACTGCAGCTGATCCCTCTCCCACCTCAAATGATGTCTTAGTATTTCTTAAAACATTTCCCAAGTCAAACTGTGAAGAACACAGAAAAACTTATAATATTCAAACCAGAAACTGTATTTAATGAACTCAGAACGTTACTATCATTGATGAAAAATTGTGAAATGCTTGGAATTAAAACCACTGAGTGCTTTCTGTTGTTAAGTTACTGTTTGTTATGTGCTGCCTGTAAAGCAGGCAGAGCTGGAATGCTTGTAATTTATGTTATTAGCAACTTGTCCACCACAAAATGCCATAACTGTTCCCACACTCCAGGTTCCTGGACATGATCTGGTACTTGGTGAAATGCAAGGGCAACTTCCCCCCAGAGTAGTCTGATCCTGGAGGTTCTCAGCTAGGCACCAAACTGCCATTTGCTCTGGCATGACTGGTCAGATGTGGGAAATAAAGCACTGGGCTTCTGAGGGTTGTGTTCCCTGCAATGGGATCTCTTTGGAGAGCCTTTGCTTTAGATTTACCAACTGAAATCTGTATTTTTTTCATTACCTCGAGTCTCACCTACGTGCCCAGTGTTATTCCTGACAGCCACAGGCTTGCTGTGACCATTCAAAAATGCCAAGAGGCACCAGGTTGGTGTTGTGTTTAAAGGGCTGGGATGCTCCCTGTGCCTTTGGTGCAACAACTGGCTGTCTGGGGGGTTGATTAAGCTCGAGCTGAAGCCAAGCAGGGCTTTTCCTCTCCTATTTTTAATAGGACTTTTTTTTTTTTTTAAATTTTCCATTGAGGTTTTGTTTATCCTGCAATAACTAAAAAACCCACCCCCATGAATTCCAAACTGTGAAGAATTGTCAGGAGCATTTCAGGGCAGCCCAGCTGCCTTTACCTTTCCTGTTTCAGCATCACCACCTCCTCCTCTGTTTGGCTCAGCAGAGTCTTCAGTGTCTCCACTTCACTTTCGGATCGTCCAGTTCTTCTTTTCAGATCTTCTTCCTTCCTTTCCTTCTCAGCCATCTCCTCCTGTAAATGTTTGCAGACTTGTTGGCAAATTTGAAGGGATTCCTCTTTTTCCTTGAGCTCTTTTGTAAGTCTACAGATCAAATAAGAAAGGATCAGCACTGGGATGACTGTATTCTTGTTTATAGACAGAAAGAAGTTGCAGCTGGAAAATGAAATCTTAGACAAAAAACTACGTATTTGTTGTGAATTTAAATCCAGTGACTTCAGAGAAAACCAGAAAAAATTACTGTATAAAACTGCTTTAAAATCCTAAACTTTTTGCTTACTAGTAGACATTATGAAATACCATTTCAACATTTACCTTGACTCAGAAATTCCATTTTCATATTTCATCTTTTTCAGTTCATTTTGACAGACTTCAAGTTCTGTTGATTTCACCCTAAAAAACATGGAAAAAAGTGTTATCCAACAAAATGAGCCTTCACTGCACAACCTGGGCATCACTTGAGGGTGTCCTACCCAACTGCATTTTCTGTTTCAGTTAAAAGGCCACAGACAGAAAGTTCTTTCAGCTTTAGGTAAAATTTGAATTAATTGGAAGTTACTCCCAGTGTCATCCCAGCCTGAGCAGGATCACAAATGTTGCAAACAAGAAGAGAGATCTTGCAGTGCTGATGAAAGTTTTGAGTAAAAAATTAATAAAATTGAACAGATAGTAATTTTGTAGCTAAAAGGGCTGGAAACTTTGCAGGTTTTGTGTCATTACGTCATCATTTCACCAATTAATAACCATGGTTAAGCTTCATATTTACATTTAAACAGATATAGAATATGTTATTTTATGAAATTGTGCCCACATTGCATTGAAGTTTTAATAGTACATTTGGAAAGCCCTCTCTGTCTATTTAACCATGTCCATGACATCTTTTTTCCACACTCAATCCTTACATTATCACTAAAATACGTTGTTGCTAAGCATTCCAAATATTTGCCACTGGGTTATGGTCAGACCCCTGAATAAGGAACTGAAACCAGAAAGTACAGAGCAGAACAGGCTGAATCCTTCTAAATTCCAGGAAAACGTGGGAAAAGAGGGATGAGAGCTGGTCTGGAGAGTGGCAGAACCAATTCCTCCCTCTTGAGCTGAATATTTGAGCTGGGACTGGGCTGAAGATGGAGCTCCACGAGCTCCTCTCAGTCATGGTGCTGCAGCTGGCTCTGACAAGGAGCTGGTGACATTCTATTGTTGATGACACTATTTTTGATGGCATTCTATTTTTGATGACAGTCTGGTTTTGCTCTACTAATTTAGGTTTTGCTCATTCTTAATTAAAACCATAGGCCCGTCACAGTGACATTGCAGCTGGGGCAGGACACTGGTGTGTGGGGCAAAGGGACAGCAAATTCACACATGGGGGCAGATGAAGAGAGAAATTGCAGTCACTGATTAAATACTAAAGTTTGTGATTTGTTTTGTTGCAATAAACCCCTCCCTCCCAAACACACAATGTAAAATCACAGAATCCCACAGCAGTTTGGGTTGGGAGGGACCTCAGAGCCCACCCAGTGCCACCCCTGCCATGGGCAGGGACACCTCCCACCAGCCCAGGCTGCTCCAGCCTGGCCTTGGACACTCCCAGGGATCCAGGGGCAGCCTCAGCTTCTCTGGGCACCCTGTGCCAGGGCCTGCCCACCCTCCCAGCCAGCAATTCCTTCCCAATATCCTACCTAACCCTGCCCTCTGGCAGTGGGAAGCCATTCCCTGTTGTGCTGTTACTACCCTGCTTGTAAAAACACTCCTTTCCAGAGACAGTTTAAGTGCTGCAGTCCCACAGGTTTCCCCAAATGCCCCCTAGTCCTGGGAGCTGGATGGAGCCCCAGATGGGCTGCCCTGGCCCTCCTCTGCACCACTATCCAGCTGCAGGGAGAAAGCCCTGCTCCCACAGCAGGTGCTTACAAATAACAGAGGGAGAAGAGATTTCCTGGGTTGGCCAAACCCCTCTCAAAGGATGGTGACAAGCAGCACTTGCTGAAAAGGTCAGGTCCATGGTATGTGCAGTGGGACAGCCACCCAGGAGTGCAGCCTTACATGAACAGCTTCTTGTAGTGGTCCAGCTCGGCCGTCACCTTCTGCAGCTGCAGCCCCGTTGTCTCCACCTGGTTTGTTAAATCTGAAAGCAGAAATAAAGGCTTTTGTGGCTCCAGTTACACTGCCACAACTCCCTCTTGCCCACTGTGTGGTGTGTTTCCACCTCAGACCTGCAGCTCCTCACTGCCACCCCAGACAGGCTGAGCTGCCCCTGAGCCCTGGAACAAGGACTTCAGGGAACAGCCCAGGCTTAGCAGTGGATTTATCACTGCTGGCAAACCATCTAAACCAGTTGGATATTTCCTTAATAAGAAATGACTTTACTGGAAAGGTTTTTGAACTGTACAGCTCAGAACACCCTTCCAATTTCTATTTGCATACCAAAAAATATTGTCTCTAGAGCAAGAAGGCGATTTTTGTTTGTTTGGGGTTTTTGATGCTACCAGAAAACATCAAATTCAACCACATTTAAACATGAAAGGCTTTAAATTGTATAGTTTGAACACAAAGCTGAGAGCAGACACATGCAGGAAGGCACACCCAAAAATCACCTGTAATGGTACTTCACCAAAGCTCTCTGATGTATCTTCCCAGAAGCCAAATCTGTCACTCCTGTTCTTAAATGTACATTCCTGCCATCACCATTCACTGAATCTTCGTAACTTTTTCCCCACGCCCATTTCAGTCATTTCCAGTAACTATCACAATGATGGATAATCCTGGGGTGGGATTTCCTGCCCCATGTCACACCTTCTCTTGGTCAATCCCACTGCATGAGAAATTCCCTTCTTTTCAATAAAAAGAAAAGGAAAGCTGGTCATTAGAGTACAACAAAAGAATCAGGGAGAGAATTATATGGGCTAAAGTCCACAGGAGCTGTTGGATCCATCCCCAAACCACCAGCATTTACAAAGAGCTTTTGGAAGAGAGAGTTAAAATTTCCCTGGCTTTGACTAAGCCCTCGCAAAAAGTCATGGAAGTTGTTCACAGAAGCACCTTCTACAGCACCTGCCACTGATGCCAACACAAATAAACCCTATTTTTGTATCACACCCCTGTGACACCAAGTCCTTGGCTGCTTTGGTTCCCTCAAAGGAAGGTGGGCTGAGGTCAGCAGGGCTCAAAAGCTGATGGTTGTGTGTGACCACACTAAGTGGTGAGAGCAGCTCAACTGCTCCTCAAAACCACTGGGAACCAGCAGTTTATAATCTCCCCTACCCCCTCCCTGTCTCAGTTCTGTGCCTGGAAAGCCAACCACGCTTTCCCTCTGTTCCCTGGGAATGAACCACAGCACACCCATCTTGCTGCTGAACCCGCCGAGATAAACCACTGGTGCCTGTTAAACCCCGTGTTTGTGGGACACTGTCCTGGCCAAAACTTCCTCTCAGCTGCTTAGAAGGCTTCCCTGAGAAAGTGCCCTTGTACTCCAGGCCCTGCAGCCCCTCTGTCCTGCACTGCTGCCCAGCAGGGACCGGCCCACGCTGCCATGGTTGGTGGCACCTCCCCTTCCCCCTGAGCAGGATGGCATGGCCACGCACACAGGACCAACCAGACCACCTGCAGAGCCCTCTGTTTGCTCTGGTTCCTCCCACGGGGCCTTCCTCAGCAATGGATTGCTCTGCACCCTTTTCCAAAGCCAAATAATCCAAATTTCATTTCCTGTCACTCATCCTGACGTTGCCTCGTGGAGCCAATGCTCGGAATTCCTATGGAGAAAGGAGAAGCTTGGTTTCAGCTGCCAAGCAGATGGGAGGCAGAGCACTGGGAACGAGCTAACCCTGCCAGCAGGAACGTGACTTTGGGAGAGCAGATTTAGCCCAAATCTCTGTGGATGGACACCACAGAGAGCAGAGCCTCTGCCCGTGCTCACAGGCTGCTGTGGAGAGGGTTATCCAAACATCTGACACCTTTTTAAACTGATATTACAGATCATCTCTGGCAATCATTAATAACTGTGGTATTTGTTCCTCTTCCTCCATGTGGGAGTATGGACACGAGTTCTGGAATAAAGGAAAAGGAGAGGGATGATGCTTATTTTTGTTCTAGTACTTTGGGTGGTCTCTTCCAGTGCTGTTTCTTCTTTCACTCAATCTGTTTTCAGAAGTTTTCATATTCACTGAGCAGGGACAGGAGTTTTTCATGAAGGAGTAGATGGATTTAATTATACAAATGGTTTCTGCAAGCCTTCTCTAGGGAGAATTCCCACAAAGTCACCAGGAGCTGGTGAGCAGAAAGTCTGAGGGATCAGACCCACACCCACAGAGACTAAATAATAGAGATTTCAATGAAAAACATGCTGGAAATGAGGACACTAATAAGAAGAGTGGTAATACAAATGGAAACTTATGCTGGAAACTTGCTGAATAGAGAAAAATGTATTCAAATGACTATGTAAAAATGTTCCCTGGTAATGAAAATAAAGCTTATTTCAAAACATGCAAACCCAACAGAAATCATTCACACTTTGTAATACTGATACTCACTCTAAAGCTTTAAGAACAACCACATCTGAAAATCTTCAGTCCAAAACCATCACAGTATCATTGATGTTTAATTTTACTTATTTTTGTGACTCAGAAAGGACCTTACCATAGTCACTAACCTTCCAGTAACCTCTCGCTGAGACTGTGACAGAGACCAAGGGGACACAGCACAGAATGTGCACAAAGAGACGAAGAACCAAAGAACCAGAACCAAAGGTGGTGACTGTTTCCTCTCCCTTGGGTGAATTCCCATCAGTGTGGCCCCAAAACAGCCAGCACAGTCTGCCCAGAACTGGGTTTCAGGAATTCAGCCACCCAGTCTGCATCCAAGGGCACAGTGCTGAAGGAAGGTTCCAGCTCCTGCTGGGAAACAGCAGCAACTGGTAAAGTTTTCAGTGAAAAATATAAAACCTAAGCAGTAAGCAGCCACTCTGGAAGCCACCGGCTGCCCAGCTAATTCCTACCAGATTCCCAGGGAGACAGATCAGAAGCACGCACGATAGAGCTGTGCAATTATCTGCTTTCCCTCCAAAACATACAAAAAACCCCAAGATAATTTCTGACAATTTTGCTCTCATCTAACTAAAAGCTCACTGGTTTATACACGTCAGGAGAGGAAGACTATGTCTGTACTGAAGACTTTCTAGGGAGGTTCACATGGACAGCTCAAAGAGCTCAGAGAATCATCAGTCCCAGACTGGTTTGCGTTGGGAGGGACATCAAAGCCCACCCAGTGCCACCCCTGCCATGGGCAGGGACACCTTCCACCAGCCCAGGATCCTCCAAGCCCCATCCAACCTGGCCTTGGACACTCCCAGGGATCCAGGGGCAGCCACAGCTTCTCTGGGCACCCTGTGCCAGGGCCTGCCCACCCTCCCAGCCAGCAATTCCTTCCCAATATCCCATCTCTCCCTGCCCTCTGGCAGTGGGAAGCCATTCCCTGTGTACTGTTCCTCCATCCCTTGTCCCAGGTCCTTCTCCAGCTCTCCTGGAGAGCTTTTAAGCACTGGAAGGTCACAACTAGGTCACCCCAAAGCTTCTCTTCTCCAGGCTAAACAATCCCAACTCTCCCAGCCTTTCCTTGCAGCAGAGCTGCTCCATCCCTCTGATCCCTTGGAGCCTCCTCTGGACCCTCTCCAACTCTGTGCTGGGGACCCCAGACTGGCACTGAGGACATGCAGAGCCCCATCAGCACCCAGACCCTTCTGCTGTGGCAGCTCAAGGACACCCCCCCAGCACAGCTGGTCTGTGGCAGGCAGGGCAGGAACCCGTTCCGTGCCACTGAGTCTGCTCCGAAATGAGTGTGCCTACCCAAAATAGGTGCATGTCCACAGAGCCCCCCTGCCCCCAGGCACAAAGCCAGCCTGTCCCTCCCAGCCTGCCTGGGCACTGCACACAGGAGGATTTGCTCTTTCCTCCAGCCCACTGCAGCACCCAGGGAGCGGCACAGGGACAAACTGGTTTCATTTTCCCTTTGCTTCAGCACGGACTGGGGGAAATGGGCTGAGTTTGCTGTGCACAGGCAAGCTCTGACTCAGCCCACAGTCACAGTGGCTGCCTGGGCTCCATGTGCTGCCTATGGACTCAGGGTACCTGTGCCAGCACCAACCTGTGCCAGCAGCAAAGTATCAGTGGCACAAGAACCACAGATCACAGTCTAGCAAGCTCGATGAAATTCTCATCACAATTCAGGCACAGCCTCACAGAGAGGTGGCTGGAAGGGACCTCTGGGCTGGCAAAGCTCATCCTTCTGCCCAGAGCAGAACCTCTGCCCAAACCAGAGCTGTGGTTTTATTCAGACCCAAGGCTGGAGGGTCCCCCAGCCCTCCAGGCAGTCCCTCTCCAGCTCTCTTGGAGCCCCATCAGGCCCCAGAAGGGACTCTGAAGTCTCCCTGGAGCCTTCTCTTCCCCAGGGGATCATTCCCAGCTCTCCCAGCCTGTGTCCATAGGAGAACACGGATTCCTGCTTTTCCTCCAGAAGCAAAGTGAGGCCCTGCTGTAACCAAACTGACCTCAAACACAGCCTCATCCCAACCCCTCCTCGAAGGGAACGTGGATGCTGTTTCCCATCCTATTCATCTGCTTCCTCTTCCTCTGTGAGACTGTTGAAAAGCACTAATGAGCCATTGCCTCGTCACACTCTGCTCCAACACCAGCCCTGCATTCCCTGGCTCTCCCCCTTCCAGCTCTTCCTACCACAGCTGGAATTAATAAAAAATATATTTCAACAGCACTTGCAGCATGAAAAGTGGCTGTTTGAACTGCAGCCTACCTAAAACTGCAGGAAACTATTCCCTCTTTGGATTTTCAAAGCTCTTCAAAGCGGTCTTTAAAGTGGCATTAAAAGCACTTCACGGGGATGAAAACACTGCTCCTTTCCATGAGGAGTGCTAACATTCCCCACTCCAGCTTCCAGCCCCTCTCCAGCTGCCTGCAGGTTTCCATCATCTCTCATTAGCCTCATTATGTCAGCAGACCACTAAGTTTATATTTAGGAACTGAAGTAGCCCGTGGAGCAGGAGCATCAAAAGATTGAAAATTCAGATTTCATGTGCATCACCAGCAATTTCAGCTCAAAAAGGGGCAAGCCTGGAACTATAAATGGGCTAAAAAAAAAACCCAAAAGGACTTTGGGAAGAAAAATGATTCTTTATCTGTGATTAAGTGGAGCAAAGGATTTGGCTGGTAATAAAATGAAAGCACAAGAGTCAGCTCCTTTCTTTGAGGAGCACGTGCTATTGCAGCTCTGCTGCCCCAGCCCTACAGATACAGGAACACCATCCCAAGCAGTGATTTTAACTTTTGTGAGTCTAGGCAATCACCCACCGGACCTTACCCTGTGCTGAGCAACCAACAAGACCAGTCCTCTCCCACTCACTGGGTGATGCTCTGTGAGGCTGAGCAGGGGTGTGACACCAACAATCAAACTGGCTCACAAATACCCTCCAAAGGGAATTTTCAGGATGTCACAACAAGCATGAGCACAAAGAAACAACAGCAGAAACTACTGCTAAGTGTCTGCTCTTGCAAATGTTGCTGTCATAGGAAATAGTCAATAATCTACAATTCTACAATGAAAGAGCAACAGAAGAATCATTAAAATATTGGTTATTGAAAGAAAAATCCTTTAAAAACATTCAAATCACAAGTCCTGGTAATTTTTTTTTTTTTTCCTGGAGCACTGAACTATTTCAGTACTGGAGGAGGATGTTAGAGTAGTTTGGGGGGGGGAAAAAGGCAAGCTAAAACCCAAACCCAGGTTCCCCCAGCCCACAGACACTCTGGACGTGGCTGAGCTCCTACACCCTGACACTCCCTGGAACTGATTTCCACCAAGATTGTTGTTTGTTCCCACTAACTTATTTTAGTACAATGGCAAACTCGTATCATATTTAATGCTTGTTTATGAAAACAAGCATGTTTTGTATTTCAAAGGGAACATTTTTATCAGCAGTGCATTAACAGGGTTTATTACCCCAATCCAACGTGTTCCTGAGAGCCAGAGCCCTCCAAATCCTCACGGATTTGTGTTTTACTGACCCGTTAAGGAAGGGGAGAATCCAAATGCCTGAGCCAGCACTTTTCCTGCCCTGAAATCTCCTTCTGGATACCCACATCAAACATCTTACTGCTCCTTAATGACTGATTTATTGCCAAGTACCTGCTACATTTTTATTAATAAATTTAAAAATTACTCACATAAAACATCCAGCAGCTTAGCTGGTGTTTTTACTGTTCATTAAGATCTTGCAGAGACCTAATACTCTGGATGAATTCCATATATGATGTTTTAGCTGTGTTTTCTCCATAAAATGTCCATTATTTTGAGTTTCATTGTAAATTTTCCACTCTCTTTATAAACATAAACAAGCAGCTTCCAAAATATTCCTTTGAAATGGACAGGGATAAAATAAAAGACAAACCCAGAGATGGTAGGTCTTGGTTAGGTCTCACAGCAGTGCCAGCAGTGAAAATTAATAAATGTGAGAGCATGGATAAAGCCTTTTCAGAATATTCTAACATTTCAGGTTTATATCAAGAGCTTTCCTTTGCAGTTATGTCACATCAAAGTGAAAAAATGGGAATTTAGTTCAATAAATCCCAAGATCTTTTCTTATCAAAACCAGAACTCTCTAGTTGCCCGTAATAACAGTGAATTCCCAGAGCAGCAGAACTGGTGAGAGCTGGATCCCAAATGTCCTCCCCAGCTTAACTCAGAGGAGGGGGCTGGACAAAAGGAGCAATTTTGGAAGGGACCTTAAAGTTCATCCCATGCCACCACCGCCCTGGGCAGGGACACCTTCCACTAGCCCAGGTTTGCTCCAAGCCCAGTCCAACCTGGCCTTGGACACTTCCAAGAAATGCAGAACCAAACTGCACCAGTGGTGCTGACACCATATAAACCCCACACTTATGGGGACACAGCAAGGCAGGTCCAGGGGGAACTTCCATCAACTCCTCTTCTGGTAAGAGCTGTCTGAGCTCCTGGTGATGACACACCAGCAAAAGCACAGTCTGTGCACTCCCCTCCCGGGATTCCCTGGCAGCAGGAGAACAGAAACTGGAACTGCAGTGCCTGGGAAGGACCCTGGAGCTGCTGCTCAGCTGAGGACACCCAGCCCCACAAGCCACCGTGTGATCCTGAGTCACCTGGAGCCAGGCCAGTGGGGAGGAGGGAACAGCTCTGCTGTTTTCCCTCTGTACCTGCTGGGTTTCACCACTCTCTGTTGTTGTCATCCTCTCCTTGCCCCACACGAAGCCTGGAGGAAGCTGCACTTCTCTGGTTGCACGAGATGATGGACTGTGATTCCACCACTCATTCCCCAGCTCCCTCTTGACATTCCCCCTCTTCCCAGCCATCAGCTCTTACCCAAATCCAGGTGTTTCTTCGAGCACATCTCCAGTTGCTTTCTGGGGACACCAGTCCAGAATACCCTGCAATGACCATGGACCTGGGGGATGATTCAAACTGTGGGTGGGACAGCAGACTTTGGGTCTCAAACCAGCAGGGACAGGTGTGGAGCAGCAGTGAGGCTGCAGGGTCACACAGCCCACACCCAGAGCCCTGGGCACCGTGCAAGTGCTGCACTCCACACACAGAAACATCAGCTGCCTCTTTGTGCTTTGGTATCTGCACATCTCAAAATATCAGTTTGGGACAGCATCACACCCTGCTTCTTCCCCCACAGGATCCCTGGGCCTGTCACCACACAGGATGAAAGAACTCCAGTTATCCAGGACTGGCATTCCAGTGCTCCCCAGCTCATTCCTGTGCTCCCTGGGTGCTCCCCAGCTCATTCCAGTGCTCCCTGGGTGCTCCACAGCTCATCCCAGGGGCTCAGGCCCTGGCACAGGGTGCCCAGAGAAGCTGTGGCTGCCCCTGGACCCCTGGAAGTGTCCAAGGCCAGGTTGTTTGGGGCTTGAAGCAACCTGGGCTGGTGGAAGGTGTCCCTGCCCACGGCAGGGGTGGGATGGGATGGGCTTTGATGTCCCTTCCAACCCAAAGTATTCCAGGATAACTAATTGCTCAATGTGCTAGGCTGACACAACATGCCAGCTTAGGGAAGGGAATTCAGGTTTTGAGAAGATAAGTCAGGATGCCATTCAAGCATCAGAACAATATAGAACACACTGAATAAAATAAAAGCATCTCTGGTCTTCTAACATAAGAACAAGGCAATTCTCCTTGGAGTTAGAGGGGCAAGCTGAAATAGAAAGTGCATGTTTACCATGTTCATAAACAAACTATGAACTCATTGTTTACAGGAACCTCTGAAGGAAACAGAGGGGGAAAGGGAACTGTAAGGGTAGTTTTGTAGCAGCATAAATAAAACAGTATCTTATGTAATGATACTAAAGCACATATTTCAAAGCTTAAAGGATCATCTGATGAGGCTCAAGGCCCTCTCAGATCAAGATGAGACACGTAAGATGGATTATCCCCTAATTGCTCCTCTAAAGTTTCTGCTCCTTCCGTGGTTTTCAGAGGCGAGGACAGGACATGGAATTAAATGGACTTTAGACTTTCTACACCAGCAGCAAGTGCCAACATTCCAGCTCCTGGAATGCCTGTGAGCTACCCCTGGACTCAGGCAGCTCCTCATGCCCCCAGGCACCTCTCCAAAACATTTAACTCAATAATGGGCCAAATGAGCAGGGTTCCATCCAACACAGCACCTCCTAAAACAGAAAAGCCACAGTTCTGGGAATACTTTTTTACCCAGACAGTCGTATCAGGTTGTGTACATACAATATTGAGACTGCTTATTTTTCTTGCAAAAAATGCCATTTATGTACAACAAGCATTTTGTTCACATCTCCTAAAAATTCTGCCTTGGTGATTTTACAAATGAGCCAAAGGTACCAATTTTCACACTGTCCAACAGTGTGTCCAAGATTGTCTTGAAAAGGACAATTTAAATAAAATTGACGCCTTTCTTCCCATTTACTCAGATCTTCAGGATGAGATTCTGTGGCTAGTAAGTGACTTTTAAGGCACCCTCTTCCAAATCCTGCCTGCCAGAATTTACCCTCAGTAGAGAACTAATAAGAAGTAGCTACAACCTGGCAATGAGACACCAAAATATGACAAGGGCCAAGGTTTGGGGACACTGGAACACTCAGTGTTCCAAGAAAAAAAAGATAAACATGGATGCTGTGAAGAGTTCTCAGAAGAATCTGGTCAAAGCAAAACCTAAGTGATTATACATTTGTTTAAAGTGGGTTTTTTAATAAATACCACAAAAAGAAAGACCTATTAAATGTATTTCATATATGGACAGTGTCTGAAAATGATGTGGAATTAGCTGCTCATTTATCATTCCAACACATCACTCCTGGAGCTGTCTAACGGTATTGTTATAGCAATAAATCAATTTAATAATAATATATTAACAAGGAGGATTATTATTATTCTAAATGTCCTCAGCAAGAGGGGCTGATAACTCGCTGGATGGTCTCTGCAGTGTCACATCTGGTATTCTCCCAGGAGCAGTGAAACTCCTCCACTGTGACCACCACTGAGACCTCCAGCTTTAAACCTGACCTGGCACACTGAGCATAAGGCAGGATGGCAATGGCTGTGCCAATGTGATGACTCAAAGCTGTGCCCAGAACAGCACAACCTCTATGCGTGTTTCCAGGTCTGAAAATATCCCTGAGCCAGTGTGGTGAATGCAAGAGAAAATGACTCAGGAGATACCAACATAAATCATCTTTTGTACCCAGTTATTGTCTCCACAGAGCTCCCAACACATTAGAATTTACATGATTATCATTTCAAGTGCTGTCACTGTTCTGGCAGTTTCCAAGAGGAGACACAGTCAAGGGCAAATGATTAGAGAGTCTCCTGTTTTGTGACTCTAAAAGAGACTGGCTTGGCCTCACCTGCTGTTTGGTTCTGCTGCTGAGAGCCAAAGTCCTGCTCAGTCTTCTCACAGTAACAGCCACAACTTGAGTGCTTTCAAAGACATTTTGGGGGCACTTTCTTTCCCTTGGAATTTTGCTAGAACTGTGGAAATTCTCTTACCCAAAGTTTCCTTCTGCAGTTCACGGCACCTGCTTTGTAGCTCGTTGCCCTGCTGAAGGGAGGTTTGGAGCTGCTGAGTTTTCAACTCAACCGTGTCGGCCACCCCAGTGAGATGTTTGACCTTCTCCTGGAGACATTCATTCTCTCTCTGGGATTTTGCCAACCTTTGATTCAGTTTGGGTATTTCTGAGGAGGAAAAAAAATGTAAAAACTATTGTCATATTCACCTTCTTCACTAAAAATATGACACCTGTTTTATGACCTCAAGATTCAGTATCCAGAGAATCATGGAGCACTTTGAGTTGGAGGGACCTTAAAGCCCATCCAGTGCCACCCCTTGCCATGGGCAGGACACCTCCCACCAGCCCAGGTTGCTCCAAGCCCTGTCCAGCCTGGCCTTGGACACTCCCAGGGACCCAGGGGCAGCCCCAGCTTCTCTGGGCACCCTGTGATTTTACACCTGCTCCCTCCCCCCGTTCCTGAGCACAAACTATTCCCAAACCCAGCTGGTTTTATCTGAGGGGTCTGTGGGATTGAAGGGGCACGGAGCAGTCCATGGGCTGGGAATAATTCCCTTGGCCCACAGCCTGCTTCCTGCTGGAACAAGGGGGTCCTTCAGGAGAGGAGGGGCTGGGAGCAGGGCACAACTGAAGGCTTGTTCGGGAGGGGTCGAGCCCGGCCCCGGGCTGGAGACCCACACTGGTCCCTGGGTTTTGCTGTGCCTCAGCTGGGCTGAGTGTGAAAAGAGTGTGTAGTGCTGTGATTACACACTGGGACATCCAGAGCATCCAAACAGGCCCTGTGCTGACTTTCACAGCTTTAAAGGCCTTTGGAAGTAACAGCTGTGTATGAATTCCTTCCCTTACAGTCTTTCAGTGTGTATGAGTGGAGGAGCTGCTGTTCCACAGAATCACAGAATAGCCTGAGTTGGAAGGGATCTACAAGGGTAAGTCCAACTCCTGGGCCTGCACAGGGCACCCCAACAGTCCCACCATGGGTCTGAGAGCCTTGGCCAAACTCCTTGAACTCTGGGGGTCAATTTGATCAGGGTTATAAGGTCCAAAGAAGTAGGTGAGCTGCTGTCACCCTTTCCATCACCCTTGTGAGAGGGGACAGACAGGCAGGGTGGGTGACGTGCATCCCCCACATCACTGTGCCCCTGGGAACTCCAGTGCAAACCCCCAGCTTGAGTGAGACCTGCGTGTGTGGAGCAGCTCAGAAAATGCAGCTTTATCTCAAGCAGCAGCTGCCCAGTGGGCTGTGCTTCCTGTGACACGGCAGGGAACTGGGATGTTTTCAATGGTGGCTTTGTTCCCACTGGGAAGTAATCAGAGGGCAGCTGTGCCCGGGGCAAGTAAGCCCAAATCCACTGAGCAGCAGCAGCAGAGAGCTGGGGGGTCCCCAGGGGAGGGCTCTGCCTGCTGGAGATGAGTGTGACCAGAAAACCCCTCCTTACTTCTCACTTTCTGTAAGAACAATCAATGTAAACGTCAGTGGCAACATGCCACGTTTGATTCATGACTTCACCTCGGAGCACAGAAAGGGCTGTGTGTCCTGAGGATCCCTCTCTTCCTGTGCTCAGTCCCTGCCTATTTCTGCTCATAAAGGGAATGTGAATGTGTTCCTGCAGGCACCTCCAGGTTCAAAGAGATCCATACATTTCCAGGCTTCTTTTCTGGAGAATGCCTTGTTTGATTTGTGTAATACTCCAAATATAGACAGTAACTGTATGGAAGCAGGAGTGGAGCCTTTCCTATACATGCTGTGTACCCCTCATCCAACATATCCCACTTGAGACTGGTGCCACACTGTGAATATTATATCCAGCCTTTCTAAAGCCAGCTTTCTAAATCAAAACAGTTTAGTCCCACATTTTCTTTTGGCCTGGGAATGCCATTTAAAAGCTTTTATGTTGTTGTAGCAGTTGTCTATGATTAACATAAGGTAACATATTAACATACAGTAAAATGTTTTTGTTTATTTTACCGTTTTTGCAAAAGGCTTTTCAGAACAATCAGATTTTGAGAAGAAAAATGCTTCATTAGGGGCTGCCCTTTAGTCCCGTTTGCATGGTTAGTTTGAAAGCAGCTTCTAAAAGCCCTTGAATATGTACTTTAATTAGCCTGGTTAATGAATGGCAAGTAGGAAACAGCATAAGAAATTAAATCTTTTGATATTTACATTGTTTAGTCTCACAATAAATGGATTTAAGTGCAGAGTAGTTGGAAAGGTTATAGACAACGAAAATATTTGCACCACAGACAGTGTTTAAAATCTGCATGTGGGCAGCATATCAAACATGTAACACCTGTCTTGACAGTGCAGTTAGGCTTGGTCTAACTTGACTATTGCCAGGAATAATGTAAATATAAGTGATGTAAGTTCTTTGGCCAACTGAATGTTTAGAGGTTCCATTTGGAGAAGGCACAGCAAAGAACTGCAGCCTTTCAGTAGCTGAAGGGGCTCCAAGAGAGCTGGAGCAGGACTTTGGACAAGGGCCTGGAGGGACAGGACAAGGGGGAATGGCTTCCCACTGCCTCTGGACGAGTTAAGGCCAGAAATAGAAATCACCTAATTAATTTTTACCTTCTCATTTACTGTATTAAACTCAAATATCAAAAATTTTCTCTTACCCCAAATTCTTGCAAGATGCTTTACCTGTCAGAGCCTCTTTGCTCACAGTCTTTATTTGCAGGGAAATTTCCTCTTTCATGGCAGCCCAGTTCTCCAGGTTGGTGGAGATGACCTCTTTAATGCTGTCTAGTTCACTTCTAATGAAAGGGAACAGGGAGACAGCCTTGTTCAGAGTGGAGCAATGGTGATCCAAGGTGCTTCTGCAAGAGAGAAAACAAAACTAGAGGTATATTTTAAAAATAATTTATACAGTAAACTTAGGAGTTAAACTTGACAACTACTCTTCTGTTATATGATAATTTATACTGTATTACTGCATAAAATATGCTGTATGATGTATTGAATGTATTTTTAATAAGGTTCTCCCTTCTGAATGTTGATTTAGAGCTTTTATGAACAACCATTTCTTAAAGAGAAATCACACTAATCACGTTTAAATGACTGTATGGAGAAGCCTATGGTGAGTGTTTATAAACAATGCATATGTAAGAAACAGAGTATTTTCAACAGCACCATTTCCTTTGGGTTCTTACCTGAGCACCTGGGATTGTTTGTAGGCAACTTCCTTCTCTTCCTGGAAATACTGCAAATCAGCTTTCACATTTTTAAACTCCTCTTGCTTGGTTTTCAGTTCCATTGTCAGGTTTTTTATTCTAGAGAGGCAAATAAAACAATCAGAAAGTATTATTTGCACTAGTAAACAACCTCTAACTTCTCTGTCAGCTTGAAATTAAAAACATGGAATCCTAGAAAGGTTTGGGCTGGGAGGGACCTCAAAACTCATCCAGTGCCACCCCTGCCATGGGCAGGGACACCTCCCACCAGCCCAGGCTGCTCCAAGCCCTGTCCAACCTGGCC
>JAWWEW010000012.1:1121145-1135562 GCA_035583185.1 Anabacerthia variegaticeps | reverse complement strand
CCCCTGCCATGGGCAGGGACACCTCCCACCAGCCCAGGCTGCTCCAAGCCCTGTCCAACCTGGCCTGGGACACTTCCAGAGATCCAGGGGCAGCCACAGCTTCTCTGGGAAACGTCCTGGAGGGCTTTTCAAAGGTGACCATCCTGTATTTCACACAGGTATCAGCCTCCAAATGGAGGGAATTTGCCCTTGGCTTCACACTTCCGATCATGGAACTGTTTTGATGCTTCCTTCTCCCTGACCCTCCCAGGTGCTCCACAAGAGCACCTGATGGGTTTTTAAATGACAGTGCAGGGGACAATTGTCAGCATTTTACTTCCAAGCTGGCACCAAAAAAATTTAAATCTAGGAAAGACAACCTTGCTGTTATCAGGACTCAGAAACACATTGTGTACCCTCCTTCCTACTGAAAAAATGGCCTTTGCAGGTCCCTTCCAACCCCAACCATTCCGTGATTCTCATTTTGGGGCACAGGTTTTGAAAAGCAGCCCCATGACAGACACAGGAGAACCCACCAGCATTTCTCTCATGCCCTCATAGGAGAGGAGGAGGAGGAGGAGGAGGAGGAGGGTGGTGGTGTCCCCAGAGGGCTCTCCAGCCCTGCTCTGGGTGTCCCCCAGCTCCGTGCTGGAGCAGCCACCAACACCCAACCTGAGCAGCTTCACCTCCAGCATTTCCCTCCAGAAGGTTCCTGTTGCAGCACGGGTGTGTTTGGCAAGGCCAGTTGCCAGCGGGTAACTAAATACAGGTTAAACCCTGTGCTTTCAGCACCTCGGCACTAATTCCCACAATTGTCATGGACTGAATGGGACTGCCCAGGAAGAGAGGAGTTGAATCCAATCCCCTTCCTGGGGCACACTGAAGGAAGGAACCCACACAGCACCTTAGCCCCAGCTGCACTACAGCTGGTTTCTGGAGATAACCATCCGAAACCAGCCTTCTCTCCCCAAAATACAACTCCAGTGATGGGAACTGTTAAAAACCAGCCCCTTTGGAAGCTTTCAACACTCACTGTTCATGCAGAGTAAATGATCCATTTCCCTGCTGGTGACTCCCTGTCACAAGTAAATAAATAATACTCGAATCGACAAGTATTTTACAAACCCAAAGGCTGGCAGCAGCTTTGGCTTCAATTTTTAAAGGCAGCAGAAAATGAGAATGATTTATAGCCAAAAAATACAAAACTTAAGACAAAATACAGAAGTGCATTAGTTACTGTTATCACATAGAGCAGCACACCTGCACCAAAATGCACATTTTAAGAAAAATCAGTCCTGATAAAGAAACTTGGATCTGCAGAGCTCTGACAAAATCAGAACTGAGTATCTGGGAGTTAAAAAGTAAGGTTTTGGGCTGGATTGTGATCATTGGAACAAAACAAACAAACAAACAAACAAAAATTGAAGACATTTCTGGCATTAACTTTGAAGGAAAATTTCCCCAGAAGTACCTGCAAATTTCCTGGAGGGGGAAGCAGGAGGGGAGAGAATAAAGGTGTTTGGTTGTGTTTGGGAGCAGAGCTGTTGTCACCAACAGGGAAATGTCCATCCTTTTACAGCTATAGAAATTCAAATCCACTTTTACAGATGAGGAAAAAAGCAATGATTCATCACTGAACAGTAAAAAATCAAAACTTTGGGATCCAGGGAAAACCAGATGCTCCTTTTCCATTCTTTGTCTGAAATGGGGAGTACTTGAAGGTCTTTTGGTTCGAAAAAGAAACTGGTAGGTAAGTTGGGACACATTTTCTTCCTCTTTCAGAGCTCTGATATAATAACAGGGACATTTTCAGTATGTTGGGGTCAGTCTCACACAACAGAACCTGTGGAAAAGGCAGGACAGTCGAGCTCTCCTGGCACCAGGAGGGAGCAAAATAAACATGTTGTTTTGGTGCTTTTTAGCACAAAGGAAAAGTTCAATGAATCATCAGACGCTGGCATTTAGAGAATGGTGGGAACACACTGATCTCATCCTCTGCCCTATAGTTCAGCTGGGAGAATTAAGCGCCCATCTCTGCATCCAGCACGTTTTCCTGGGCAATACAGGAGGAATCCTGCCCGGAGTGGGAGGGGAATGAGGACGTGGTAGCTCCCAGTGCTGCCAGGAGAAGAATAGATGAGAAAATAAAGAAGGAGTTGCAAACACACTCATTGTCCTAAAGCAATGACAGGAGAAATTACCCTGTTTGTTGGGATTTAGGGCGTTTCACAACAGTGAAAGAACAGAATAAATAGTCTTGGTACTCCCTGTGATTCCCGGTGGGACTGGAGGAGCACCAGCATCCCCAGTTGGCTGGAGCAGGGACAGGATGCACAGAGAAGCCTGGAACACACTGCCCCAAAAAGTTCCAGCACAGTATTTTCAGCTCCATGAAACTTTAGGATCTGCTCAGACCCAAGGGTTGCTCATTTTCATTTCAGAGCCAGTGGCTGCTCATTTTCATTCCAGCAGGTTGCCCAGGGCAGTGGTGCAGTCACTACCCCTGGAGGTGTTCAACAAACGTGTGCACGGGGTACCCGAGGACTTCTTGAGCATTTAAATGTATTTTACAGTTCTTATTTTGTGGCAAGAATTATCAAAATTAAATTAACTATCAAAATTAAAGCGATTTTAACACAGAATAAGGCTTGAATAGCTAAGTGGCACTAACTACTGGTCCCCAAATCCCAAAGGACAGGTAACTGCTCTCTGCCAAAGCTCCCGTTCCCAGGGGGCTTTCAAGGTTACCCACAGGTACAAACAGCAGCAATGCTTGAACCTAAAAGGAATAGAAAAATGAAACAGTGTGAACTGACAACGAAGATTAAATCCTTTGGTCTCCCAGAGATAAAAACTTTAAAAAGGGCTATTTGGCTTCTGGGAAGAATGATCTGTTAGACTTGCCAGCCCCAGAAATGAGGATGTTAAACAGTGACTTTATGCCAACAGCACAAGGTAGTAAGAGAGGCCCAGGACAGTAAAGAGAAGATAAGGAATATTTAGACAAGTTCTTTAACAAGGCACAACAGTTGATTTATGGCTGGAAAGGGAGCCTACTGCAAGCATTGCACTTGATTTCAGCAGCTTTTAAATCAAGCCGAGCCTTAGGGGGGAAAAGTGCAGAGATAAAATTTTTATTAACTGTTCCAGCTTTACTACAAAAAGTCAGCTCAATGAAAATTTCAAGTCTAGCTCTGGCAAATGAGCCTTCCCAAGAAGAATGTGCTGTCACTGCATTTGCTCACACACTGAATTCTGCCACCCAGGGTCGTCAAAGGGACAAGGAGCAAACACGCTCTTTAAAAACATCGTGTTAACCAAAGAAAATGCTAAATATTGGGAAGGAGAGGGTGGAGGATGTTCAGGATAAATGAAAAAATACTGCAAGAAACATTATCAGGAGAGTGATCTACAAGATAAACACGCTTTGTTCAGTTTTGGGGGAACTTGTGTTCTAAAATCAATCTTTCATTAGTAATTTTAGTAGCCACAAGCCTAACTAAATCCATTAACAGCAATGTTAAATTCTTAACAGTACTTGAGTCATTCTCAAAAAAAAAGTTAAAACAAGTTTCCAAAGCATTCCAGTCCAATCTCCAGAGCACCTTAACACTCAGAATGGCCCCATTAGCCATTCTGGCTCACCTGGTGTGAGTGAATGTGGCAGGAACACCCCCCTACTGAGGGTCCCAGAAATCCAAACGGCTGAACTGGCAATTAAAATCATCATCTCACTCTTACAAAAGCTTCTGATACACACTTTGATTCAGAGCAAGAAATTACCAAGAAGTTTCTGGTGATCTTGGTGTCCCCCTTTATTCCATCAGCCATCACCTTGAGCAGCTGCATTTTTATAAAGTATCTTTTATTAGTTGACTATAAATATTAATTGTGCATAGTCCTCCTGTAATCAGTTAGTGGAATACAATGATGGATTCCAAAACATGAGCAAAGAAAAGGATACTAAACCTGTAAGTATGAGCTGAAAGAGCACACTTAAAGATTCTAATCCTTGTGTCCTGAAAATCCCAGTGTGGCTCTGAGGTCTATCATTAATCACTGCAGTTCTTAAGGGTCCAAAACTCCCCCTGCACTTGGGATATTCACATACCTGTCTGTAAGGGTTTGAAAGCTCCTGTTCCTGAAGAGCAACACCACAGGCAGGACCCAAAATGTTCTTAACTCCTTTAATATCAGCCCTTTAGAGAGTGAACCCTGAGCTTCTCAGGGCAAGAACACTGGGAATTCTCTACTGTGTTACTGTGAGACAATCAGTCAAAATTACACAACAGTACCGTGCCATTTCATTTTAAATATTACAATTCTACTACAAGATGATAAGGTGAAATATTTATAGTTTCCCTTTGGGAGTGTGTGCAGGGGAAATACCTCCAAGTGCCTCCTGGCTTCTCTCTCACTTTAAATGTATTGACTGTTTCTAAACTAAGAAGGAATTTTAAACTCCCTTCCAAAGAATATTACAAAAGATGATCTAAATAAAGTATCACAGTATCATACAATATCATAAAGTGTCTCATATGGTGCATCTGATACAAAAAAGACCCAATGATCCCTGTGAGTCCCTCCCAAGTCGGTGTATTCTGTGATTCTTTGTCTTTTAAACCCCTTTGGGATGAAATTCCCTACCAACATGCAGGGGAATGCCAGCAGAGTGGCTGAGGAGCTCTGACCTTTCTGTTTTGGACTCACTGGCAGCTCGGCAGCGCTCAAGGTCTCGGTACAGAGCCTGTAATTCAGCTTGAAGCCTCTGCTCCCGCTCTAGACTTCCTTCATAAAACTTAATCTCTTTTTCCATTGCTTTTACTTTCTCTTCCATCACCTTGAACTCATGAAGGATCAAGTAGCTGACCCCGCAGTATTTGCACACTGTCTCGTCCCGGGACATCTAGGAAGAGAGAAAAGGGTAACGTTGTTTTGGGAGGAACAGCTTGAACAAAACCCCCTGAGTGACCCTAAGGAATAGTAGTAAATGTGAGAAAGTGAAACCATTCCATTCTCCAGAGCACTGATGATCAGCTCATGGTCCTGCTTGAACAAATCACACAGAAAAGCTCTGCATTAGCACAATGAACCCGAGCTACAGCAGTGCTTTGCCTTCCTGGAAACTTCACAGGATAGATCAGCCCTGGCAGTGTAATCTGTGGGAACTCCCACTGGAATTCTAAAGGACCTCTGAGTTCTGCAGATGTATTAATTGAAAATAAAACGCTGTGTCTAATGAAGTTATCTCCTTAATGAATCTGTGACTGCCTGAGCCAGCAAAGTGTTATTTCCTGTGGGTTTTTGGGAACTGTGTCCAAGTGAAGCAGGCAAGATGAGGGAACAAAGTGATGTCACCCAGAGTAAGGGATTAATGAGGGTGATGTGGT
Organism: Anabacerthia variegaticeps; assembly: GCA_035583185.1. Lineage (NCBI taxonomy): Eukaryota > Metazoa > Chordata > Aves > Passeriformes > Furnariidae > Anabacerthia > Anabacerthia variegaticeps. The sequence continues at coordinate 1,130,193 of JAWWEW010000012.1, read as the reverse complement.
GTCCATGGCACTGCAGTGCTGTGGGAAATGGAACCCATTTGCTGGTATGAAATATTCATGGATAATTAAAAACTACAGAACACGTAACACACAACTCATGGAAAGACCATTCATTAAACTGAGAAATGTACTTTTCTAAGTGATCAAGTCATAAAACTTCAAGTAGGGGACATGTAACACCTGCTCAGCAGCACAGAGCCCTGACCCTGACAGGTTTGCCCCTGGTCTTGGGATAAATTCAGCATAAAATCCTTTGTGAGGAGACGGTGAGAATCAAGACTAGATCAGAGGACACTGAAAACACAGCTGAGAGACCCCTCAGAGCACCAGATATGAAAAGGTCTTGGCAGACCTGGAGATATGGGACATGGACCATGGGTGGCAGCTGGAAGAGACACTGTATGTTTGAGAGCTTAAAACACACTCTAACCTTTCTTCAATTATTTTTTCTTACACAATTACCAACTGCTATAAGGACTCTAACAGTGAATTATGAAAATGAGAAAGGTGAAAAACAGCAACCAATTTAAATCAAATTAAGAATCCCTTGTTTTACAGAAAAGGGGGGGGAAAAGTTATGTTGAGACATTGGGATAAATGGAAAGAAATCAGACCTCGAGGAAAGAAAATGGCTTCCAAAAATTATACATTAAAGACTCATTATCCCATGGTTCAACAATCTTTAGCACTTTAAATACAGCTTGATAAAAATGATATTTCAGCATGCCCTGGCCCAGCTTTATTTTCCCATTTGTTAGTGTTGCCCCAGTTTAAAACACCCCTGGTTACAGTTGCTCCGAGGAGCTGAAAATGCAAGTTTATTTTTCCTGGCAGCTGCAAACTGTGCTTGGAAATATGAAACTGTTATTCAGGATAACTACCATAAAGTTCCAAAGCACAGAAATTACTATATTGAAAAAGGACAAAATGAGCTGCTTTAAGGAGCACAGGAGGGGTTTCTTATCCCAGAGAGAACATGGTGCTCTTGTGCAGCATGACCACCGCTGCCCGAAAATAAACAGTGCTAGCAATCTCACTGGGCTCTGGGACTGAAAACAACCAAAAATCGTCAGGGAACTCAGCTGAGAAGGCTTTGTGCAAGTACAAAGCCTTCTAAATGTCTACATTTTTTGTTACTGAACTTCAAAATAAGTGAAATCATAGAACAACAAATATCATCTGCCTATCATCTGCCTGGGCCCAGCTGGAAGTGGCTCCTGCTCTTCACATCCATTCCTGCTCAGGTGAAGTAAAAGCCAGGAAGGATTCCAGGACAGGCTGGATTTTTAAAGTATTTGCTACATAAGAAAAAAAAAAAACCACAGAAAAGGAAATTCTGCCTCTATCAGGACCTTGCTCTGTACATTAATAATTATCCCGCAAGGACTGCAACACACACAAGTCTGTAGGAAACATTTTCATAGTTCTTACACTTACAAACAACCTTCTCTGGAACAATATGATTGCTGAGTAATCACTAAGAACGTGTGTTAAATACACACTGATTTATCTTTTTAGGTTCCACATTTCACTGTTTCCATTTGATCAAAACCCTGTTGTTGACTTCTTAATTCAAAGCAGAAAAAAAAAAAAATCAGGGGAAAAACACTTTGGAAGGAATAGAAAAGGAAACTATCACAACTCTGAGCAGGAAGGGATTTGTATGCCCTGAGCAGTGAGGGGAAGCAGTGAAGGGAAAAATCAATGAGGAATTAAACAAACCCAGAGAGGACAAAGTGCTTGAAGTAGGAAGACATTTATCCACAGGACTTTGAGCCCCAGTTGTGATACACGTTACACCACATGCTATGAAGCATCTGGGGGAGCAGCTTTAACTCTGCATTTGATTTTGGAAGCACTGATGTTATTCCATGGTTACAAAGAGTTCTTTAGATACCGTGGCAAGTGAAGCACTGAGCCAAAATGGATAATCCCTCAAATTACAGCTGCTGACTCAGTTCCATCTGCAGAGCATAAGTTATAAGGAAAAAAAGAAAAAAAATGGTGGTCTGGACCATTTTTAGCTTTTTGAGCAATGAGAGAGGAATTTCTACCATTTCAACTTGACCAAGCAGCTCCAGGGTGTGCCAGCTGGTGCAGCACTATCCTTCTCTTCCCATATTTCAGACCCCCCCCAGAAACCACCAGGGTGAAGAGCCACATTCTTGTTCAAACACAACTGAGCTCCTTCCTCACTTAGCAGGGCTGTGGTAGCGCATGATCCAGCACGTGGATCACCCACCACAGCATCCCAGCCCTCTCAGGGCATTGAGTCCAACCATGCCCTGCACTGCCAAGGCCACCACTGACCATGTCCCCAGGTGCCACAGCCACACCTCGGACACTTCCAGGGATGGGGACTCCACTGCTTTGTGGGCAGCTGTGCCAGGGCTGGACAACCCTCTGGGTGAAGAAACTCCTTCCAAGACCCAGTGCTCCTCAGACACGTAACGCTGTAGTAACAGCTCTTCCTCCCTTGGTGGATCTGGCAGGACTGAGTTTGCTCCAGCCAAATGACAAAAACCTCTGTATTTGTTCAAACTAAAGTTGTAGGTGAATACATAAAACTCAAGAAATAAAAAATCATTATGCTGCAGCTGCATGCTCTTAAATTATTACTGTATGTTGTTTTAGTCTACCTTATTACCCAAAGTTACTTTCTTTTTTGTTTCACTGCTCCTCTCCCACACCACTTTCATGTCCCTCTCCTGGCAAACCAGGCAATCCCTAGCACACAAAAAGAAATCATGACTCAAACCACATCATTGATTTTCTGTGAGTCTTCTGCTGGATATACAAAATGAAGAGTTATCTGACTGAAACTGATATTTGTTTTTAGTCAAAGAAAGATTTTTAAGAGTCTCAGTAGAAACTCTCCTTCTTTGAAAAGAAAAAAAGTGCATTTTGAGCCAAGTTTTCAGTCAGCATCTACCCAAAAAGCAATCCAGCCAGTACTGCTGGGCCATTCTGCACACAGAATTATTTGCTCCACTTCCACAAAACTGCAGTTGCAAAAAACAAACCCCAGTGCTTGCTCTGAATAGCTATGAATAGAATAGAAATAGGCTTGGAGTAAAACCAGAACGTGGCTTCATTCAAAACATGCCCCGAAATGAGGAGTTTGTCACGACAGGAAATAACACTCGAATTTCAGGTAGCTTGGATTTTTTCCTGCCTGTGAGGAAATCAGACTAATGAACCAGAAAAGGCTGGAGCTGCTCCCACTGCAGAGCCCTGCAAACACCCCACACATGTCCCCAGCACACCTTCCCAGGGCTCCACACTCTCCTGGGATGGGTCACGGCATGTTCCAGCTTGGAACTGAACTGCAAAGCATTTCATGACAAACCACACCAGACAAAGGGTAATTGTGCCCACTGTTAACCGTATCTTTGCCTGACAAACTCTTTGCATCTCCAGTTGGGACTGGTAGGAAGCCCCTCCTGGCTGCATTCCCACTGCTTGGGATGTGAGGACACTCCAGGCCCTCCAGTTCCAAGTAACACACTTGTTGCAGGAAGGGTAGAAACCCTTCAATATAGTGGATACAGCCCTGGTTTTATGGGGACCCCCAGACTGTATTGCCCAGAGATGCTGTGGAGTCTCCCTCACTGGAGATATTCCAGAACTGTCTGGACACAATCCTGTCCCATGTGCTCTGGATGACCAAGGTGGAGCAGGGAGGTGGGAACAGATCCAACCTTACCCATCCCATAATTCTGTGATATAGTAAATACAACCCTAACTTTATGAGTACAGCAAGAGATAAATATGGTTTGCTGCCCTACATGATCCCCAGTGACTCCAGAATTCTCCCCTTAGGGCAGCAGATTGTTAGCCAAGATCCACTTCCACAAATCCTCTGACACCACACACACTGGGATAAAAAAGCAGCTGCTTTTATGGCTGGGAGCTGGTTTTCCCAAACCAACAAGGAACATTTCACTGCTGAGAAGACACACACTGGCACAGGGTGCCCAGAGAAGCTGTGGCTGCCCCTGGATCCCTGGAAGTGTCCAAGGCCAGGTTGGACGGGGCTTGGAGCAGCCTGGGCTAGTGGGAGGTGTCCCTGCCCATGGCAGGGGTGGCACTGGATGGTATTAAGATGCCTTCCAACCCAAACCATCTATGATTCTGTGACTTTCTAACATTTCCAACCACTCAGAACACTTGGAGAACTGAAGCTTCATGTCCCAATGACACACAAACACAAAAAATCCTATAGCCAAATGCTGAAAACCTCAGTGGGCACTGGAGCAACTTGGGAACATCACCCCCAGAAGGATTCACAAGGTAGGTGCCAACAGGACACTGCCATTCCACCACACTTCTCTGGAGGGCACAAATTGAAATGATCTGCTTTTAAATGCCTGCTGGTACCAATATTGTACATCCTAAGCACATTGCTCCCTCCTGCCTGTCGAGTCTCGGAGGATGGGAGAGAATCTTTAGCTCACTAACACAGCCAGGACTACGTGCCCAGAAGCCATTAAAACCAAGTAGCACTGCTCAAAGCCAGCAGGAGAAATGAGAGAGAACATCATGTGTTCACAAAGACCCCACAATGTGCCCACGTATGGCACACGTGGGAGCTGCAATGTGTGACCACTTGCTGCTTGTGGTGTATGTGGCACTTTGTGGCCAGCCAGACACCACAGAACGTCCTGTCCCCAACGGGGAACAGCCTCCGAGTGCCTGCCCTGCCTCACGTCTTGGGGTGACAGAACTGCTCATCTCCAAGGCTATCCTGGGCCCTATTAATTTCAGGATTTATGCTGGACAAGATCATTTATTTGCCAAATAAAATATGAAATTAAATATAACTTTTTGTTTGCTGCTTTGAGGACCTGTGGTCATTTGGCTGCTGTTCTATTTCCTGTTCCAGGAAGATCTTCAGGGCAAAGCTGCATCTTCCCATCAACTTCCACAGACTTGACAACAACAGAACTTTAATTAAAGATCACCAGCATTGAAAAGTTTCACCTGCCACTAGGAGCTACCAAGGTGAAATAGGAAAGTCTTCAGGAAAAATAAAACCAAGTCAAAGCACCAACCAAACAGCAAAACCAGAACTCCCCAAAAACACACATCCATGATGTTGGAGCCAAGGAAGCACTAATGTCTTCTGTACCCTCCTGGGCTCTGGGACACCTCTCAGGCTCAGTTTGATGGCAGAAACTCATAAGACATGCAAATACATTAAAATTAGGCATTACAAGCCAGTGATTTCAATCTTTAGCAATAACTAGTTTCTAAGAAGTATGCAACTGTAAATACAAAAAATCCTGTAAGCTTCAACAATGGGCACGTGGATGTTCAGCAGTTGATTTTTTTCGTTATTTAGCACCCATTTTGCAATGAATCTGCTGAGAAAGAGGTGTGAGAGCAGTAGAAGGAATGAGAGGGAGGACAGCAGGGCCTTGTAAAATTTTTACACAATTCTCTAATGCAAAACTGGTCAGAACATGAAGAACCGAAGTCCCTTCACATTGATCATTTCATTAACAAGATACCCAGAAACCTCTTTCCCTCTAGAATAAAACTGCCTTTAAAATTTAATAAGCAGACTTGATAAGCAGCTTGTGGAGCTCCATCTACCAGGAGCTCGAAGGAGAGGGATGATGAGGGCTCTGCTCTGCACCCTGCCCTTGTCAGTACCACCCAAACTCCAGCAAAGCAACCCAAACCAGAGCCCAGGAAGGGAATGTTCTCCACTCCCAGGCTGCAATCCCAATGCCTGACAGGCTCCCTCCACACACACGTGTTCCCTGGGCCTCCAAGCTGCATGTTGGGAGCATGTGCTCCCTTTGGCAGAGCAAACCACAGCTGGCTCCAGCTCTGCTGTGTTAGGAGCTCTCCAAGAGACTACAAAAGAGAGGCTACAAAACCCAGCAGCAGAGAATGTGAAGGCAATGAGAACACGTGCACATAAAAGATGGGAGATACAAGGCCAGGAAATTGTGAGAATGACTTGTAATCAAGGCCTGTACCTTGTAACTGTAGTGCAGCTACAACGTGAGTGGCTGAGCGAGGGGATGAGCAGCAGCAAAGGATGTGTAAAACCCAGCATGCTCTGATCCCAAAATCCGGGGCTGTCGTTGCCTTGGAGCTCACATATCCCACAAGGAGGTGGAGGGTGGGATGGGACAGGACCATAAGCCTATTCTTGTACATATCTGGAAATTCTGTGTCTTCCCATCAGGTCTTTAAGTTAAACACACCCCCCAGAAGCGGAGGGAGCTGAAAGGACTCCCTGCCCCATCCTCTACTCTGAGGGAAAAGTTTGCCCCCATAGTCCCACTGTCAGAATTCCACAACTCCCTGTGTGAGCTGCTTCAGAGTTTCATAGCATTCCACCAAAGCACATCCAGAAAGGGGAGGAAAAGCCCAATTTTCACCTGCAAATGAACCACTGTCTCCCTGCACATGTGAACACTGTTACTCAAGTACTTCCCAGAAGGAGCAGAGCCAGCTCTACCATCCTTTCATAGAAACATGGGATTTTTAAGTTCTTTACTACCTTTGCTCTTTCCTAAATTTCCATCAGTCACGTTATTTTTTTACAGCAGCTCAGAACTGAAACCTCAACAGCTCTGAACAGAGGGATAACAAAGGCCCAAGTTTCACATGAAATTCCTCTTACAACTATTAACGTATTAGCAGCTTCTTTCTTTGTAGCACTCCCTTGTTAATATCATTCTCCTCATGTCCTGATCACAGACCTCAGTGTTGTTTGCCAAATGAGAAGGAGGTTACTGTGGATTTTGAACTGATGCATTGGACTCACTTGTTAAAAATATGTCTTATTTTTACTAAGAATGGAGTTTAATGGTGCTCTGAGGTGCTCACAACCCCTCCCAGACTGGCACCAGCATATTCCTTGGCATAATCCAAGATCCTGGCTCAGTGAAAACCAGCAGACACCGACATTGCTGCTGAAAGAATTAATGTCACTGCCTTTGTGTTCCCAGCCTGTGCCTGCGCTGGCTCCTGCTTCCTCCTTGTGCTAGGATATGCCTGGCACACGGATCAGGAACTGGCTCAGGAACTGATCCAAATGAGAGACAGACAGCTCAAGTGCCACCAAACTGCAGCTTTAAGTCATTAAAGGAAACACTGAGCAGTAACTAGATCCAGAACAATTCCCTCATCCAACAATTTGGCACAACTGTTTCTCCGAGAAGCCTGCACTGATTTTTGCTCATCACCTTCCCCTGTCGATGCTTAAAAACTAATTTCTAAATAAACAAACATATTGGGATCTTTCCTGCTACCAAAACAGCTGCTCATGAGTCTCTAAGTGTCCTGGGTTCTTTCCCTCTCCTTGTTTTAAGGGCAAATACTCCTTTGCCCTTCCTCCGTCTATCTTATCCATTCTTGAATCCTCAGAAGTCATCTCAGAAATTCTCTCAACAGTTTCCTGGACTGTTCCAGGCAGAATTTCTGCAGCCTGAGCACACAAAGCTTACAAATTACTTGTTAATTATGAGATGCAGACTTAGAAATTAGGACAGCCGGGTGTTTTATTGGTGAAGTAAAAACCTGACAGTGTTACAAAAAGTGACTCATGTTCCACTTGAGTGGAGCCTCCTCCCCAGTGAACCCACACAAACAGCAGCACTGTTACACTGGCAATAACCTGTCTGCCAAACAAAAGAACACACCAAGAGCAGATCCCGGGGAAGAGGAAGGGGAATGTTCCGTTCCTGTTCGTGTTGATACTCCTCTGGAACATGTTACGCCCCCAGTCATTCCAAACTCACGGCAGCAAAACATGCCACAGCAGGGGAAAAATCCACCTGGAGTGACAACACCAGGACACAGAGAGGCGTTCTCAGGGACTCACCTGGAGTGGCTGAGGTGTTCTCTAGGATTGACCTGGAGTGGCTGAGGTGTTCTCAGGGACTCACCTGGAGTGGCTGAGGTGTTCTCAGGGACTCACCTGGAGTGGCTGAGGTGTTCTCTAGGATTGACCTGTAGTGACTGAGGTGTTCTCTGGGACTCACCTGGAGCAACAGAGGTGTTCTCCAGGATTGACCTCGAGTGACTGAGGTGTTTTCAGGGCCTTACCTGTAGTGACTGAGGTGTTCCTGAGACTCACCTGTAGTGACTGAGGTGTTTTCAGGGCCTCACCTGTAGTGACTGAGGTGTTCCTAGGCCTCACCTGTGGTGACTGAGGTATTCTCAGGGGCTCACTAGGAATAACAGAGGTGTTCTCAGGGACTCATTGGAATGACAGGGGTGTTTTCAAGGCCTCACCTGTAGTGACTGAGGTGTTCCCAGGGACTCATTGGAACGACAGGGGTGTTTTCAAGGCCTCACCTGTAGTGACTGAGGTGTTCCCAGGGACTCATTGGAATGACAGGGGTGTTTTCAAGGCCTCACCTGTAGTGACTGAGGTGTTCCTGGGCCTCACCTGTAGTGACTGAGGTGCTCCTGGGCCTCACTTGGAATGCCAGGGGTACTCCTGGGGCTCCCCTGCAGTGACCCACCCTGTACAGCAGAGTCAGGTGTTCTTCTGCAGGGCTCCTGCAGGATTAGTGTCCTCACAGCACAGACAGCCATGAAACCCAGCACGCCACCTCACCCCGGACCAGCCAGCACCACACACCGTGCCGGTGCCCACAGCCACTGCACCCCGGAGTGCAGGAGCTGCCCTCCAAATGCCTGGGGTTTGGTAGTTTTTTTGCCATTCGCGCAGCTCGTACCTTGCGGATCTCCTCCGGCAGGGCGTGGAGGGGCAGGTGGCGGTCCATGGAGCGGCGCAGGCCCCGCGGGGTGCGGGTGGTGCTGCGGGCCGGGGGCTCGGTGTGCCCGGTGTGCCCGGGGGGGTCGGGGGGCTCCGGGCCCCGTGAGGGCCGGGCCGGGCGCGGCGGGGGCGGGGGCGGCGCTGTGGCCGCCGCCATCTTGGCAGCGCCGCGTCCGCCGTCACCGCGGCAACGGCGCGTGCGCGGGAGGGGGGGGCGGAGCGTGAGGGGAGCGGGGCGGGGGCACCCGGGATCGGGGCTTTTCACCCCAAAATCCACCCCGGGCACCCGGGATCGGGGC
>JAWWEW010000012.1:1105553-1119118 GCA_035583185.1 Anabacerthia variegaticeps | reverse complement strand
GGAGGGAGGGAACGGGGGGTGCTGCATCCCCGCCCTGCCGGCTGGACCCGCTGAAGGGGGGGCTTGGACAGAGGGACACGAGTGGAGCCAGCCCTTTGGGGGGATCCGGTGTTTGGGGGGCTGAAGGGGGGCTTGGACACAGGGACATGAGTGGAGCCGACCCTTTGGGGGGATTCTGCTCTTAGGACGGCTGAGAGGAGCCTGTGCTGGGGGAAACTGAAGGGAGCCTGTCCTTGGGGTGTAGAGGAGGGGATCCAGTCCTGGGGGGCAGCCCTTGAGGGGGGTAAGGGAGCCTGTTCTGGGGGTGTGAGGAGATGCCGTCCCGGGGGTGAGCAGGTGATGCTCCAGCCGTCGGGGACACTCCCGGGGCAGGGCCCGTGGGAAACGGGGCACGGGGGGAGCTGCGCCCACCAAGGGCTCTGAAGCGGCTCTTGGCTCCCGGCAGGAAAGCCACCCGAAATGTCCCCTCCACACCGCCCTGGTGGGCCCGGTGCGTGCCAGCCGAGCGCCCCGCACCATCGGGATCGGGGTCCGGGCGGGGCGAGCAGCGCCAAGGGCAGACCGAGGGGCGAGGAGCGAGTGCGTGACACGCAGCAGTCATAAGGCAGCTATTTCCATTGTTTTCCGGCAGGCTTTGTACCTTCTCAAACACACGTGGAAAGCCGCCCGCTGCTCACAAATCCCGATCCGGAGGAGCAAAGTCCGTGCCAGTGGGCAGCTGGGGAAAAAGGCAATAAACACCACCACCCTCCTGGCACAAAGCGGGACTGCGGGGGGGTGAGGCTGGAGAGGTGTGCCCGCACCTGCGGCGTTCCCCGGGCAGAGAGAAATCCGACTTGTTTGGGGCTGCCCTTCTGTTTGCTCTGCACAAAGCGCAGCGCGGGGAAGCGGCTTTGCAGGGCTGTCTGCAAACAGCTCCTCTGGGAAGCTCGGGTTGTTTTGCTAGGGAGGAGCAGAGCTCCGGCGCTTATCGCTCCGTAGGTGTGCGGGGGATTTGGGGGGAGCAGGGGGGTCCCTGTGCCGGGCCTGCAGCGCCTGGCGGAGGAGCAGCAGGAGGGGTCAGGGGAAGGACAGGCACCGAGGTTATTCCTGGTGCTCCGTGCACAGCGCATTAGTTCCCCTTTCCAAGCGGTATTTGCTGGATTTGTTTGGTTTGCTCAGCTCCCCCCGCTCAGCAAATGCCACAAGGACGGGAGCGTGGTGGGAGAGCAGCCTCTGTGGAAGGATGTTTGGAGAAGGGATCTGAACAAAAGGGCTACCTGGGAGTCAAGGGCAGGCAGGTCGTGCTGTGCAAAGAATAGAAACTCCCCAAAGCAGCACGGAAATGATAAGATCAGGGACAGCGTGAGGTGGCACGGTGGTGTTGGTTTGTGCAGGGTGCTGGTGCTGTGTAAAGGGTGTTGGTGCTGTGTGCAGGATGCTGTTGGTGTGAGCAGGGTGCTGATGGTGTGTGCAGGGTGCTGATGCTCTGTGCAGGGTTCTGGTGGTATGTACAGGGTGCTGTTGGTGTGTGCAGGATGCTGATGCTGTGGGCAGGGTGTTGTTGGTTTGTACAGGGTGCTGGTGCTGTGTTCAGGGTGCTGTTTCTGTGTGCAGGCAGGCAGGGGTGAGGGCATGGTCCTGACTCAGAGCAGAGCAAAACACGAGCATGCTGATGACAGTGGGGCACGCGAGGCAGGAATGGGATCCTGAGGGAGGAGATCCCAGCGCTCCTGCCGTGACATTGCCAAATCAAAGTCAAGCTCTTGGCCTCAAGAGCACATGAGGTGACTCAGAGGAGGATCCGTATGGTTAAGCAGCAGCTGAGTGCCAGAAGTGAAGAGCTGTCAAGGATAATATCGGGAGCGTGTGTGTGGAGGACAGTGGGTTTATTTGCCACCATAGGAAAGGATTTGAAAGGGAATACAAGAAGCTTGTACTGAGTCTGACTTGGCAGCAAGAGAACTTGGGAAGGGTGCCAGGAAAAGCGTCAGAGATACAAGGCTGGAGGGAGAAGGGAATACAGAGCACAGGCTGCTCTGGCAGTCAAGTGGCTATGGAAACGGGCACGGAGGGGGAGAGGGCATTCAGCTGGCAGGATGGGATGTGGGGAGGGAATCATGGAATCATTAAGGCTGCAAAGGACCTCTGGGATCATCGAGCCCACCCTGTGCCCAATGACAACCTTGTCCCCCAGCCCAGAGCTCTAAGTGCCATGGCCAGTCATTCCTTGGGCACCTCCAGGGCTGGGCACTCCAAACCTCCCTGGGCAGCCCCTGCCAAGGCCTGACCACCCTTTATGTGAAGAAATTCCCCTTGATGTCCAACTTGACCCTCCCCAGCACAGCCTGAGGCTGTGTTGAAATGCCCAAGCAAAGGCCCAAAGCCCCAGGAGAAGGTGCAGAGAGGTCAGAGGTTTTGTTTTCTACCTTCGAGGCATTCAAGGGCGTATCTGTAAGATCTCCTAATGCTCCATGATGATGTTGATGGTGGCATTTCTGGTGGCTCCTTGGGCAAAACACAACTGTTCCCATAAGGGTGAGGTTCATCCGTGCAGGACTCAGCAGTTTCCCAGGAGCCTGACAGGAAACTCCCACGGGAACGCAGAAGCCCCATCAATCTTTCCCCTTCCCCCAGCCACCAGCGACCTGCTCTTTCCCAATTTAAACACACGAGCTGGAGGGAACGAAACATTTCTACTGCTGGCTCTGAAAAAAAACAAACCTGAAAATCCTGCCAAAAGAGAAACTGCACACAGAGCCCTCCCTTTGGAAGGGGGTGAGGATGGATGGAACCAGACAGAGGTTACAGCCTTGGTGAGCTACTGGAAGAAACACCAGGCAGTGCTGAGGGAACTCTGGAGTCACTGCAGAACAGGAAAAGACAGAGGGAAAATACAAATGAAGGAAGCCAGGATGTTTTGAGGATGGAGCATCCCAAGGAGGATGGAAGGGCTTACTTGAATCGAGCAGGTCATATCAGTGCATGCATCATTCTGAGACCCAGCATGCCAAAACAATCCACCAGTCTCCCAGCTAGCAGTGAAGGGAATGGGATTAGCCATAAGGAATGATGAGGAGAGTCTGGCTTTGCAAGCCCTGAAATTGTATTGTGATATGAGCTATTGACACAGTTCTGGAGCTTTTCTTGGACTCCACTCCATCTCCTTTAAAATACTCTTAAACAACAGCTTATGGTGCTTGGCAGGAGATCAGGCGACTCCTTCCTCCACTTTGTGTTGGTTACTAACTCCTGGGCTGCGATTGCACTGCAATGTCCTGGCACATCCTGATAGGAAAATGCAAGTGTTGCATTTCTGGGGCACGGCCCGACAATTTAAATTTATCTCCCCCAAAGAGATAACAGCACGTGGATGTTGATTGCAGGCTGTGCTACAGCACAGTTGTTAAAATGCAGCTGTATCCTCATACCTTGGAGCCAGGACTTGGGCTGAAAATGAGATGGAACAAGATTTTTCTTGCTTTGCTTTACGACCTGTTTCCTCATCAGTTAAACCCATTGACTTCAAATGGGGCAAGGTCAACACCCCATCCAGTGCTCAGCACCACCAATCTCACCCCATGCCTGGGAATTATCCTTCAGCAAGTGATGGATCCCATACACAGCTACTTCTAAGGATCCTAAATGATTTCAGAAAGAGATTTTAGACCAAATTGCTTTAAAAGCTTTAGATTTCTTTGAGATGTATTCAAAAAAAAACCCAAAACAAAACTGTTGAAGAATTTGGCCCAGCTGCCAGCAGAAGGCTCAGAGCTGTTGAGATGTTTGGGAGCACGAGTGAGGACTCCATGGCAGGGGCTTGGAACTGGATGAGCTTTAAGGTGCTTTCCAGCCCACCCATTCTGCGACTCTGTGCTGTCAGAGGTGCACACAGAGGTGTCCACAGCTCCTGTGGGAAGCAGTCCATGTGCTAGCTGTTTCTGCTGGGCTCCAGGGAGGCTCAGCACGTGGGGTGACCTTGGTTCCACTGTGTGATTCCACCGTGCTTCCCTCCAGCTGAGCCTGGCACAGGTTAAATTCCAGCTGTGAGCCGAGCTGGGAGCCTGCAGTGCCAGGGGTACCTGCCTGCAGTGCCAGGGGTACCTGCCTCTCAGGCTGTCTCTGGACAGAGCCAGGCCATGGCAGGGTGTGCAAAGGGCTGGGTCAGGCTGTGCACTCACCTGCCAGCAGCAGAGCCGGGCGGGAGAGCGGTGGCCGTGACCCGGGAGAGCAGGAGGTGGTTGTGAAATGGGACAGTGTTTCCCAGTCACTATGGAGTCACCGAGGGAACAGGCATGTTTTCTTCCTGTTTACACAACATGTCACCAGTAGCTTTGCCCCCATCTCTGGTGACCTGCAGCCACAATTCTCAGGCTGTGTTGACACTCCATGGCGATCAAACTTTGCCAGAGGGTTTTTGGGGGCTGACATAAAGAAGCTCCTGGCCAGCCCCGGGGCTGGGGCAGGAGGGCTGAGAGGAGGTTTAACCACCTCCTTCCCTCTGCTGAAAGCCCACGGAGGCTGCAGCCACCAAGGTGCAAATGAGGGCAGACCAAAGGTTGCCCAGACACATCCTGGGGGTGAAACTGCACCCCAAGCAATCCACAACATCAACATGCAACCTACATCTCATTGCTACGTGTGCGAGGCTGAGCCTTGCTGGGAAGCCAGGCTGGACTTTCTGGGTCCATCCTAAAGTGCAGCAGCTCGTGGCTTAAAGTGAAAGCTCTTCTCTTGCTATTCAGGACTGCACACCCCCCACCACAGCACACAGGGACAGTGCAATACATAATTCAGCATTTATTCACAATGCCACAAATAAACTCCCAGTGAATTTATTCCCAGCAGTTGTGGCGAGTGCTTTGGTGCTCCTCCATTTCATCTCAGGAAATTTCATTCCCAAAGAGTTTTCCTCTCGTGTTGTGCTGGTGGGAAGTGACAGAGTGCCCAGCTGCAGCAGCAGGAGCAGCACGGGCTGTCACAGGGCATCAGTCACGTCCTTCGCCACAGGAAAGGCATGGAGAACAACCAGCCCTGCATCCTACAGTCTCCAGGCTCCTTTCACAATCCCTGCTCTGCTTCCCTGCAGAACACACAATTACACACAAACCTGGGCCTCCTGACCTTTACCTGGTGGCCTTTCTTCCTCAGGGTGAGAGGAAGGGCTGTGGTTTGTCCTGCAAGGTGTGCAGGAAACCTTCTCCAGCCAAACCAAGCAGTGGCTGGGGAAGGGGTGGAAACCACTTCCCACTTCCCCCAGCAGGTTTGGGGTGCGTGGCAGCTCAGCGGGCTGGGAGCAGCTCACGGGGACAGAATGTGTCCCCCTGTCCTTGCACTCTTCCCCCTTCCCACTGCTCCGTGGGAGGACACCCTAACCCCTGTTTTCAGGGAGAGAGCCTCCCTTTTCCAGGATGCAGAGAGTGATGTGGGGAGCTGTGCAGTGTGTCACCTGCTGCCCTGGGCTGGGTGGCTGCAGCACAAAAGCCCTCCCGTGTTTGCTGTGTGTGACTCCCCCCAGCACGCCGCCCCGGTGTGTGATACGGTGCACTCACTGCGGGACCTTTTGGTACAACAAAAGCCACACAGAGGGAGGATCGGCACTTCCTGGGGATACAGGTCACACTCCCCACCCCGAGATTAAGGCACATTCAATATTTATTGAGCTATCACACCTGGAGGCCCCGGCAGGATGAAGGTCCATGTGCCTGGTGCTCTAAACCTTGATAAGAGGCAGTCCCTGCCCCAAAACAATCCAGCCCCACTCAGGTTCTCCCTCAGCCCCAGGGTGGGCCCTTGCCTGAGCTGCCCTGCCCAGCCTTTTCCAGAAACCTTCTGCTTGAGGAAAGAGCAGCAGAGTTATGGGTGGTGCTAAAGGCTGCAGGCTGTGCTTTAATCACAGAACCAGAGTTTTGGTGGGAAGGACCTTAAAGATCTTCTTCTTCCACATGGGGGCTGGTCTCTTGTCCCAGAAAACGAGCAGCAGGACAAGAGGAAACTGCCTTAAATTGCACCACGGGAGGTTTAGACTGGAGATTAGGGAAAACTCCTCCTTGGAAAGGGTGGTCAGGCACTAGCACAGGATGCCCAGGGCAGTGGTGGAGTCCCCATCCCTGGAAGTGCTCAAAAACATCTGGATGTGGCACTTGGGGACACAGTTTAGTGGCAGTGCTGGGGGTAATGGTTGGACTCCATCTCAGGGGTCTTTTCCCACCGTAATGATTCCTTGGTTCTGTGGTTCCAAGTCCAATTCCTGCTGCTCCTGCTACACTTGTGCCTTTCTGCTGGTGCTGCTCCCACAGCCTGCTCACTCAGGAGTGCTCGGGTGTACAGCATGTTCCCTGGGACCTCACTGGCCTCCAGGGATCTGCTCCTGAGATCAGTTTGGGTCCCTAATAATCTGTTCATCAGCTGCTGCCTCAAACACTGTGCAAGGTGTGGAATGGAGTCCATGGAATCACAGAATGTCCTGGGCTGGAAGGGACCCAGAAGGATGGAATCCAGCTCCTGGCCCTGCACAGGACACCCCAGCAATCCTGCCCCGTGCCTGGGAGCATTGTCCAAATGCCTTCTGAGCTCTGGCAGCCTTGGGGCCGTGCCCACTGCCCTGGGGAGCCTGTTCCAGGAACCTTTCCCTGTCCTCAAACAGTGCCCTGCTCCACAACAGCCTCACAGTGCCCCGAGCTGCTGCTTATTTTAAGGATGGCGGTGACTGACATGTAGGTATTGCCTTTCAGAACTCTTAAAACCAGACCTTTCAAAAGTGTCTCACAAAATCCTGACCACGTAACGCCCCCCTGGCTGATGGGAATGGCCACAGCAGCACCAGGACACGGGGGGTTTGGGAATTACCCCGGATCCAGAGGGAGGGGAACAGCTTTCCTGCCGTGTAATAAAGCTGTGATCAATTAAAGAGAATTGCCACAGTGTTAAAGGCAATCACACGTGTAGGATTCATGGCTTATGTTTTCACACATTTAGAGCTCCCTGTGGAACAACTGCCTCTTCCCTCTTCTTTATAGGGATCAGAAAATAGTCTCATTCCCTGATTTCCTGAAAACCAGCATTTCCCAGCTGTGTGTGACTCAGACAGAGGCAAATCCGGTCCCTCATTTCCAGTCCAGCCTCCCGTGCTGTGGCCCTACAAATGTGTCAGACCCCACCCCAGCTGATCTGGCACGTCACTGCTGCACGAGGAAATGAAAATAAATACAGATTTATGAAGGAAGGCCTGGCTTTGGCACCGGCCATGGATTTCCTGGCTGGCTGCTAATACCAAAGAGCAGATCCTCTATTTTATGTTAGCCAAGGGAAATCCCAGCAATTCATCCCCCAGCATTAAAACACAGCATTCTAAAAATAGCATTGCAGAGCTGCACTGGAACAGCAATAAAAATGAGAAAGCAAACCTTGTCCTTTTGTTTGCTTGCTTTATTGAAAGCAAGAATGTGAAATTCTACCCCAAGAGCTAATTTCAAAAGGCCAGGGCTTGGAAGGTGAGATGGGAATGTCACAGTAGCCACGTGGGTGATGTGGGATGGCTGTGGGAGCCTCTTCTCCCTGGTTGGCAGGGTTCTGCTGGGATCCCATCCTCAGGGAATGGGGACTTTTCCACAGCTGTGGGAAGGGAGGACAAGCAGGGAGAGGAGGAGGGCCCACAGACAGTCTGGGGTTATAGAAGATCCCCAGGAGCCTCCTTCCCTGGGTTTGCTCATGGATCTCCCTGTTCTCCCACTCTGAGTTTCCTCCAGAGGTCAAACTCTCCCGTTCCTCTCTATCCAGATGGATTTGGAGGCTTCCCTGTCTCCCAGTCCCACACCAGCCCTGCACCAGCCCTGCACCAGCCACACACTCAGCAGAGTTTTACCACTTTACCACCAGCCTGTTGTTACTGCACAGGAACATTTCTCTATTTAAATCTTACTTCTGTTTAAGATTTCCAAAACTTGCCTGTGAAAAGGAGGACAGACTCCCAACCTCTGTGTTCTTCATCACGGCTTCATCATTCCTTTTCAGATGCATTCATTTTTCCCCTGATCCTGAGAATTAATCTACATTGACAGATGTTGAATTCAGGGGTTTCACTGTTTGAGCTGCAAGTTTGCAATGTTGGTTCTGATACAACCCAGGTCCCTCATGCAGTTCCATTCCCTCAAACCCACAGGGAGGAGAAGAAACAGGGAAGAATCTTTCCTTCCTGAGGGCCCCTCAAATACCATTGGGAGACCACACATGAAAACACATCTCATGTTATCCCACTGTAACCTGGGAAAAGCCGAGCATTCCGAGGCCAGGGAAGGGATGGCAGGGGCTGTGGGTTTCTCACAGTTGTCTTAAATACACACCATCCAGAGAAATCCCAGCTCAGTTGGATGGGGGATGCTTATCCCGGGAAATAAGCAGTCCCTGCAGCATCACTGTCCCAAGGACATCCTCTGGGCTTCTCCTGCACGGGACTCCCTTTGCAAACGCCTCTTTGGCAGGTTGGGAAAGCAAAGGTTATGAGAATTTCTCGTGGTTTTCCCTTGGAAACAGAGTTTCCCAGGGAATTCCGCTGTCTGAGAGGAAGGGGTCAGTAGGATATTTGTACAGCTGGCTGATCAGATTGCTTTCATATGGATTGTCCAGAGGTCTGGTTGTATGTGCACCCACCAACCCATTCTCAAAGCTGACTCCCTCCAATTCCCTCAGTAACACTGTGGGGTGGCAATGGCCAGGATTGCTTTGCCATAGTTTTTAGAGTTCTTGCTAATCAGTAAAATGTAGCAATTCAGAGTGCAAACCACAGGAAGAAAGAGCTAATGAGGTCCTGCTGGAAGGGGCTGTTCTGGGTATGTTTATACAACTCCCATTAGTGATAGTTGGCCTTACAGGGCACAGCAAGAGGAAAATGGACCCTGGATACGGAAAAATCCACTGATTTGTCCAGCCAGGTAATGGCCCCCCAGCTGGGGTGGTGACAGCCTCGTTCAGCACAGCACCTACAGCTATTTTGGCTTTGCCTCCCCTCCAAAGCCTCGAGATACATTGCAGACAAACACATTGCCAAAGAAATTCACTCACATTATTTCTGCTGTCACGGCACATGACTTAAAACGAAAAGGAAGAACAAAACCCGAGCCCACAAGTAGAGCCCTGTCAGGGGAGCGCTCAGCCTTTAGCACGTGTTTGGTTTGTAAATAAGATTTCAATTCTGAGCACTCTGCTGCAGGGAAGGTGTCCCTGGCCGGGGGGTGGAACGGGATGAGCTCCGCGATCCCTTCCGAGACAAACCGGCCCGTGATTTCTCGGCTGTGACTCAGAGCAGCCCGGCTGGGAGCTCAGAGCCCGTCCCAGCCGTGCCGGGGACCGTGTCGGGTCCCAGGGCTCGGTCCGAGCGGTGTCCAGCCCAGCGCGGCTGCCCCGGGGCCGGAGCGGCGCCAGGAGCCGGCGGGGATGCTCCTTACGGATGCTCCTTAGGGATGCTCCTTAGGGATGCTCCGCGGGGATGCTCCGTAGGGATGCTCCGCGGGGATGCTCCGCGGGGATGCTCCGTGGGGATGCTCCTTAGGGATGCTCCTTAGGGATGCTCCGCGGGGATGCTCCGCGGGGATGCTCCGCGGGGATGCTTCGTAGGGATGCTCCGCGGGGATGCTCCTTAGGGATGCTCCGTGGGGATGCTCCGCGGGGATGCTCCGCGGGGATGCTCCGCGGGGATGCGGCACCTCCCGCAGCCCCGTGCGCTACTCCGGGCGATCCGCTGCTGTCCCCCCGCTAACCCTGCCCTGTGACAGACCGCACACCGGGGCTGCTCTGCCCTCGGCGGCACCCAGAGCCTCTCAGGGCACCGAGGATCCACCCAGAGCTCCCTCCAGAGCTGCCCGGACGTGGCTGGAGCCAAACCAAGCCCTCGGCTGAAATTTGTTCCCGTAACTATTCAGATAAAGCATTTCCATAACCACAACCAACAGCTGCAAACGCTGCGTGGAGGGACAAAGGGAGCCTGTCCCGACTGAGTTTCGTGAGAAGGAAGGTGAAAACGTGGATGAGAGGTTGGCTTTGGGGTCACACGAAGCTGGTTTGTGTTAGCTGGTGTTTGCCCTTGTGGGAATCATGGGGTGGGATTAGATAGAATATGGTGGGATTGTTGGGGGGCCCTGGGCAGGGCCAGGGGTTGGACTCGGGGATCCTTGGGAGTCCCTTCCAACCCGGGGTATTCTGTGATTCTGTGAAACCTGCACTCGTGCCATGTCAAGCCTGAGCCATTAAAAGCCTTTTACCTGAAACCTGCAGCAGAATTTCATTCACAGAAAAGGCACATTTAAAATAAATCAGTTTCTAAGGGTTTGAGGGGTTTTGTTTGTTTTGTGGGGCTTTGTTTGTTTTTTTTAGGGTTTTTATGTTATTATTGTAACTATACAGCAACAAGCAGTGATTGTCTGCAACTGATGCGTTTGGTTCCCATGTCCTCTCATCCCACCAGCTCCT
Source organism: Anabacerthia variegaticeps (assembly GCA_035583185.1). Taxonomy (NCBI): domain Eukaryota; kingdom Metazoa; phylum Chordata; class Aves; order Passeriformes; family Furnariidae; genus Anabacerthia; species Anabacerthia variegaticeps. Next base: position 1,108,675 of record JAWWEW010000012.1, on the reverse strand, counting down.
ACCAAAGGCTGTCAGCAGTGGACATGGCCCTGAGCTACCACACGTCAGCCTCATAAAGGAAATTGTTAAAATTCACTGTGGTTAAAAGGTCAAGTGGCTCTGAGGTGCCTGCCCAGCCCACGAGGCTCTGGCAGTGCTGGCAGTGCCTCCCTCCCACCCACCCATTGCATCACCCTCTCCCCAGGCGGGATCTGCACTTTTCCACACGGGCCATTAAACTGAATAATGAATTCGTGTTTCCGGAGGAGAGGAGCTCTCCAGCAAAGGGATGGTTCTGGGAATTTTGGAGGCTGGAAGGGCTGTGGAAAGAGGAGAGAAAGGGAGAAGGCTCCTTCTCACCCCTGTAGGAGGGTGCCAGGCACACACAGATCCAGCTGTGTCCCTGGGCGTCTTCCAGCTGCTTTTTGGAGAATGCTAGACAGGAAATTGATGCCACAGGGCAAATATTCATTCTCCCCGACTTCCCTCCCAAAGCAAGCCCAGATCTGCCCTGGCCAGACTCGTTTCCTGCAGAGCACCGTGGCCTCCCCAGCAGAAATGACTAAAATGTGTGTGAGCCTGGAAAAACAAACAACCGAGAGCCTGCCAGATGTTTGCAACACAAAGCCCAGGAACACAGAGCTCACGGGAGCAGCTGATGCTCACGCTGCACTTCCAGGCCGGGCTGGAGAAGCTGCCAAATCCAGTCTCTGCCCGAGAACCCCCTGCCCTCCACACCAGGTCACACAGCGCCACATCCCCTCGCTGTTGGGACACTCCCGGGGGCGGTGGGTGCTCCTGGAGGAGGAACAGGGTGGTTTGATGCTGCCTCCCTTCCAGGCAGGTAGATGCACTCCTGCCACCCCCCTGTTTGCACCCTGGCGTGGCGCAGTGAGGATGATGAGGGTTTGGGTGGTCAGAGGATTTGGGTGGTCAGTGTCTCACAGCCAGAGCTCCTCGGTGCCTCTGCACGCTCCGTGTGCCTGGGCTGGGACACCTGGAGCAGCTCGGGCTGAGCTTCCCTCTCTGGGGCTCCGGGGAGCTCAGCCTTGGCCCTCAGTGGCCCCTCATTGCTGTTCTCCCGGGGTTTGCACCCCGCGTGGGGTGACCGTGCCGTGCTGTGGGCAGCCTGTCCTGTGCAGAGTTAATGGGTGAGAACAAGCTCTTGCAGCGTTTGTACATCGAGTGCCGCCGGTGCAGCTGTTACCAGCGTTATCAGTGACAAAGGAGTCATTAAGAGCTCTTGCAGTTTGATACAGCCCCTCGGGAGAGCTCTCCGCACAGCACAGGCTGCAGGGAGAGGCAGTGCCTGCCTGGGAGTGCCTGTGAGAGGGGAAGGGGAAGGGGAACAGCCTGGCAAGAGCAGCCCCAGGGCAGCCCTCCCTGCGAGGCTGAGCCTGGAGGGTGAGGCAGCTCAGCCTGAGCCCGCCTGGATTGCAGCTCATTGAGCAACAGGGAGACACGGGCGAGCCCCTGCGTATCACAGGAACAATCTGAACAGCTCACACGGCGAGCTCTTGTGTTGCAACAAGCCCTAGGAGAAGGAACAGAGGCAGCTGGGGGGGCAGAGGGGCTCTCTGGGTGTTGGATGAGCCCAGGGCAGGAGCCAGTGGAGGTTTGGGGGCACCTTCCTGCCCAGTCACTGCACCCACTGCCCACTCGAGCCTGAGCCACTGGATGTTAAGGCAGAATCAGCAGCAGGTCCATAACAACAATGGGGTTACAGCAAAGCCTTGCCTCGATACAGCAGTTTTAGTCTTCCTTCTGGGCAGATTTTTAGCACCAGCTCCAGAGAAAGGGTCGAGCCTCTGGTCCTCACAACCCAGGGAAGGCAAACAGGAGGGGGGAGCATTTTGGTGCTTCTGTTTTCAGTTAAAGCTGTTGCTGGTTATTCATCTCCCTTGCCCTGCCCAAACAGAGGTGTCTCCACGTGGTGCTCTCTAAAGGTGCCCAAAACCTGGGCTGGGTTCACTGCCACGTCCCACACGTGGGCAGGGGGACACTGACCCCTCAAAGGGGTGTGCAGGTCAATCCAGCCTCACCTGGGGGCAAGTGAGACCAAGAGGTGTTGGAAGAAGGGAAGTGGGAGCAGGTAGAGGCCTGGGGGGGTGGATTTGCAAATGGAAGAGCAGGTGATGCTCTCCACGCCCCCCCAGGCTGTGCAGGGCTCACTCACTGCCCAGCAGCACAGCTGGGATTTCCAGCTCGCCATGGGCAGGGCTCAGGGGAGCTCCCCCCACCCCTGCTGCAGACCCACAGGCACCCCCTCCCACACCCAGACACACAGAGCCCGGGTGAGCCCCGTCTCCCAAGCCCTGGCAGGACACCCTTGTCCTGCTCAGCCCTGCTCTCCCCCCGGGAGGAGCTGCCGTGCCCATCCCGTGCCCGGCCCGGAGATAACAGGGCACAACTGGTTCCCAGCAGCACCACCAGTTACTCCTGGCTTAGGAAACTGCCTGTCTTCAGCCATCCTTTCCTCTCCATCAGCCCTTTGGGTGCTGACAGAGGCCCTGCCAGTGCTCCCCTTAACACCTGCCCCTGCAGCACCCGCTGTCCCAGCACACACAGCCCCAGGGATTTTATCAGGCTGCATAAATATCCCCAGGGGACAGAGCAAGGAGCCTGCAGGGCTTCCAAAGCACATGTCACAGCTCAGGCACCAAAGGAAACCTCCCGTCCAGCAGTTCCCACGGCAGCCCTGCAGGGGAGGGGGCGATGGGGAGAATTCCCCCTGTCCCTCTGGAGCACCTCCAGCACCCAGGGCGGGCACATGGAGCGTGGCTGGGCAAGGTGAAGTGGAGTTCATGCCGTGGCTCGCTGCCTGTTTGGCTGTCTCAGCATTTTAGGGCTCCTGCTGAAGCTCTGAGGTGATGCAAACGGGGCAGCAGCGTTTGGTGGGCACAGCTGGTCACTGGGGTGGGATGCAGTGCCAGCCGTGGGGAGTGCTGGGTGCCCAGCACAGGGTCAGGGAATGGTTTGGGCTGGAGGGACCTCAAAGCCCATCCAGTGTCACCCCTGCCATGGGCAGGGACACCTCCCACCAGCCCAGGGTGCTCCAAGCCCTGCCCAACCTGGCCTGGGACACTCCCAGGGATCCAGGGGCAGCCACAGCTTCTCTGGGCACCCTGTGCCAGGGCCTGCCC
>JAWWEW010000012.1:1074624-1105453 GCA_035583185.1 Anabacerthia variegaticeps | reverse complement strand
CTTCTCCAGGTGAACATTCCCAGCTATCCCAACCTGTCTTCAGCCCTCGGAGCATCTCTGTGGCCTCCTCTGGACTCACTCCAAAACACCCACATCCTTCCTGTGCTTCATGGCCAGCTGGTGCCAGGAACTGCCCAGCAAGCCAGGCCAGGACACAGGGAATGATTTGAATGCAACCCAGTATTCCTCATTTGCCTGCTTTGCTGTTTGCAATAATTAATCTTTGTGTTTTACAGTGGCCTCCAGAACGTGGTACAAACGTGGACCCCTAGAAACACTTGTGTGGCTTTACCAAACAGCTCCAAAACCTGCTTCTCGTGCCTAATGCTGTGGAAAGTGGGCAGGAATGAGACAGAAAGCACCTGGAAGGTCTCTGTCAGCAGGAGACATTCCGAGTTCAGCAGATCCTGCCTGAGATTGCCTGGAAGGGGCTCGGTTGGTGCCCTGGCTCCGAGGGGAGGGCAGAGCCCTCTGGGCTGACTGTGCACAGCCTGAGCTCGTGGGAAACAGCAGCCCCCTGATTCCATGGGGGTATTTACTGCTTCACTTCCTCAGCCCGTCCTTCCTGTGACCTGGCACAAAGGCATTTGGGATGGCTTCCAATAAACACCTCTGGGCAGCTCTGTGAACCAGCCAGGTTGGATGGGGCTTGGAGCAACCTGGTCTGGTGGGTTACAGAGGTGGAAATGGTCATGGGTGTCCTGGGGTGTCCTACCCTTGGCTGGGGTGGACTGAAAGGGAAGTTCACTCTCCAGGCTGGTCCATGACCTGGTCTCGGAGCCAGAGAGCAGGTCCTTCCTCTGCCTGCGTGGACATCAGTGGGTCACAGGATCATGGAATGGTTTGGGTTGGGAGGGACCTCAAAGCCCACCCACTGCCATCCCTGCCATGGGCAGGGACACCTCCCACCAGCCCAGGTTGCTCCGAGCCCCGTCCAACCTGGCCTTGGACACTCCCAGGGATGCAGGGGCAGCCACAGCCCCTCTGGGTCATCCCACCACCCTGGAGCTGTGTCCCACCCCCAGCCCACCCCAGTATTTGGTTGGACAGGTGATCCCCTGCCTGCACAGCTGGAGAGGCTCTGGTGGGGCTGGGTGGGGCTGGGGAGCAGCCATGTGCTGGTCAGCTGCAGAGGTGCAGCACTGCACAGAGGCTGACAGACAAAACAAACCCAACTGTGGATCAGCACATGGGAATGTGCTCCTTGTGCAGGGGAAAGAGGCAGAAGATGATTTGTAACAGTCTAATTATGCTGGAAACAACTTGTACCCGGCTGGTGGGAGAAGAGGGCGCCCGGAGAAAACTGAGGCAAGAACAGCCCTTAGGTCAACCTGACATTTGTTGTTGGATCTGTGGGAAAATATTCTCATAAAAACAGACTTTGTAGCCATAAGAGAAAAATAAATATTAATACAGAGGACGTGTTGGGTTGCTGTGATGTCACCGAGGCGTTGACACTGTGGTGATGGAGGAACCCCAGGAGCAGCCAGAGATTCTCCTACATCTGTCACCCAATTCCCAGCTCTCCTTGCCGTGCAAGAACCTCAGATTTCCACATTAAAAAATACAGGTAAAAGATCTCAACCCCAAAGCTGTGCAGGGTGCAGGGCTTTGGTACCTCAGAGCAGGAGCCTCCTGGTGTGCTGTGCTCCACCAAAGGCCATGACTCAGCCCATCACGAGGTCCAGCAGTGCCGAATTCCCCTCTATCTGGAGGAAACCCTGGACCACACTGTGCCTACCCTGCTGTGACACCGAGGGCACAGTGTTCCCCTGGCCTCATCTCGCTGCACCTTTCCCAGCAGAGCTGAGAGGAAAGAGGTTTTTTCCCAGGGCTGAGGGCAGCAAGGCTTTACTGAGCCATGGGAGAGCCTCAGAAATCCTATGGAAGTCCCTGGGAATGCCACCCAGCATGAGCTCCTGCCTCCTGATGCCAAGAAACATCTCCCTGCATCCATTTATGGGTTCCCTCCTCTCCTCCACCACCTCTGCACCAAGTCTGGAAGGTTTACACACTCTCTGCAGCCCATGGACACCAGAGCTGGGACCTGGCAGCAGGGACAGCACCATCCTGGATTTAAGGGTGTTTTTACCCCACAAAGAGGACATTGCAGTGGTGGGGGAGGTTGTCCAAGAGCTGGGCAGCTCCACCCTGCAGGTTTTCAGGTCAGGCTCAATAGAGCCCTGAACTACCTGGTCTGACCTCAGAGCTGACCCTCCTTTGAGAAGGAGGCTGGTTTAGACACCTCCCAAGGTTCCTTCCCACTCAAAGGGCATCTCCTGGGGGTCTATCCCAGCACCATCACCCACTGTCTCCACCTTTCTCCAATCCACTTCCCAAACAGCTCCCACAGAGCTGTCCCAGGGCTGTGAGCTCTGCCCAGCTGAAGGGAGGGAAAGGGAACGTCTCCTGCTCCGAGGTTATTCCCCTTTGATGACATCCAGAATCTGCACAGCCCCAAACATCGCCTGTACAAGACCCAGGCTGAGGGAGACACCCAGCTGGGCCCCTGCCAGGGTGTTCCAGCCCAGCCAGGCTCAGCTGCCCTGGAGGAGCAGCCTCTGTGCCCACGTGGGGAGGGTGGGTGGTCAGGCTGCTCCCACACCCCCTCTCAGGCAGCTGGCACTTCAATGTCTCCTCAAGGAGCAGCTCCTGCCCTCCTGCCCAGCTCCCAAATCACCACATGCTCAAGCTGTTCCTTCCTGCTGGCCCCTGAGACACCTTTATCCTGCTGTCCAGAACAGTCTGTGTCCTGACAACCCGCCCATCACCACGTCCAGACACCACCAGTGACCTCACCCTTCTCTGCCCCCCATGTCAGCACTCAAACTGCTGTCTCTGGGCTGGGGGAGCTGACCTGGCAGGGCTCCCACACACAGGGACCCCAGCAGGGCACTGGAGCCCCCCAGATGCCCGGGACACACACACACCACATCCCACAGCCCACACTGGCTTCCCACGGGTCCAGAAACACTGGGCACAGCCTGGCCAGCCCAGCAGGTCCCTCTGGGCTCAGGTCACACTGCTGCCACCCCCATGGCCAGCCCAGCAGGTCCCTGTAGGCTCAGGTCACACTGCTGCCACCCCCACACTGGCCACCAGTTCCCTCATGGGCTTTTCATAACACATGGCCTTGCCCAAACATGTGTCATCCCCTGCAATCTCGGTAATGACTCAGCGAGATCCTTATCACAAATCCTCCTTTGTCACCTGGTTTCATCCTCGAGTTCTTGCCAGGTGACCCCACCAAACCCAGGCACCGAGATTTACTCACGGCACAGCAACCCCCCAGCCCAGCCCTGGGGCTGCAGGGACAGACCCTGCCCCAGGAACCTTGGGCATGGGGACAGGCAGAGCCCAGGGACACACAGGGCAGGAGGGAAGGGGCAAGGCTGGGAGACCTGAAGAGACCTGTGACCAAGTGGGACCCCTGTGACAAAATGGGATCCCTGTGACAAAATGGGACCCCTGTGACCACGTGGGACCCCTGTGACCACGTGGGATCCCAACACCCCTGTGATGATGTGGGATCCCAACACCAGCAGCAACACGAGCCACAGGGCCAGGCTAACAGGGGCACAGAAGGTGACACGGTGTCCGTGCCCCCCTAGGCCATGGCACCACACATTGTGTGCCAAGGAGCTGCAGGGTGGATGAGCCTTTGGGGATGGTTCAAACACTGGGAGCAGGTTGCCATGGGAACACCATAAATATTTTCAGTGCATTGTCACGGAGCTCCTTATCCCACATCCCCCAGTGCCAGGGAAGGCTGCGAAGGGGAAGGCTCAGATAAACCACCCCGGGAACATCTGTGGGAGCATCCCAGCCACCAGCTGGGCAGAGGAGAAGGACCCAGAAAACCAAAACCTCTTTATGACATCCAAGGACAAAGTACAGCTGACTTCCCCACTGGTGGAACGTGGGAGGGAAGACACATTCCCCACTCTCAGCAGCTGTGCCACCTCCCACTCCCATCCTGTTCCTCCCCATCCCAAGCTGCTCAGAAGCCTTGAGTGGGGGAACTACTCGACACAAAAGCCATGAGAACATCAACCCTTATTCAACATCTCTGTCCTTTGAGTGCCTCTGAAACCTCTGTGCTGGAGCAAGCCCAGATCGTGGTGAACAGACACCCCTAAACCACACACAGATCCCCCTGCAATGGCACCACCTCTGACAAGCAGTGGGATCCATCCCCCCAGGACACTGCCCTGTGCTCCCAGTCCTGGCAGGGACAGGAACACACCCTTGGGGTCAGAGGCAGCAGCTCCAGAGTGCTGAGGATTCCAGAGGTGCAGGTGACTTCACTCCACCATCAGCCACCACCCACCCTCCTCCACAGCCTCCTTACCTTTGCCAAGCCATGCCTGGGGAAGGTGAGCTGTGGCCAGGAGCAGCTCCTCTGTGTTGCACCTCCCAGCCCACCATGCCAAGGCCTCCTCCTCCAAGCCAAACCCCTCCACTGTGACTCTCCTCTGAAGAGCCTCAGGAGAGACTGGGATTACCTGGAGACAGCTGTGGGCTCTTCCCCCTCTGCTCACCTGCAGCTGAGCTGATCTAGAGTCACCCAGGAGTTAAACCCTCTCCATGGACCTAATTTCACTTGATTTTTAGGAGATGCTCTGTTTGGATTGTTCTGTTTAATAATAATGCAAAGTATGAGCGGGGTGGTAGTTTTGTGATCTCTCCCAATGTCTCTGAAATATTCTAATAAAAATAGTGGTTGGGAGAATCTCTTATATAATATCCTTGGGATGAAAATGATCTGCTTCTGATTCCCTGGAAAGGGACATCCTTAAACTTTGAGATCAAGGCACAACACGTACTGAATGCCACGGAAATTACACCCACAGGCACATTTTTTAAACATGAATATTTACTAACATAAATAGTGTTTTATAACAAAAGGCACAGATTTTCAACTATAAACAATGGAAAAATATATACAATTTGCACATAGGGAATCAACCAGCCAAGTGCACGGTTGGTCACTTGAGATTTCCTTTCCTTTCCTTGAGATTTCCTCCCTTCCCAATCCTTCCCTCAGTGAGGAAGTGCCCACACTGTGTTTGCCCACAAAAGGCGATGCCGGACGCAGAGTTTTTAGCAGGAGCAGCCGAGGCTTCAGATGGAGACGGTGCTGCCCAGCTCCTCGTACTGGATGATGAAGTAGGGGTAGCTCTGGTCGTCGTTGAAGATGACGAAGATCTGGGGCTCGAAGTAATTGTCCACGCAGGAGTCGTAGAGGTCGCTGGTGATGCTGCCGGGCTCCACGGGCGGCGGCCTCCTCATGGTGTGGTTGCCCACCGTGTACCTGCCCGTGAGCACCTTGGCCAGGAACATGTAATGGACGCCCTTGGGGGAGCGCTTGGAGAAGTTGTGGGAGTAGCTGGCCTTCCTGGCGAAGTAGCTGCCCTGGCCGAACATGGTGGCGTGCTTGCCGCACACGCGCGGGTCGAAGTTGTGCTTGCAGATGCCGTCCACCACGTCCTGCGACGTGCCGTGGAACAGGTGCCGCTCGCTGAGCAGCCTGTCCAGCCCGCACAGCTTCTTGCACATGTACTCCTTCTTCCTGCAAGACAAGGCGCCAGGTGAGGGGCGGCCTGGAGAGGGGCAGGGTCTGCCACGGCTCTGCGAGGGCTCGGTGTCACCCTCTGGAATGGCAGAGCTGAGAGAGGAGATACAAACCCCCCCTATAAAATATCCCTTATTAAAGAGCTGCGTTTCCATTCTCTTACCTTTTGTATTTCTCCCAAAGAAACTGGTTCTGCACTCGCAGGATTTTCAGAATCTTGTATTTGGTCTCTGGCACAGTCTTGTGGAACAGGTTATAAATGGTTCTATAGCTCTTGTCTTCCTTCAGAACAGGCACTTGGATGAAGTCCTGAGATGGATCCATACAAATCCAGGTCTCAGGATAGAAGCTGGGAGAGGTAACAGCAGCTGGAGATAAGGTGTGTGTGGGGTCAGCACACGGGGAGGGCACTGCGGAGCCACCGCCCAGGGTCCTGTGGGGAGGAGAGAAGGTGCTTCAACACTCTCAGAAGAGCCTCTAATCACATTTATTTCATCCCCAACACATCTTAAAAGATTAAGATGGAAGTGTTCCAGGCCAGGTTGGACAGGGCTTGGAGCAACCTGGGCTAGTGGAAGGTGGCCCTGCCCACGGCAGGGGGTGGCACTGGGTGGACTTTGAGGTCCCTGCTAAGCCAGGAAGACTCTTACTGTCATTTGCACAGGCCAGATGTAGATTTGCATTTGCAGGTGGTTATTTCCCTGCCCCTCCTCTGGGAATGCTGCCCAGAGAGCAGCAGGGCTGAGGGAGGGAGCTGGGGCCAAGCAGCACCACAGATGCCATTAAAAAACCATTGGAAAACCCAGAGAAGGCCACCAGGAAGACTCTGCTCTCAAATCCCACCTGGAACCCTCACAGCCCTGAAGCAGCTGCATGTAGAGAAGTGTGGCACTGGTGGGTTGTGCCCCTGCTCACCCCAGGATGGGCAGCCCTTCCCCAGCTGAGTGATCCCTCCTCCCTGGAGTTCTCCCTCCTGCACCAGGGAAGCCCCTGGAACTCGGGTCACCCGCTCAGGCTGTGCCTCCCACCTGCAGCTCCGGGGCTCAGCTTCCCTGGCAGCTGCAAGAACACTTGGAACTACCTCAAAATTCCACCAAGGAGTATTTTCCCCAAGTATTTTTCAAGGAAACGCTGCCATTGACTCTGGGACCAACCTGATGGAACCTTCCACCAGCTGCCTGGCCAGGGCCAAGGTGTGTCTCGTCTCTAAACCCTTCAAATGAAATCAGATTTCAAGATTTCTCCCACTGCTCATGTCTTCCCTACAGAACTGCCAGCTCAGGCTGTGCCTCTCTGAGTATTTAACACTCCCAGTGATTCAGGAGCCTGGAAGAGCTGTGTGCCACCCAAGAAATAATTCAATGTGATTTGCTCACTGCAGGTTGAGCTTTTTGATTCTACAAAAATCGGCTTTTGGGGAGAAAAAAGTCTATTTTTAAATCAACACGTTTGATTGGGATCAGAGAGATGGGAAACTGTGCCAGCCCTCACACTTTTCAGGGCAGAAACACTCTGAAGTGTTCACGTGGTTGTCACCTGCTGCTCAAGGCCAAAACCAGCCCTCCCTTCATTTGCATGGATTTGACTCAACTCAGAGTTCTTCTCACTGGCTATTAATAGTTGAGCAGAAACCCAGAGAGGCATTTTTGTAAGAAATTTAAAACAGCAATTAAATATCATAGTGTGTTTTTGTATTTAATTTGGTTTCCCTCTTTAATGGGTAAAAAAGTGTTCTTGTAAGGCCTCAGTCACTCACACTGGACTGGAAGACCAAGCAGAGATTTCCAATAAATCATGGATTAGTAAGACATCAAATCCAATAAAAATCCTGCAATCCGTTATGCACTTGGCTCAGGTCTAGTGCAAAGTATTTATAACATTTATTCTACAGGGGAAGCCATTAAAGAGTCAGCATTTGTCACCCACAGCTTCTATTCAAGGAATCTTTCCCAATTTTAGAACAGATTTAAGCAGGTGGGAGGGGAGGGAAAGAACAAATCTCAGGTGTGTGGGAAGCGGAGGCAACACTGACTCCTTAAGGAGAGATCTCATAAATATTTAAAATACTCTTTTGTTCCTGCTAAGAATTGGTGATTTCAAGTGAGCATTACAAAGTCATTGGACAAAGAAAACAAGAATGAGGTTTGGTGCAGAAGAGAGATCTCTCAGCTTAGTTTGTGCATCTCAGTTGGCACAGACGGTTCTGGCCAATGCCTCGTGAGAGCAGAGCCCTCAAGGTCCAACAAATTCATGGCAATGGCATCTTCTCAGCAGATCACTGTGGCAGGATAAGTCACAGCTAAAGGAGCACCAGGAGGACACCCGAAACCCTCACTTCTCACTAAGATGAGAACCTGGGCTGCTCTAACCAGCTTGGTTTTTCACCTGCACCCTCCAGTTTCTCTTTAATGACCTGGGCTTTCCTCCCTGCAAAACCATATCTATAAATGTTTCCCACACCACGTGCTGAGGCTGTGACCAAACCTGTCCTCACCTCCTGATCAGGTGGGCGAGGTCTCTGAAGAGCCCCAGTGCTCATATTAAACCACCAGGGAATGCTCTGGGCTGGAAGGACCTTAAAGCCCACCCAGTTCCACCCTCTGCCAAGGACAGGGACACCTTCCAGAGAGCAGGTTGCTGAAAGCTGCACAGTACTTTGGCAGGCCTGGAACACACCTGATGTTCCAAAATCCACAAAATACAAATCTAAGTCACAGTGAGGAGTTCCTCACATAAACACCATTTTGGAAAGTGGCAGGAGCTGCCAATATGACCCAGATTTTCAAGTATGGTCCCAATTCTTCCACCCAATGTGCCTGTTTCCCTGTCACATCTCCAGGAACCCAGTGCCCCGGAGGGCAGAGGGGATTCCCACCTTCCTGGGATACCTACTGCAGGAAGGGCATCAGCACGACGCAGGAGCGCAGCAGGGGCCTCCTCTTGATCTCCCTCCTGAAGCAGGCGTTCTGCTGGAAGCCATCCTTGATGTTGAGGATGTACTGGTTGTGCCATGTCACAAACCTGACCTCCTTCAGCCCCCGGCACGTGGCCTCCTCTATCAACCTCACCACGGGCTGCTCAGGAGAAGTCAGCAAAGGAAAACACACACATGAGAAACTGCACCTTCAAAAATCAGTATTTCTTTTCTATGCTACAGAAACACAGTTCTCAAACACCTTGAACTTGTTATTTATGGTGCTTTCTACCCAGCTCTCTCCAGTTCTTGGTTTATGCTCAGGAGGTGCTTCTGGGGCTGCCAACCCTGACAAGGTTTTATTCACAATGTCCTGTACAGCTCTGGCCAGCCCAAGGGCTGCACTGGAGGAGCACATCCTGCCCTGCCAGAGCTCTGGGGACAGGGAAATAAATTAAAAACTGCAAAGGTAAATTGTAGTGGTGTTAAAAAGGCAGCAGAAAGTTGTCTCGCTGTCTTTACACCAGATTTCCAGGCATGGGGCAGGGCTTGCTGGGTGCTGAAGTGGCTGCTTTGCTCTCCAGTCTGCCTATCTGCTCAGCCTCCATGGCCCTGATGTTCTGTGGGATAATTGCAGTCACAGAATCACAACCCAGCCCAGCAGAGCTGAGCTCTCCCTTTAGTGCCTTTCTTGATTCTTTCTCACCAGTAACTCCAAGGAGCTTCCCTGAACGTCTGAGGAGGCACCAGACCACACATGGTACATACTGTACAGAGGGTTTTGGGTCACAGCCCCAAGAGGGCTGGGGAAGGTGTGCAGTACCTCGGAGTACTCCCTCCAGCCAAAGTGGTCCCTGCAGAAGTACTTCCAGACGGTGTAGCAGCTGGAGCTGGAGCTGGGGCAGGATGGGGTGCACAGCCGCCGCATTTGGTCAAACTCAGCAGATTCGTACAATTTCATGAGGTTCAGATCCACACAGAACTCCTGGCCCCTGGGGACAAGGGCAAAGACAGAATTCTCACCTTCTGTAATCCATCAAACCCATGGGACAAAACCCCAAACCCAGAACCCCAGACTGGTTTGGGGTGGAGGGACCTCAAAGCCCACCCAGTGCCACCCCTGCCATAGCAGGGACACCTCCCACCAGCCCAGGTTGCTCCAAGCCCTGCCCAACCTGGCCTGGGACACTCCCAGGGATCCAGGGGCAGCCCCAGCTTCTCTGGGCACCCTGTGCCAGGGCCTGCCCACCCTCCCAGCCAGGAATTCCTTCCCAATATCCCATCTGTCCCTGCCCTCTGGCACTGGGAAGCCATTCTCTGTGTCTGTGACTCCATGTTCTTGTAAAAGGTCCCACAGACACTCTGCAACAGAGGTGGGAACAGAGATTTCTGAGGAACTTCTCCCCAGCAAAGAAAGGTCTCTGTGTACAGAATAAAGCAGTTCTGTGGAACTGCTTGCACTGAGAGAAAGAGCACATTGAACTCTCGGAAGAACAGGGCACACAACCCCAAATGTGGTGCTGTACAACAGCACAGACCAAAATAAAACTCCACAAGCACAGCAGGACCTGCCTCCTCGAATAACCTGTATTTTCTCTGCCCCCTAAATGGAAGAAATAACATGCTGATATAATCTCTTCAGGACTGAGCAGGTTCCTTGACTGGCAAGTTATAACACTCATGTATGTTTATAAATATAGATATATCTTTTCAGATGAGTGCAGCCTGCTAAAATAAGGCTGTTTGGCTCTTCCTTGCATCATTCTCAAGAACTGCACCCTGAGTCCCCTGGGCTCTTGCCCTTCAGTAAGACGGATGCCCAGTGAATGTTATGTAGAAATAGATGATAGAGAAGTATGTTTTGCAAGTGCTCTGAGAAGACATGTGGTTTGGAGCCCCCCTCCTGCCGAGGTTGGGGACGTGTCATGAGTTACCACAAGCAGGTTGAGAGCAAACAGCAGCCCGGCGTGCGGGAGGGGCGTGCAGGAAATGAAACCCTGTTCCCATCAGCACAGCTGTGAGACACAGCTCTGCTCACGCTCGGCACGCTGCGCTGAGGAAACTGCTGAGTCTCTCTCTGACTAAACCAGTTCCTCTCTGCACAGCAACAACCTGGCGGCCCGGGGACCACAGTGCCTTCAAAGAGCCACGCAGGTATGGGAAGGTTCTGTGCTCACGGTTCAAACTGGGCTCAGTTGCTGCAGCAAAGACAAATCAGGCAGTCACACTTTGCTGACCTCAAATCAGCAATATTTCCTCTTATTTGGACAGTGCTGCAAAGCTGCAGGTGAGGGACTGGCCCAGAGCTGAGTCCAGCATTGGGTGAGGGACCAAGTGTTCAAACTCCTGCATGAAACCCAACTTCACTGAAAGCATATTGTCTTCACAAGGTCAGGGAGAATCACAGAGTCGTTTAAACTGGAAAAGGCCCCCGAGACCATGGAGTCCAACCATCCCCCAGCACTGCAGCCTGTGCCAGGGCTGGGTAGCCCAGCAAAGAGCCTCATCTGCCAGCACAGGTACTGCAATAGGAAACACAGAGCTCAGACAACAGCAGCCAAACTTTGCTCCCACCAAAACCCACAGTGGGAGGAAGAACACGAGCCCAGGGAATGCTCCCAGGGCATGTCCAAAACCAGCTCTGCCCAGCCCAGCCCTAAACCAGAGCACTGGGCAGGATCTGGCTGCGAGGCGTGGGAAAGGCACACAGCAACATCTGCCTCAGACCAGTCAACACGACCTGAGCCCCGCTCTTATCAGGGCCTCATCATCCTCAAGCCCAAGAGAGGGGCAGCAGGTGCCAGGGCAGGAAATGAGTTTAATATTTGACTGAATTTGTCCCCTTCTCATGTCACACTGCTTCTCTCCATGGTGACCGTGAGCCGCACGGGAGGTGAGACGTGGGAAAGGAGAAAGGTGCTACAGACACATTTCCCTCGGAGCTTAAGGGCTCCATCAGTGGAGGAAGACATAATCCATCAGTACAGCAGTGCCTTTGCTGCCTTTATTTATTTTTTAAAAAGTTAGAGAGACTGCTTTCCCTGCCTTTACAACTGGTAACTGGGGGTGCTTGGAAAAGCAATCTTCTGGAATTTGTATTGTGAGCGAGTGCAGCTTGTAAATCTGAAACAAATGCTGGCACATTAGCCCACATATATACATATATATATACACACATCTTAGACAAATGCCTGGCAGGGACAACAACAACAATAATAATAATAATGAAACTCCCATGCTCTCCCCCACCACGAGACCATCTCTGGATCAGGAAGTCATTGAGGCACAGCTGCTGGAAGAGACGAGACTGTACCAGAAGTTTGTTTGCTCTTCCCAAGAACCCCCAGTTGACCACTTCTGAACACGAGGTACTGGGTGGTGCTTGGGTGAAGCTCTGCTAAGTTCTAAAACTCCACCTTTCCTTCTTGAAAGGCAAGGCACACCTTCTGTTTGCAGGGAGGACAATCACCTGCGTGGGGCAGGCTGCTGGTTCCAAGGCTCCGAGCTGCTCCAGATGGGGATGTGTTTGGGAGAGTTGTGTTTGTTTGCTTTAGTTTTTATATCAGTAGCTGCTCGCAGCAGAGAGTAGGACTCATGACCTTTAAAGGCCCTTTTAACCCAAACTATTTATGTTTTAGAGGAGCACAAGCACAGCTCTGAGTGGCTGCAGAGCTGATACAGGAAGGACCTCAAAGCCCACCCAGTGCCACCCCTGCCATGGCAGGGACACCTCCCACCAGCCCAGGGTGCTCCAAGCCCCGTCCAATCTGGCCTTGGACACTCCCAGGGATCCAGGGGCAGCCACAGCTTCTCTGGGCACCCTGTGCCAGGGCCTGCCCACCCTCCTAGCCAGGAATTCCTTCCCAATATCCCACCTAACCCTGCCCTCTGTCCGTGGGAAGCCATTCCCTGTATCCTGTCACTCTGGACCCTTGTCCCAAACAGATGTTCCTCATTACCCCTTTTACACACCCAGTTCCCCAAAAAAACTCCTGTAGTGACTCCTGTAGTGCAGCCACGTGACTGAAGAATCAGATTTGCAATTGTTACTCAGCTCAAATCCCTCCTGATTTCAACAAATCCCACGAGCACCCACGAGGAAGAAACCTCCCAATGGCTGCTCCTGCTGAGCAAGTATTTGTACCAGAGTGTTTCTGTCCCTGTCCATCCCGGAATGGGCAGGTCCTGCCCCCACACTGTTCCTGCAGGATTACCTGGGAGCAGCTCCTCCTGCAAGCAACCCTCGCAGCAATTAAACCTTTGTCTCAGCAAGGGCTGCTTTATTGCCCTAAGCACCCAGGGAACAGCCTGACCTCAACCTGCAGCCAGGTGACAGCTGTTCCCAAAAGTGCAATCTGTTTATTGACTTGGAACAGGAGGAGGGACATCGCAGTGGCTCCTCCACAGGCACTCCCAGCTTCCCGAGATTTGTACAGCTACAAGCCAATTACTTTTATTCCATATGCACATGATGCTCTGAAGTGGTGCAAAGAGGAATCCATCGACAGGCTGTTACACAGCACCAGGCAAACACTTCCAAAACCAATCTGCATGGGTTTTGTTCGTGCATTCCTCCAAGGAAGGACTCAAAACCAGTTCCAAATCGTTCAGCTGTGTTTAGCCAAGAAACTCCCCCGAAGTCAGGCAGAGGACTCTCAGCTGGTTCCCCATCTCCGGTGTTATCACTAACAGCCTTATCTCAATGTGGCAGCTGCCTGGATCACACAGAATACTTCTGAAATTTAACCCTTCAAAGGGCCAGCGACCTGCAGAGCTCCCTGAATGACCACTGCACAGAGAGGCTGTGGCTGCCCCAGCCCTGGAAGTGTCCAAGGCCAGGCTGGATGGGGCTTGGAGCAGCCTGGGCTAGTGGGAGGTGTCCCTGCCCATGGCAGAGGGTGGAATGAGATCAGCTCTAATGCCCCTTCCAACCCAAACCACTCTGGGATTCTGTGATTCTACAACTGAAATGCTCCCACTGTGCTCTGGACGATTTTAACATCATACAAGCATATTCTGACAGCACCAGAGAACAGCCATCCCATGCACACAAGAACGAAGGAAAACTAGTTTCCTGAACATTTATTTGTGTCCATACCGTTCCCAGGTCCTCCACATGCCCACTGATGACTCCATTGCAACACACAATCTTTATAGAATCCCAGGATCCCTGAGGCTGGAAAAGCCCTCCCAGCCCCCAGAGCCCACCCTGTGCCCAATGCCCACCTTGTCCCCCAGCCCAGAGCTCTGAGTGCCACGGCCAGTCCTGCCTTGGGCACCTCCAGGGCTGGGCACTCCAACCCTCCCTGGGCAGCCCCTGCCAAGGCCTGACCACCCTTTATGTGAAGAAATTCCTCCTGCTGTCTCATCTGCCCCTGCCCTGGCCCAGCCTGAGGCTGTTCCCTCTTGTGCTGTTGCTATTTACCCTGACTTCACCCAAACCCCATGAACATGGGCTGACTGACTGGACATCCCCCTGGAGATCCACCTGCCTTTCCCTCACTGGAGCCACTTCATTCTGGCCTTTCTCTTCTAGCTAGAAGGGGCCATTTCACAAAACCTACAGAAATTACAGGAAAAAGGAAGAAAAAGAAAACAAATCAAAGCAGCAGCGAGAGGCTGTTGTATCAGAAGAGCTGGCATACCTTTTTGCCAAAACAAAGGGTGGAATTTTCAGCCAAAGTGGGGGGAACTGACGGGTCAGGAACAGCAGAGTTGTTTTAAACAAATCCTTGTGTAATCCATAATGATGTTGCTTGTTTTGAAAAGCAACATGTGCATGACTGGACAGGTGTGTGTGTGGGGAAACCTGCTCAGCTCCTCAGCCAAGTACTTCCCCTTAGTAAAGAGCATCTTAAAATATCCCAGCCTGGGTATCTCCTGCTGGGAAGCAGCACTTGGCATTGCTCTCTCCAATACTTTGCTGAGAGCTGGAACTTCTCCAGGGCCTCTCCTCACATCCACAGGAAAAACTGAGGGCTTTTGAGTATTTAAACCTGCTTAGGTTGATATTCCCCCATTTGCTTAGGTAGCTGGGAATGGGGCTCTACATACTTGGCAGACTTAAGAATGCAAAAAATATAAGTAATTTATGATAAATATTCAGTTTGAGGCCGAACTACAAGAAGTACCTGAAGGAGTTGCATTACAAAGTAACCAAACAAGGTTTACCACTTCTCCTGCTTTAAGATCACATTCCCTTAAGTGGGGCGACAGCTTAATGTGTATTTTACATCACTCATCTCAATAACTTATCTCCATCATTACTCATCTCGCTAATTAAGAGGAAGGAAGATTTATATAAATAGCTAATTGAAGAGCATCAGAAGGTAGAGCTTACTCCCTAATTGAGCTGCTGGCCAACACTTTCTGGCAGGGCCCAGCTCCCCGGGGCAGCACTGAGTGCCACCACCCGCCCTGCCATGGCCCAGGGAGGGCACAGGGGGCTCCTGGCCGGCCCTGCCGAGCGCTGAGCAGGCGTTTGCTGCTGCCCAGCCCGGCAGACAGGCCGGCAAAGCCCGTCTGACCACGGGAGATTAATGGCTTTAGCAAACAATGCCGTCACCACGGCACACGGGGCCAGGGGACACGAGGGCAGCGGGGGGCACCGAGCAGCAGGAACCCCAGCCCAGCACCCCAGGGCCCAGCAGGGCCTCCTCACTCGAGGGGATGCTGCATAAGGAGAAACTGGAGACAACGTGTAGCACAACATTTACCTCTCCCTTCAAAACCCTGTTGAGTCTGAGTCTGACACTCCTTAAAAGTTTGAAATCTTAAACACAGCTTCACTCCTAGGGTCTCACTCACATGAGGCTCTTCCAAGGGATGGAATACACACGAGAGCAACAGAAACTGCCACTTTGACATTCCATGAAATTGGATATTATAAATTTATAGCAGTTTCCCAACCTTGTACTGGGGCATGATTTGGTAGCACTGCCCAGGGCAAAGATCTTCACAAGGACTTTTAAGAGAAGGAAGGAGAGTGTAGGCTATGGAATTAGCAGCTTGAAACAGAATTTAATTAGAAAATGCTGATGCTAAAATAATTTTAGTCTTTGTAGGCTACTTTTACCTGAAGAAAACACATCACAGAATCACAGAATGGTTTGAGTTGGAAGGAACCTTAAAGCTCATCTCATTCAATCCCCTGCCATGGGTAGGGACACCTTCCTTGCTCCAACCTGGCCTTGGACACTTCCAGGGATCCAGGGGCAGCCACAGCCTCTCTGGGCACCCTGTGCCAGGGCCTGCCCACCCTCACTGGGAAGGATTCCTTCCCCATATGCAGTCTAAATCTGCAGCTTGGCAGACACCTGCTCAGCTCAACAACGTCGAGTCTGGTGTGTGTTGGCAGAGCCCGTGTGTGCTGGCAGGGCAGTGCCAGGCTGAGCCCAGCAGGCACTCCGGGCTGTCTGAGCCCACCCTCAGTGACACCGGGGTGCCTGGGCTCTGGCACACCCCCCAGCAGGGTCACACACACACACAAACCTCGTGTCCCACAAGCCCTGCCAGACTGGAACCTGCCCAGGCGACCTGGCTGTGCAGCACCTTCCCCGCCTGGGGCTGACTAAGACATGACCCAGCATTGTTTCCTCCGACATTAATCATTGCCCAGCCCATCCTTTGGAACACGTAGCTCGTGTGCAGAGACTGAGGCAGTGACACAGCCTCTACCAGAAAGCTCCGTGCTCATCTGCACAGAGCTCACACTGAAATTACTTCAGGGCTTGTCTCTGCCTCTGCTCTCTTGGGTTCAGAATGCATTTCAAATACCTGGGAAACTGGAAGTTTCTCTGCTGTAAAATACAGTAAATGTTATCTGCTAAGCATTACATTGGGTTACTGGTGCCTAATGAGAAATCTCAGCGTGGTAAAAGAAAATAAAATGTTAGGGAAGTAGGAACATAGTTCCCTTAGGATGTGGAAGGAAGGAAAGTCAGTGAGCACAAGCCCAAGGACCCAGATGGCAAAGGCAGTGGGAAGTTTTCTCTGCAGGAGTGTCTGAAGGGGCATGAGCTGCACCAGGGTAGCAAAATTCTCCTGTCTTATCTGCCCTGCCCCATCTGCACTGTGCACTTCCTCCAGAAATAAAAAATAAACCAGCCCGCAGCCTGCACCAGCCAGATCTGGTGAACCTGTAAACATGAACCCTCCCCACTGCTCCTCAAAAAGGAACCTGCAGTGTAAAAGCTGAAGAAGTTTTAGCTCTTGAGCCCACACTGGTAACACAATCAGGGCAACTCAACAGCTGTTGGCTAATTTTAGAAAATGAGTCGATAAACACAACTCTGTGCAGAGGAAACAACAACTTCTAATAACCGGTTTAATACTTGAGGTGACAGCCTAGAGATGATCAGCATTTCTGCTGCTGTGCTCAGGTTGTTCAGAGGGAATTAGCTGAAACACCACCATCTATTATCGGTGATATGACGTTTCCAAAGGACCACACAGAGCCCCCCTTTGATTTTATCTGCTTGGAATGGAATGATGAAAACTGCTGGGAGTGCAGAGTCAGGCTGCATTCACAGTGACAGAAAGCAACTGCTCTGTCATCCCTGGCCTCAGTGCTGCCAAGGCTCTGTCATGCTGCCACTTTTCCTAACACAGAGAAAAGACTAATTAGGAACATCAAGAACAAGCACAAAAACTCCACAACAGCCTCTGAATTTCTACAGAGCTGAAGTTTTCCTATTTCACACGCTCCAAGTCTTTCAACTTCAAGGAGTACTTTCTGATGCTAAGCAACAGTTTTAATAGGTGTGCAAGAATTTTCTGTTGAGGAAAACTTGTTGGATATTAACCTGGTAACATCATCCCAGCGTTAAACTCGCTGGGATATTAATGAGGTAACATCATCCCAGGGTTTATAGAACATTTGGATACAACTATCAGAAAAAAAGGAGGCACATTCTGTTGTATTTCTGCACCCTTGGTAGCAAGGGAGGAAATTCAGTTACCTACCGATACTTGACTTTGATCCTGTCATTGTCAGGGTTGCAGTAGAGCCTTTCCAGGTGCTCCTGGGAATCGTTGGTCACACTTTGCCAGGTCTGGGTTGCTGTCCTCCTCACCTGCCAGTGATACGGCAAGACCGTGTGATGTTTGGGACAATCACTGCCATAAACACAAGTGCCCTGGAGAAAATCCACACAGATTTCGATCCCATCCTCCTGGTGGGTGTGATACTGCAGCTGGTTCAGGAGCTCGAACACCAGGTCAAGAGAAGCTTCTTCACTTTTACCCTGGAATATCCCAGCGCTGAACTTATTGCTCGGGTTCAAGTTGTACTGCATTGGGCAGCTGTTCTCCTGGAATAAGCCAGATGTGTAGCTTTCCAGAATCTTGTCAGGGAACAAAGGACAAGCTGCACCATCAGTGGCACTTGGGTGCAAAGGATGATCCTGGAATGATTCATTGCCATTATCAGCAGCAGTTCCAGGAGGTTCTGGGGAGAAGCCTTGCTCTCCTGACCGCACGCCCTGCTCAGGATGCCCGGGCAAAGGACGGGCGCCTGGCAACTGACCCTGCACATCTGGAGCTGTTGGCACCAGCACAGTCACATTATTTTCTGCCTGGGGGCAAGAAGTACTGAGGTCCAGAGTCTTTTTCACAGCGGGTTCACATAAATCGCTATGGCCACCCCCTTGGCCTCGGGGCACGAAGACCCTCTCCAAGGTCCCAGCTCCCAGCAGGCTGGTGAAGATCGGCCGCAAAGCCCGGAGGGTCTGCGTGTCCAGTCTCTTCTGCACCTGCTGCTTCTTCTTGAAGCAAGGCTTCACCGGTGGGATCTTCTCAGAGAGCCTCACCTGAGGAGGAAAGTCCTCTGAAGGGGGGCACTTCATCCCCGGGCAGGGAGCCTGGGGCACCACGCACGCCGGCTTGGGCTCGGTGTCCATCACACACACTTTGCTCACTCCAAATCACTTTCAAATGTCCCAGAGCCTCCCAAGAATCAATCTAGGGCAGAAAGGAAAACAAGACAGTTAATCTCTCTAATTGCTCATGGTTGACACGAACAAGATCACCCCTGGAGAGGATTTCGAGCCAGCAACAGCAAACTCCTCCCCTCGCTGTGACTGCGGGGAGCCCTTAGGCACGTAAAGCATGAAAACAGCTAAACTCAGGCTAATTAATCCCAAACCCACACTCCTCTTCTTCCCGCACATGAAGTCTCTGAGACGCTCAGGCACGAACACACAGTCCCCCGAGGGTGGGCAGGAAAGGGGGATGGTCCCACGCCGCCTCCTTTCAGGATGTTCAATAAACAAGAGCACTCGGGTTCATTATATTCCACAAAAGCCAACATGACAGTGCTCATTCCTGCGCCTGCCTCTCACACACAGAGACCCGAGGAGCATGAGACATGCAGCCTCGAGTGTCCTCCCCACACTCGGGGCATTCCTGAACCATTTCTTCCCCCACCAGAGGCAAACCCACACATTCCCATTCCATTCGCTTGTATCCTCCCTCGTACCACCTCCCACCTCCACCAGCAGCATCGCCAGAGAGCCACCGGCTGCACAAAAACACAGGGCAAACTTCACAGGGACTTCAGCAAGGGCCAGGAATTAATCCTGGGGGGGTTCCAGAGGAATTCCAGCGCTCCCAGTCCGGTCCCTGGCCCTGCCTGTGCTCTGACTCAGCTGCACCGTCACCCTGCCCCGACACCTCCAGCCAGGCTGGGCAGCAGCAATTAGAGCTGGGCACTGCAGCCAACGCAAGGGTGATAGTTACTCAGGAACTGAGAAAGAAATTACTTGCAAGCTACAGAATTATATTTTTTAAAGCACAAATAAGCAGTGTGTCTCCTACGTCACCAAGAGCAAGCGCTATGCCTTTTAATCAGCAATCCTGTAATGTTTGATTACGTTTAATTAAACCCTCTTCAATCTCACACGGAGCCTCAACGCTCAGGCTGGAGCACATTAAGGATTACTTCCTGAATAATGCATCCCGGGCAAAGTAACTTCTCATTTCCAAACAAAATCCCAGGGAACAGAGAAAATTAGCCAATAATTTCTTACTACTGACGGTTTGCCCTGGAAAATTTCTCACTGAGTCTTCCTCATTTTGGAACATTCATTTGTAAGGCTTTTCCATTTCCCAGGGAAACAGCACGTCAGGATTGCCAGGAAAAAGGAAAAAAAAAGTTGTATCTCTCCAGTTTTTCCATTTTTAGATTAAGTTTAAAGGAACTGGTGTACGTTTGCCAGTTAAACCCCAAAGTCATCGGTGTATGTTATTCTTCCACACGCACACCAGGCAATTCTCCTTCCGGACCACCAAAGGCACCTTCGAGTAACTCCATAGGTTTCAAAATCCTCAGCTCCGGAGGGAATGGGATGTTTCCCTTCCTCCAGCCCGAGTCTCGCAGCCTCCACACCGAGCCCGAGCAGTCCCTGCAGCGCCGAGGAGCCGAGCGAGTGACTCCTGCTCTCCTTCAGCCACATCCCCGCTGCTATTTCAACATTTACATTTCTCCCTCGATCAGCATTTAAGTTTCGGTGCTATTTTTAACGAGCTGCCTCGGTGAGCAGCGCCGGATCCCCCAACGCCTCTAAAAATAAAGCAGCGAGCAGGCAGGATTTGCTCCCATCGCAGCATCTCCCCCAGTGCAGAGGAGCCGCTGCCGTGCGGGGGGACCGGGACCCCCGGGGACATGGATGGATGCTCGGTGCCCATCCAGCCCCCCCAGCCGGACCCCCGGGGACATGGATGGATGCTCGGTGCCCATCCAGCCCCCCAGCCGGACCCCCGGGCCCATGGATGGATGCTCGGTGCCCATCCAGCCCCCCAGCCGGACCTCCGGGCCCATGGATGGATGCTCGGTACCCATCCAGCCCCCCAGCCGGGGCGATGCTCGGTGCCCCCGTGCCCCGCAGCAGAGCGGCCTCGGTGGGGCTGCGCTCCCCCATCTCTGTCCCTCGCACGCCATGCCCTCCGCCAATGCCCCATCCCCGGGGCCAGCCGCCAGCCCAGCCCTGCGGGACCTACCGGCGGGGCTGCCGTGCGGGCCGGGGCGCGGGGACAGCGGCGGAGCGGGGCCGTGTCCCCGGGGCGGTGCCGGGCTCAGCGCCGCCCCGCCGGGGCTGTGCGGCACATCCCGCCGCCTTCCAGCCCTGCTGCTGCTGCTGCTCCTTCTCCTGCTGCTGCTGCTGCAGTCGCTGCTCGCACCCTCCCGCTGCTTTAAATATCGCTGCCGGCCCCGCTCGCAGGGCAGCCCCGGCTGGGCGGAGCGGCGGGGCCCGGCCCCCCGGTGTCCCCGCCCCGTCTGTCTGTCCGTCCCTCCGTCCGCCCCTCCGGCCCCGCCGGTGCCGCCCCAGAACCGAAAGCGCCGCCCGGGGCCGTTCCCGCAGCGATGGGCCGAGAGGCGCCTTCGCGTTTCATTTATCACGCACCGAGCGTTTCGTTTCAGCCCGGCAGGGAGGGAGGGAGGAGGGAGGGAGGGAGGAAAGGAGGGAGGGAGGGATGTCCCCCGGAGCGGGGCTGCGTGCGCGGGGCTCGCACGCGAGCCGGGAACACACCGGGAACATACCGGGAACAGGGCGGGAATGCCCCGTGTCATAGCCGGCAGTCCGGCCCCCCGGCCCGGGAACAGCCCGGGAATGGTCCGGGAATAGCCCGGGAACGGTACGGGAACAGCCCGGGAACAGCCCCTGGAAGTGCCCAGGGCCAGCCTGGAGCAGCCTGGTGGAGCGGGAGGTGTCCCTGCCCTGGCAGGGCGTGGGATGAGATGAGCCTCAAGCTCCCTTCCAAGCCAAAGGAAGCTGTGATAACACGCTCCAGGCAGGCAGTGTTTATTTACGGCGTACTTTCTAGGTGGAGCCGTCAGGGCTGTGCTGTGTGCCCCCTCCCCGGGCAGCCCCGACGGAACCAAATCCCCTCCCTGCTGAATCACCGCCTGTTCCCGCAGCACAGCTCAGCACCACAGCTCAGCACCACAGCTCAGCACCACGGGCACCAGCCTCGGCAAAGGGCACCTGCAGCGCTGACTCGGCCAGATAAAGCAACTCATAAAGGAGTAAATAACTTCGGAAGGGAAAAATTATGGTGGTGGATCAGCTATTAAATTGCCCCAAGTGGCTGTGGGTGCCCCATCTCTGGAAGTGTCCAAGGCCAGGTTGAATGGAGCAACCTGTGATAGTGGAAGGTGTCCCTGCCCATGGCAGGGAGTGGAATGAGATGAGCTTTAAGGTCCCTTCCATCCCAGACCGTTTTGGGATTCCATGACTCATGTTCTTGTTTTAAAGCCAGTCCTTCATTCCTTGTGCTCAGTGACTTTATGGAATTACACATACAGAACATACAGGCAGCTGGAAAGAAACTCATTTTAAGGCGGCACAAGCTGCACAGTGCACTTGGGAAATGCTGCACAGCTGTGTTACTAATGCAGGCAGAATATGGCACTTCTACCAACAAATTACACAAATGGAGCTACACAGAATCCCAGACTGCTCTCAGTGGGAAGGGACCTTACAGCTCATCTCGTTCCACCCCTTGCCATGGGCAGGGACACCTTCCACTAGCCCAGGTTGCTCCAAGCTCAGTCCAATCTGGGCCAGGGCCTCACCAGATGGAATTCCTTCCCAATATCCCATCTAATGCTGCCCTCTGGCAGTGGGAAGGCATTCCCCCTTGTCCTGTCCCTCCAGGCCCCTGTACATAGTCTCTTTCCGATGCAGTTGGAGAGAATGACACAACAGAGGCTCAGTAAAGGTGGCAGCTGTATCTGCAGGAGCTGCAAACAAATTATCATCTGTAAATTAATTGAACTCTTGAGTGTCTGAAGCACCAGACACAGCCCCAGAGTGTGTCTGGACTCGATCAAACAGGAGCCCTGTGGCGCGGGGCGAGTGCGATGTGTCATATCCTCACCAGGGACGAGGAGCTGCGCACACACACTCGCATTTATCTGCCATCACCAGAACTGAAATTACCGGTTTGGAATAGCTCATTTCACGCATGAGATATAAATAAGAGGCACATATGGCTGAACGACACACTGGGGTGGGCACAGCTCCCGCTGCAGTGGGAGTGGGAGGATGGAACTGGGCAAAGACGGAGGCTGGAATAACCATCCTTCTCAAAACAAATGTATCATTAGAGGAAACACAGCACAGCACACCAGACCCTCATACACCCATTTCTGAGGCTCCCCCACACAAATATAGAAAGAAACTCTGACCACCATGAAAGCATGATCTCATTTTTAAATATATGTTTAAATCTTAAGCAAGAGAATGAAAGCTTTAATTATTTCAGATGGTAAACGGCACCAGAGTGAATACAGCAATTTACAACTCTGCCTTGCAAATACAGGATAATCAGTATGCACACTTGATTTCTGATGAAAGAGGAGAAACATCTGACTTAAATGTTTGTGCTAAAACAATCAAGTTCTCAGGCTCCAACACATTTTTTTCTAGTGAGGAAATCTCCTTTTCTACCTCAACTTCTGCACAATGAACATTCTTCACTGCCTAAAACATCCTCCAGGACAGGAAGGTTGATTGTCCTTTTCTGGTGTTTTATACAAGTCAACAAACAGCACTGTGCTGATGACTAACAAAAAGCCCCATCCAACCTGGCCTTGGACACTTCCAGGGATCCAGGGGCAGCCACAGCTTCCCTGGGCACCCTGTGCACCCTCACAACTGGGAATTCCTTCCCAATATCCCATCTGTCCCTGCCCTCTGGCAGTGGGAAGCCATTCCCTGTGTCCTGTCCCTCCATGCCTTGTCCCAAGTCCCTCTCCAGCTCTCCTGGAGCCCCTTTAGGCCCTGCAAGGGGCTCTCAGGTGTCCCTGGAGCCTTCCCTTCTCCAGGTGAACCCCCCCAGCTCTCCCAGCCTGGCTCCAGAGCAGAGGGGCTCCAGCCTTGGAGCATCTCCGTGGCCTCCTCTGGAGTCACTCCAGCAGCTCCACATCCTTGTGCTGTTGGAGCCCAGGGCTGGAGGGGCAGGTGGGGTCTCACCTGAGGGGGCAGAGGGGCAGAGTCCCCCCCTGTCCTGCTGCCCACGCTGTGGGGTCAGCCCAGGCCATGGTGGGGTTTCTGAATGCCAGTGCTCATGGCCAGGTCAGGGTATGTTGAGCCCCCAAATCCTTCTCCTCAGGGCTGCTCCCAATGCCTGGATTTGTGGTTTCCCATACCAATGCTTGAGGACGAATGCTAATCACCAGCAAATATCACACCAAGCCCTACCGTTGTGCCAGCAAGCCAGGGTGGGTGAGTACCCAGGGAAAAGAAAGGTCAACGATGCAGGCATTTATTAAAGGTTAGCAGATGGGAAAAGAGAATCTCTGAAGTGCCGGCTGTGTTTCTGTGAAGGTGGAATAATGCCACGGATTTGACTAATGAAAAGGAAGAGGGAAGAGGCAGCAAAGCTTTAGTCACACCTGTCCTCGGTTAGCCTGGGCTGGACTGACACCTACTGGGCTCCCCGTGCTGTGGCCTGTGCTCAAGATGAGGAGGGCAGAAATTTCACAGTCCAAACGTGTCAAGATGAAATTTTCTATTACTTTCATTACATTCATTCATTAATGAATTTCTATTCATTAATTTTGTTCTACTGATTCACTCTGTTCATCTTTGTAGCTCCCATTCGTCAATGAAACCTTTTGAATCCAGACTCAACTTTTACACTTGCAGCTGGCAGTAAACCAAGTCATTGCCATTGTCTCAAATTCACTTTCTTTTAATATCTTACACTAATAGTTGAAAGTTTGAAAAGCACAGCATTCTGTTTCTCTTATTGAGCAGACCTCAAATGTTGGTGGAAACAGCATTTCTCAGGAAAACCAAATCATGTATTATACATGAGCATCACCACACTTCTGCTTATTTCATCTCAGATCATCTTCTCTCAGGAAGTGATTTATGATTCATGAATTTGGATGAGGAACATACTCAAAAGAGGGCCCTTTCCCTGGAAATTTGTTAAGAGTTAATCATTTCTGCCGAGGTATTTTACTGTCCCAGTCCGAGGATGGACCTCAACCCTTGGCCCACATGTGCCCATACCTTAATGCTTCCAGCACAGCAGGACAGGAACTGTATCCATGGGAAGCTGAATCATTACTAAGAGTTCCCAACTACCTTCTGGAACAAGAAATGATTTATCAGAGAAAGAAACCAGAAAAAAGTTGTACCAGTCACACTCAAGTCAGTGGTTTCTCAAGAACTCAGCTTTCTACATGGACTTTCCTTCTGCAGCTGTACCAGTCTGTGGGCAAAAGCAATGATGCTTCACAACTAAACCAATAATATTTAAAAAAAATCCCCTAAATTTTATTTTTAAAATGCATGTAGTGAGCATGTGCAGGGCATCAGGCAGGAATTGAGGCCAGGTACGACTGTGCAGTAAAAAGTAACAGACTGGAGTCACTCTGGGACATTGAACTGATTAATTAAAGCATCCATCCAATTTGGAAGCTGATGTAAATGCACGAGTTAATACATAAAATGAGTGACAATATGCCTGCAGTGGGCACAGGCTCGTTTGGTTTAGATGGCATTTTGTCGAACTGCTGCACCCTCTTGTGGAAGTCTCTTAAATCCATGTCAACTGTGGAAATTTAGCTGAGGCCAAGGCAACACTTCCCAAGCCTTAACTGACACAAACTGCTTCATAACATACCGCTGAACTTTTGAGGTTTTTTAAGGATAATGATGATTCTGGAGTACACACCAGGTGGGGCCTGCCACCAGGTAAGCAGTAATGTGTGGATGGCAGGGCTTTGTTCCTTCTCCTTGAGGCTGGCTCCTATTCAAACAGAACGGGAATGTTCCTTTACATGCAGTGTTGGCCAACTAGAATTTAAATCCTTTCTAAAATTACCAGCTAATTCTATCCAACAGACAGTTTCCTGTCTCCATGCAAATAAAGTCCATTCTTCCACCAAAAATTCAAGAGGATGCCTGGAAGGTACAAGTACTGTCCTACTTTACATCTGAAAAGCAGCCTAGAGCTGCTCCCTGTAGCAAACCTTTGCTTCCCCAGCAAAACACTGATTCTACAAAGACCTGCAACACCCTGGAGAAGCTGAGGCTGTGAATGAAGATCTCTGTAGATATCCCTGGAAAAGGTCAATCCTTACAATAAAAAAGGGAGAGGCACTGTAAATTTAACTGCCCTTTCTGCCAGGCTCTGCATGATTCAAACAGCAAGGAGGAAAATAGGAGTGTTCACGTCTTAAACTGAGAATAAAATAAATAAGTGGGAGAAATCAACACTAAATTCAACAACACATTTCTCTTCTTCGATAAAGGAGCTGAAGAACCAAAATCTGCAGCTCAGGGAGCAGCTGGGTGGACACAGGCTGCAGAACACCTAAATAAAACCACAGCCTTAAGATGATGCAGGAAACAGCCAAAAGCCTGCTCTGTTCAGCAACTGTTCTTGGAAACAGCCCCAAGTGCCTGTGAGTAGGAGATGCTCTGCTCTCATCCCAGAATGGGAATCTGCATTTGGACATTATTTCTTTACCCAAGAACTCTGTGTGGGAGCACTCTAGAAATGCTTAATTTCTAGAATTCACCACTCTGTGTTGCCAAATTCTGCATTCCAGAAGGGCACAGGACACTTGCCTCGCTATGTTAATTCTGTTCAGGGCTTTTTCCTTTCATGTTTCCTAAGGTTTTTTAAATTAGGAAAAAAACTTGGTAGAATTTTCTCTAAGCAGGTCCAGGCTGAGCCATGACTGGCCAGCTGGGAAACACAAAGCAGAAGATGAACAGTCAGAAATCCCCCCTTTTATTTCCTCATTCAAACATTCCTCAGACGACCCTTCAGCTTTAGTTCATCCTTCTTACTTTAGATACCAGCATTTTAAGGGCCATCAGGTCAACTCCTCTGACCACACATTATAGGCTAAAATTGTGCTGTGGTTAAAGCTGAGCTGTTTGCCAAGCTCAAGGCTCCAGGAACGGGAAACCCCAGAGAAGTCAGAGGTGGAAAGTGGCACCAAGCCCCACGAGATCCTCCCACAGCACTGAAGGATGGAGCAGCAGTGGTGGGTGGGTGCCAGGATGACACACTGCATACTCAGAAATCCCATCTGGCTGATTCCCTCCCACCACCAGGGATTCAGGCTGCTGAACTGGACTGGGATAATCCCACTGCAGATCCCCAGTGTGAGGACTGGGGGAGAACCCCTGAGCTGCTGCTGGAGAGACACAAACTGAGCGCCCCACATGGAAACAACTGTTTGACTGCCTTTATGCTGTGGTTATTTTCCAAACAGTGTCTCTGATACTGCTTTTCCAAAGTATGGTCAGTTCCAGGCTCTACCTGGAACAAATGCTGAGCAAACCAGCCCCTGAATCTATTCCTAGACATGATTTCATTCATTTGGTCCACATCACAAGAACCTTCAAAATGCTAAAGAAGGAAACTGGAGCAGATGAGACCGTTTCAAGACATCAAAAATGGGTCACATATGCTACACTGAGCTGTCTTCACATACAGCAAGTGTCACAGAACTCCAGCAATTCCCAGCTCTTAGAAGTGATAGGTACCTCTCTGGGGGGCTACATTCTAGTGGAAGGTGTCCCTGCCCAGGGCAGGGGGTGGGACGAGGTGAGCTTTAAGGTCTCTTCCAACCCAAACCATTCTGGGATTCTAAACCACACCTGGGAACTGATTTGTCTGGAAAATAATACAGATTATGGCTCTGGTTTTAAACATCAGGCACCACAGAATGTTTCAGGAAAAGCACAGCACACAGGAGAACTGGAAAACTTCTCACCCCCCCAGTTATCACAGAGGGAGAAGCTGCTCAGCTCATGAGTGCCATGAATGCTCACCCAAAGGAGGTTTTCCTTTGTATTCCAACAATCCCCCATTAGCTGATCCCAAACTCAACACACTGATTCCTTCCTCCATGATAGATTTCAGCACATCCAGGTAAACACGGGGATTTCAGAATATTAGCATCCTTCCTTAGCATTTTGAACAAAGAGAGGGTTTCGGTCTTAATGAAGCTTTTGCTCTACTCTAATTCTTGAATACAATTTGGAACAAATGCCATTGAGAAAGTTAGTTTGAATTTAAATTTACGTGTCAACATGAAAACCTAGAAATTTTGAAAAGTATTGAATTTCAACAAGTGTTGGAGAGGAAGAGGGAGGGGTTTTAAGAGGAAACACAGAAAAAAATCTGTCCACATTTCTTCCAGTCAGAGAATATTTCACCCAAGAGCTGCAAGATTAAGTCTTAGTCATGAACTTTTTGGGCTGTGTCTGCACTACTGGGAAATGTCCTCAGTTTCTGTGGATTACTTAAGCTAAAACCACAGAGTATACAGAGATCTTCCACATATGCCAAGAGAAATGTCCAGCTAGGAAAAAAGTGAAATGGCTCAATTGGAACAACTAAATAAGGGCAGAAGGGAGCGATTGCTCCAAAAGGACCTGGCAGTGAAGCGGTTACTGAAGGCCCATACTAGATCCTGTTTCTGTGCTTGACAAAACCCCTTTTAGAGAAGCAAACGAGACCAGAATGGTTGGCAAGGAGGCAGCAAAATTAGTGGCTGTGAGGTCAGATGAGTTTAGGCTTTAGTTCTGGCTGTAGGTTCACAGTGCAGTTGCACATGAGAAATCAGAAGATATTTTCACACGAGAGAGATCATCCCTCTGGCTGTGGTGGAGTTTAACCAAAAATCCATACAGTGCTGACTGAGAAAGCTGCAAGAGACTGCAGATGCTGCAAGTGAAACACATCAAACCCAGGGTGAACACTGACACCAAGCCAACCACCCTCACAGGGAAGGATTTCTTCCTAATACTTAATCCAAACCTACTGTCTTTACTTAAAGCCATTATGATTCATATTAGCACAGAAGATGAGAAACACTTTGCTAAGGAGCAGCCTTATTTCCTGTTAATCACCAGCCTTGGAGAGTCTACCTTCCAATCCAACACAAAGGTGCTTTGGAGTCTACATGTCCCACAGACAAGCAGCAACAATAAAATAAATGGAATAAATCCCGCTGGGAAATGTCACTGCCCTCATTTAAAACCTTCAGTTTAGTCCAGCCTAGAGATTTAGGTAAAAAGTGAGAGAATAAAGATAATCCATCTATTGCCAGAATATTTATCACTGTGTTTCAGGAAGAAATTTGATAAGAAGCCTAATTCATAAGTTACAAAGACAACAGCATTAATTTTTCTATTACCAGGAGCACTTTTGCTGTTGGGTCACAGAGCAATTGCTCCTGATTTTGATACCTCATGTTCCTACCAGCTTCTGAATGAGGATTCAGGCAAGCTGCAGATTCAGGCACTGAAACAAAGCCTGGAATTGTTTTGACAGAAACCGGTGGCCCTGTTTATTTCTGGGGGCGGATCTGCGACACACCCAGAGTAAGAGGCTCCAGTGACTGCCTCGCTGCACACAGTGCTCTGCCTGCAGCCACAGTTTGCCACTGCCAGGGGCTTTAAACGAGCAAAGTGCTCATCTGTTTTTTTAAGAAAATCCTTCATCATTCCACTGCTTGAAACAATGTCCTGCTTCATCCTAACGGAGGGACAGATGGTCCCTGGGCAGGTTTCCTTCCAAAATGACGGCATCCTTCCATGCAAACCAGGAGCTGAGAGACTTAATTACAGCCCACCCCAACACAAACCACAGCTACGCAGATGAGCAGAGGAAGAAATCTGAGCAAGGACACTGATTAAGCTGAATCTTGAAACAATCTTAATATTCCTCACAGTTTCCAACTGCTTTATACAGTTCTAACCGTGTTCTTCCATAAGAAAATTCCTAGGATTGGTACCACTGAGTGAAGAGTGATGTTACCTGCTAGAATCACAGACTGGTTTTGGCTGGGAGGGCCCTCAAAGACCATGCAGTTCCAGCCCCCAGCCATGGGCAGGGACACCATGTTTAACATGTTTTATAAACAAACCCAGACTAATCTGCACTCCTGTTGGAGAACCACCCTCAGCACAGATTTGGGAATGCCACCTAACAGGCAAACAGCATTTCCCATGAATAGAAGCCAGAAACTGCTGAAATCACTTCAGATGAGGTTAATTCCAGGAGGTGCCCAAGGCCAGGTTGGACAGGGCTTGGAGCAACCTGGGCTGGTGGGAGGTGTCCCTGCCCATGGCAGGGGTGGCACTGGATGGGCTTTAAGGTCCCTTCCATGGTGAGGGGGAAGGCTGGATCCCTGCCTTCTGTGCACAGGAATTGCTGTGATTGCTACTCACAGGTGTTTCTGCTGGTCCTCAGAGCTCCTGTGCTTCATCTGATGGGCTGATGTGTCCACAAAGCCAGCCTGGGACTCCCTGCAGAAGGGGTATTTCCAAGCCTGATGGAAGGCCTGGCTGGCAGAAGTGTAACTCCCATAGCTGCCTGCAGATAACACGACATCAGCAATAAATCCTGTTAGCACACACATCAATACCCTGAGTCTGAAAATCCACTCCTGGGTTGCTCTTGGAAATTTATTACAAGGTCAGAAAGCAGAGTCCCACTGCACTTCAATGTTTTATAAAGCTCTATCATAATGAGTTCATTTTGATATTTGACCTCATTTCGATTTAACCTCATTTCCAGGTAGTATTTCCTCATGGTGTATGCCTTGTGAGTTTTCTTGGAGGCAGAGAACACTAGTAACTGGGGGAGGAGGGGGACTAAATGGGAAAAATGACTTTAATTACATCTTAGGATGACATATGCTTTGCTGAATGAAGTTTACACCAAACCGTTCAAACCAGTAAGAGAGATGTGCTGTGCTCAGGGCCACGCCTGTATCCCACGGGCATTCCCTCCTACCCTGTGCAGGACACCCCTCAGAACTGCTGTGGGACCATCAGACAGGGAGCAGCAATGGCTCTAAAAGCCCTATAACAAGCCAGCAGTGCTCCTGTGTGGGCTGAAGGGGGATTCACGAGTGGGGGAACACGGAGAACCTCCACTCCTTCCCAGGAAAACTGTGCCAGCCGAGAGGGACTCACCTGCCTCGGGCACCGCGGGGGACCGGGGCCGGGATGGGGACCAGGACGGGGGCCGGGATTGGGATGGGGACCAGGAGGGGGGCCGGGATGGGGCTGTGGGCCGGGCCTGGGCAGTGGCCGGGCCTGTGAGGGTGACTGGGATGGGGCCTGGGTCCGGGCCGCGGGCCGGGATGGGTCTCGGTGCTGAGGGCCGGAATGAGGACGAGGATGGGTCCCGGGGCTGGGGATGAGGATGAGGAAGATGATGATGATGATGAGGAGGAGGATGGGGATGGGGATGGGTCCCGGTGCTGAGGGCCGGACTGGGGATGAGGATGAGGATGGGGATGGGGATGGGGATGGGTCCCGGGGCTGGGGATGAGGATGAGGACGAGGATG
>JAWWEW010000012.1:1062225-1074524 GCA_035583185.1 Anabacerthia variegaticeps | reverse complement strand
GGCCGGACGGGGGATGAGGATGAGGATGGTGATGAGGATGAGGATGGGTCCCGGGGCAGGGGATGAGGATGAGGACGAGGAGGAGGAGGAGGGTGAGGATGAGGATGGGTCCCGGGGCTGAGGGCCGGACAGGGGATGAGGATGAGGATGGGGATGGGGATGAGGATGAGGATGAGGATGAGGATGAGGATGAGGATGGGTCCCGGGGCTGAGGGCCGGGCTGGGGCTGTGGGCGGTGCTGAGGGCGGGGTCGCCGCCCGCCCCGGAAGCTCCGCCCGCCCCGCCCCGGAAGCGCTGCCCGCCCCCGCCCCGGAAGCAGTGCCAGCCACGCCCCGGAAGCAGTGCCAGCCACGCCCCGGAAGCAGCGCCCCGTCTGTCGGCGCTGACGGGGCCTTGTCCCGCCATGGCGCCCAAGGGAGGCCCCGGGCCGCGGCAGCAGGCCGAGGAGGACCTGCTCCTGCAGGACTTCAGCCGCAACCTCTCGGCCAAGTCCTCCGCGCTCTTCTTCGGCAACGCCTTCATCGTGTCCGCCATCCCCATCTGTGAGCGGGGACGGGAGCGGGGGGTCCTGAGGGGAGCGGGGAGGGCCGGGAAAGGACCAGGAGCCCTGAGGGGATCAGGGAGAGCCCGGGAAGGGTCCAGGAGCCCTGAGGGGAGCGGGAAGAGCCCGGGAAGGGTCCAGGAGCCCTGAGGGGATCGGGGAGAGCCCGGGAAGGGACCAGGAGCCCTGAGGGGAGCGTGAAGAGCCCGGGAAGGGACCAGGAGCTCTGGGGGGATCAGGGAGAGCCCGGGAAGGGACCAGGAGCTCTGGGGGGATCAGGGAGAGCCCGGGAAGAGATCAGGAGCCCTGAGGGGAGCGGGGAGGGCCCGGGAAGGGCCATTCCCTTTCCTGACCCCTGCCCTCCCTTTCGCTGCCCTGACGTGTCCCTGCACTGCCCCTGCAGGGCCCCTTTGGCCGCGGGCAGAGCACGTTTCTCCCTCCCCGAGTGTTCCTAATGCAAATACTCCCGAGCGCTTTGGCAGGGAGTGCCTTTGGTGTGGCACAGTCCGTGCCGGATTGCAGGGCTCCTATCCTGTGTGCTGCTCCTGTGGGCCCCTTTTTCTTGGAGAGAAACGGCTCAAAATGTCATTCTTTTCGTCTTTGAAGGGCTTTACTGGAGAATCTGGCACATGGATCTTGTTCAGTCTGCAGTCCTGTACAGCGTGATGACCCTCATCAGTACCTACCTGGTGGCTTTTGCCTATAAGAACGTCAAGTTTGTCCTCAAACACAAGTAAGTGTGGTGGCTGTTGGAAGCAGAATTTGTTATTTAATAATTTAGCAAACCCCGCATCTACAGTCATACTGTTTTATGAATGAGAATGTCTGAAATGTTAGTCCACAAAATATTTTGCACAGAAGTATCTCCTAATTGGGTTCTGTTGTCTTTTGTGGAATAGTCAAATCTTGTCAGCTAAGAGTACAGTGAAATGGCAAAGCCATCTTTGTGCTCAGTGGGTTTTACCACAAATTATATTTAAATTATAAATTACATTATGTATAAAATTACCTTTAGAGGGTTTGTTTGGGGTTTTTGGTTGTTTGGTTTTTTTGTTTTTTTTTTTTCTGATTATCTTTTCAACTTGACAAAACTGTTTGGTGTCTTGGCTAAGTTTTATTCTTCACTGTAAATACAGCTTTGTTCAATCCCAGGATTTGGTTGTGGGTTTTCTTACCAAGGTTGGGTTATTTTTTCATTTTTGAAGTTGAACATAAGTGGTGTTGCTTGCAGGGTAGCCCAGAAACGAGAAGATGCCGTTTCCAAAGAAGTGACTCGCAAGCTGTCCGAGGCAGACAACAGGAAGATGTCCCGGAAGGAGAAGGATGAAAGGTGATCTCTTTGTCCTCTTCCTTCTCTCCCTTGTTGTAATACTGCCTTAAATATCCTTAAGGCTTCAGGTAGGATATGAGGGACTGTGCCTGGCCATTGGTTTTGTGTATTCTGGTAAGCAGCAGCTCTGCTGTAGCTCATGGTTCATCCTAGAGCCTTCCTGAGGTGAGTTGTCAAGGAGGGGTCTCAAATGCATTTGGGCTTGGAGTGGCTGCCCATTGTGAGTGTGCAGGATGGGAGCTGGCAGGTCTTTGGAACCAAAACTTCTGTCTCCTAGAAGCTGGTTACAACAAAAGCTCTGCACACTTCATAGTGGTGGATGTGCCAGGACTGGAAGTGTTCCAGGCCAGGCTGGCCAGGGCTTGGAGCCGCCTGGCGTAGTGAAACATGTCCCTGCCCATGGCAGGGGTGGCACTGGGTGATCTCTAAGGTCCCTTACAACCCAAACCACTCTGCCATTCTGTGATACACAGTGATTTGCCTGAAGTATTGTCTCTACTTATTCCTAGAATTCTGTGGAAGAAAAATGAAGTTGCAGACTATGAAGCAACAACTTTTTCCATCTTCTACAACAATACCCTGTTCCTGGTCCTGGTCATCATTGCTTCGTTCTTTGTGCTGAAGAACTTCAACCCCACTGTGTATCCTTTGTCACCACCCTGAAACACCCACAGTCCCACTCCTCTTAGTTGTCATTACTGACTGTAGTTGTCATTTGGGCTCTGACATTACTCTGCTGGTAAGTGCAGGTTGTTTGCAGCTTCCACCATTGTAACATAAAAATAGTTTACCAAAAAAAATCTCCCAATCACATCAATGTGACATGAGGTGTTTTAGGGATATTACTTGGACAGTCTACAGAAATTCCCGTGGCTTTGCCATTTTAATTGCAATTTGGAAATTAGGAGGCAGCTGATTTTCCTGCAGAAGCCCTGTGTCAGTGTGATCTGCCAGGAGATCTTACAGGATGCTTTAGTATCTTTACTTCAGATACCCTTTACTTACAATTATATGTCCTTAACCTGTTCCCTACAGAAACTATATTCTTTCTATAAGTGCTTCATCAGGACTGATTGCTCTGCTCTCCACGGGATCCAAGTAGACAGAAAGTTCACAGCAATTTATTTCTGTGAGAGGCTTCAACTGCCATTAAAACATTTAAGGGCAGAATAGGAATACTTTCTTTTTTGTATTATGAGTGTAAGGGGGGAGGGTTTAAATCCAAACTGATTGAATTGTATTTACTTCTGGTATCTTTACATTCAATATCTGAGTTAATGAATTTTTTTACTTAGCAAGGGAAGGAAATGGGATGTAAGCAGTGACCAGACATGACCTTTGTGAAGCCCCACAGGGGTGTGCTGGCTCTGCAGCCCACTGGGCAGCTACACCCTGGGGACTGGCCAGCTGAACACACAGGTGTACCTACAACCTGGAGCAGGATGCCCCAGGAAGTTTGGTGGGCAGTCTCAGAGCCAAACTGATCACAGAAGTGACAATCCACCATTTATCATTGTAACTTGAAAAGTTGTAATAAAAAGGAGGGGTTTTTGCAATTTTAATTCCTTGTATTTTCATTCTTAATTTTTTAAAAATGGGTATTTCTATGTGTAGGTTTGTTAACTCTTTCTGCTTCTAGAAGAGAGGAGTTTTTTTTTGTGTTCATTGGAAATACCCATTTTTAAGTATCTTGGAGTCAGGACAAGACCTAAATCTCCCAGAAAAACAGATTCGAATGTACTTTTTTCCCCCATTCATCTCCAAAGTTGTAAATAAATAAAAAGCCCTGCCAGTTTCCTTGCACAGCTTAACAGAAATGCTTCAGCTGGCTTTTTGTAATGGGTTTATCAGACAACCCTGTCCCTTATTTTCCTGCTGTCACTGGAGCAGCTGTTCTGTTCAATGCCAAATTCCACTGCTGTTAATGGAATTCTAGTGCAGAAGTTACAGATCCTGCCATTGACACACTCAGGATCCTAAACAGGGAAGAAAGAGAAAGCTTATAATCAGATTTAATGTAATAGTTGCTCTGCTAATCTTCAATAAGATTTATGGAAAATAGAGGAACATGAATGAGGAGCAGGAGGTGGTAAGAGCTCTATTTCTGAGAAATGCAGCCAGTCATAAAATGACTCCTAGTGTCCCAGAGCCTGCTCACTGACTGTTTTAATACTTGTCAGCATCCTCTGCGACTGGGGATTGGATGGGGGGCTTCAATCACAACTCTCCACTGCATAACTTATTTTTCCTTTGCTTCCCAGTATGGTTAGCACTATCCCTATATTCACACCAGGAAAATTCCAGTGGGTTTGGTGCTCTTCAGACCTGCCCTTGAAATCACTTGTCTAGTCAGTCATTTAACACTCTTTAACTTGATTGTTTCCCCTCAAAATACATGGATTTTTCTATATCACTTGTGCCTGATTATTCACCAGTGGAAGGAGACGTTCCATATTACTGGTGCCTGCCTTGCACAATTATGCTTTCCTTGGCTCATCACTTCTTATAAAGGGTATCATTTCCTATATTTTAGGCTATCTGGCACATGCAAAGCAGATTTTTAACAAACCTATAACCAGTCAGAACACAACAGCAGGCCAGGGTGGCAGTTCTCTCAGAGAGAGCAGGATTGGGTGGTGCTGGTTTTTGCTCTGTTCCTCACAAAGTACCCAGTACTTAAATTCAAACATTTGAACAGACAACGCTAATACACTCATTTTACTGTCAGGGCTCACACTGCCCTGTCAGGTGTTTTAGCAGGTGACAGGGGTATTCTCTATAAAATCTGCTGGCTGGAGAAGTGCTTGGAAGCAGCACTTTCTTCTGCTATTACTGTCACCAAGTCTTTTATAACAGCTTTTCATCTTATTTTAGGGGGTTTTTGCTATTGCCAGTTGCTGAGGCCTGCAGCTTAGGGAGTGTCAGAATCCTCCTGGAGAGGGAACGTTGAGCACTGACAGCCTCAAACAAAAGCAGGTGGGTGGGTGGGGTGGGTTGAGTGCTGCAAAAAGCCTAATCTTGGGCCTTCACAAAAAAGTTTTTGGTTGTCTCTCTTTTCTCCCCCCCCATTATTTGCATTTTTGTCTGCTTTTGAGTTGGTTTTTTTTGAGTAGTGGTTGCCTTTTCCCCTTTGCAATCCCCACTACACACTGCAATGATTTATATAAAATTCAATATAATATGCTGAAATTCTATTTCCTCAGCATAATGCTGAGGGTTAACCTAAAGTTGAGCTGCTGCTTGGGACCCCATTGCCCTCAGAGTTTTAAGCTTTTGCTCCAAGTAAGGGGCAATGCCATCTCATTTTTGATTAAAAAAAGTTGGGAATTAATCTATTTTTAATACATTGTTGGATTCCCACGTATGTGCAAAGGGGAAGAGAGAACATTAAATTGTACCTCCAGAGGGAGGGAAAGGAATTAGTTTGCTATTGGGAAGATAATTATA
Source organism: Anabacerthia variegaticeps (assembly GCA_035583185.1). Lineage (NCBI taxonomy): Eukaryota > Metazoa > Chordata > Aves > Passeriformes > Furnariidae > Anabacerthia > Anabacerthia variegaticeps. The sequence continues at coordinate 1,069,206 of JAWWEW010000012.1, read as the reverse complement.
TTAAATTAATAAAGCTGTTCACTGTGTAATAGTCAAAGGCTTTGTAAAATTTAGCATTACTTAGTTTTCACAGCTGATAATGGGGATGTTCCCAGGGCAGTGGAAGTTTCACTGGGCTGGTGGCTGGGACTGGCCAGTGGCCCCTTGGAGAGGCTGGGACAGCTGCAGTGGGACTGGAGTCACCAGTCAGGAGGGCGTTCCTGTGGTTAGTTCAGGCCAAAATCATGGCACAGTTTGGATTGGAAGGGATCTTAAAGCCCACCCAGCGCCATCCCCTGCCATGGGCAGGGACACCTCCCACTAGCCCAGGTTGCTCCAACCTGGCCTTGGACATTCCAGGGACGCAGGGCCTGCCCACCCTCCCAGGGAAGGATTTCTCTCCCCAGTATGCCACCTAACCCTGCCCTCTTAATCAGCTTAAGGCCATTACAGCATTACCCAGCACTGGTGTTTGCCTCGGGATGGATTGCAGAGGCACCTCCTCCCAGGGGTGCAGCCAGCCCAGCTCCCACCTGTCCCTGCTCCTCTGTCCCCTGTCACCAGCCCTTGCTGCTCCTGGGGACAGCAGGAACTCCCCCTGTGGAACAACACACACCAGTTTCCACAGAAACCACTGCTGGCTGCAAGCAGCCCTTGCTGTCAGTAACAGGTCTGCAGGTGTAAATTAGATGCACAAAATGCTTTTATTGTGTCCAAGCAGGATCCAGTCAGACTGCAGTTCTCATATACAGCAGGAGTCATTTACACAGAGCACGCCTTTAAATACAGGAGGAGACAACTCGGGCCTGGGGTCTGCTCACCTGGCCCAGGTGAGCCCTGGAGCTGGGCACTAGAATACAAGGGTCCTACAAATACTGTACAGAGCTGTATCCCAGGAGGGACACGAGAAATACAGACTGAAATCAGAGGAGCGTTGTACAGAGCAAATCCATGGGAAAATACAACGTGGTTCTTCAGCTGGGCAAATTAATATGGACATTCTTACTATCAAGTCCTGTAAATGCTCACAGAAATCTGTTTAAAATGTGTCTATGCCTTTACTGATCCCTGATTCCAAACTAAAGCAGATGTAGCCTTTTAAAGTACATACCTGATTTTTCCTGGTAGTTCTCAGCAGCTATATATTATATATATATATATATTTATAAGTATCTATATCCTTAAAAGCTCCTGAATATTGAAATTTGCAGTAGCTCTGTCTACAAGCAGGCAGAAGTAGAGGCAGGTTTCTATAGATGCAAAACCCAATATTTAATCATGGCTTTCTTGGTTTAAGGTTTATAGAGAAGTAGAATTTTGCAGAGCTGTTGGTTCAGTAACCTGACATGCGTGTTTGGATTTCCTAACACTGCTCCAGGAATGCTTCCCAGGAGCACTCCACAGCTGGAGTAACAGTACAGTTAGGAGCTGAGCTATCTAAATGCTAATTCTCTTGCCTTACAGCTTTTATTCAACTACAAACAAAACCTAAAGCTTATTTTCAGCATAAAAAAGCAAAGTCTGAGCTTGCCCCTTCCACCTGTTAACCTGAAGAAACTTTATAGTTGAGATTTCCCAAACGTGGTTTTATTAAAACCTGAAGTTGTGTTTCTGGCTTTTCTTCATTGAAAAAATAGATCTATACATCCTTCTTTAATTACCAAGTACCTGAAGGTTAGAAATTTTTTTTTTTTTTTTTTGCTTTACAAGTGTTTTTCACAGCACAAGCATGAGGTGCAAAGAGTAAAGTAAAAAGTAATGAATTCGGTCAAAGGTAAGAAAATACAAGATTATTCTTGGTTAGAAGAGAGATCGACTGTGCTTCGTAATTTCCCTGCAGTAGCAAGAGCACACATCTCGAGGGTGCAGTGACAGGAGACACCGGGCAGCAAGCTGCTGAATGATCTCAGGACCGGCTCTTGGCTCGGGGCTGTGCCGCTGCACAGAGCACTTCCAAACCATGCACTCCAGGGAACTCATGCATTGCCTTAGGATCTGTAGTCCTTCTTGCTGTAGGGCTTATTTCCCAGGATGTTATCGATCTCATTGACAATGTGGGATGTCATCTTTGGAAGGACCTGGGCATAGAAGAAAACCCATGTTGAGTCAAGGGTGTTCCAAACTTAAACCTAGATTTTATCAAGTAGCATTTCCTCTGGGGGTTTTTGTGACAGATATTAAACATTCATCCGATAACTTTCTCCCTTAATTTCTCCCTTAAAGGAAAACCACCAGAGCATCTTTACTCAGTGAGAGAATCACAACAATGCCTCTGTACTTGATCTGTGGAATATTGCTGGGCTGCAGTGGGACCTGAGCTTGTGGCAAGGACAGCAGAGGGAGAGGAAGCTGATTGTGAAAAACACCACAGATTAATTCAGGTGGGTGCAAGTGACCTGTGACAGCACAGAATCCATCACAACGTGTCCTGGAGTCTTGTCATTTGCACTTCCGGACACATTCGAGCTGCTGATGCCACCCTTGTGTCACTGTAAGGACCACAAATGGTAAGTCCTGGTGACACCATAGATTTGCCTAATTAAAGTGCATAAATAAAACTGGAAGACGAAATAGCAAGTAGTAACTAAGAGAAGGAGGGTGCTGAGGTGTGGGGGTGGTCCCTGCCCACCCCATGGAGGGGCCACCAGCACCTTACCTGGATGGCTCCGAGGTTCTCTATGAGCTGCTCTGGGTTGGAAGATCCCAGAAGGACAGAGCTCACACCCTCATTCCTCAGGCACCATGCTGGAATAAAGGACAAGAAGGTCAGGGACAAGGTGGAGTGACATGGCCTCGCTCCAGCCCCTAAGGCTTGGCAGAGCCTCTGTTTGGAAACAACAGCATTCCCTTGTGTTTGGCAGCCCCCTGTGCTCAACAACTGGTGGCTTCCATGTGGGGAGGGAGCAGAGGATCAGGCAGGTTGGACCCCTGAGGATGCCAAAATACTCAGCCAAAGGCTGATGGTGATTCTGGAAACAATCCTGGTTTAAGTAACTTGTCCAGAGAAGCTGTGGCTGCCCCTGGATCCCTGGAAGTGTCCAAGGCCAGGCTAGAACAACCTGGGCTAGTGGAAGGTGTCCCTGCCCACGGAAGGGGGTGTTAACTAAACAACCCAAATCATTCCAGGATAAAGAATCATTTAATGATTTTAAATAGCAAACCCCTCTCTGGCTACAGGCCCGGCCCAAGCCATCCTTTGCCCTGTCTGAAAGCTGACACGTCTTTTTCTGTGTTGCCCTTCACCAAACCATCCCTGACACCAAGGAGAGGAGCAGCCCCAGAGCCCCTGCAGCCGTGGGGGCTGTGCAGACCCCCAGCCCAGGGTGCCCCCAGCCCAGGACCCACCGACAGCCAGCTGGGGCAGGGTGCACCCGAGGCGCTCGGCGATGGGCGACAGGTCCTTCAGCTTCACCTGCTGCTTCCTGCCCTCCTCGCTGATGATCTTCTCCTTCAGCCACTGGTAGCACTGCAGAGCAGATTACACTGCATTAGGCTGCTGCCTTTCAGCTTCCAAAATGGAAAGTTCAAGCCAACTTATAATTGCAGACATAATCTATACGTATATATATAGGCACTTGAAAAGCCATGTCCAACCCAGGAGGTCACAGAGGCTGCATAACAAAAGTTTTGCTACCCAGAGCAATTAGGACAGGAGCAGAATGTCCCCTGAATCTACATCACCCTGGCTTTATGCAACTGATGGACTCACTCCAGAACCTATAACCTCCTAAGTTTTCTTTTTGGACTATTGAATCCCATTACACAGCAGAAAAAAAAAAAAAGAAATATTAGCCAACTTGAGAAGATTTTGACCCAAATCCCTCCCAGAAAACTGTGAGAGAATATGTTCTTGTTCAAGATTTATTTTACTGTTCAAGATTAGAACGTTAATTAAAGTGAGATTTCAGTTCTCCCAGCTCCAGACTTGAAAGTTGGTTCTGCTGCACTCTCATCAATTTAATTTGGATCCCTCTCTGCCATCCACCTTCTCCAATAACTTTTACCAACAGTTAATAATATAGTTTGTTTTGAAAAAAAACCCAAATGCAATGAAATAGCTGGTACAGAGGCTCTGATCCCATTTTAGTTGGGTTTTTTCCCAAATCCATGACATTTGAGTGCTCTGCCATCTTTCAAACTGTTAAATCCTGTGCCAGGATATGGGAGGAGACCCTAGCCCTCAATAAGAATAAAATCTGGATAATTGTGGAGAAACCAAGCTGAGATGACCCTGAAATGCTAAAATCTGTTGGGGGTTGGGGGGGGCTGCTGTCCTGACAGGGAAAGGGGAAGACCACCAAGGCCCCCCATGTTTCCTGGGGCACTGGGGGGATACTGGGGGGCTGAGCTCCCACCACTGAGCACCCCCATGCCCAGGAAAATGACATTCAAGTCTATTTGACTGGTGTGGTTCAGGGGGCTGGAAGTGACACCAGCTCTATCAGTTCATGGCTGGGCTCCACGATCCCTTCCAGCCTTATTGATTCCATGATTCAGTGAGGAGCCCCAGGCAGCACAGAGCCCCTGGGCTCGTGCCCTCTCCCTGAAGATGCCCATCCATGTGATGTGGTGACAGCATCCAGCACCCTCCTGCAGCCCCCTCCCAGCCTCCTGCAGCCCCCCCTGCCCCAAGCCCCTCTCAGCCCCCAGCTCTGCGTGGGGAACATGAGCACTGCTATAACCCAGATTCTCCTGACTTTGGAGCGTGGTTGCCAGAGAAACCGAGCTGATCCATCAATACACAGCCCAGCCTTCTCACGAGGGATCTGGTTCCCCTTTGTTATTTTCCTGCCCTCACAGAAGCAGCACATCTCAAACGTGCCACAAAAAATACCTTGAGTGAAGCCCTTGAGCTTTCAGGGACCCCGTTGCCGTATTTCCCTGAGATGATCCCACAGGCCAGTGGAGACCACGTCATTGCTCCCACCCCTGCAGAGAAAACAGAGGAGGGCATTTTAGGGGAGTGGGAGAACTGTACCAAAAAAAGGACTTTCAGTTAAAAAATGAAATAAAAGCAAAACAATTTCTGCTTGTTTCTATTGCCACTGGCAGGGTGTTCAGTCAGTGTCTTCTAGGGAGGTACTACTGTTGCCCTTAAGTATTTATTTATATGATTAATATAATTAAAAATAATTATTACTCCTTAATGCATCAGCAGCATCTTTCTGAAAGACACCGACTGCCTTAATCATCCAAAACCCCTCTTTCAGGAGCCTCCAGCCCCATCCTGGCTCCTGCTGCAGCAAAGCACCTGAACTCCTGGCCAGGCATCTCCTCCTGCCTTCCACCATCACATCCTCCCTGTGCTGGCCCTGCCTGGCAGAGGACAAGCTCCCACCCCTCCCTCCCAGCCTGAGCCTCAGACACCCGAGAGAGGCACGAGGAGCTGGTGGTGGCTTCCATGCAGGGGAGAGGTGGCACTTCCATGGGCCACACAAGTCTCAGAATAAGAAGCAGCCATGGCAATATATTTATTAATATACTATATTAGTATATAATATTAAGTAATACTTTATCAGATGCCCAGGGAGCTGGTTTTTCCTTTAGATCATCAGAAAGATACTTGTCTGTCTCCTGTTCCCACCTGGAGCCCCAGGTCACCCTGCCCTCTGGGAATGAAAGACTCAGACTCACCAATTTTGTGATATAATTCTGGCAGCTGAACCTCCACTTTCTCTCTTTGGAAGAGATGATATTCAGCTTGTTCACACACGGGTGGGATCATGTTGAACTGCCTGGCCACAGAGTAGGCTTCCTGGAGAGGAGAAACCAGCAGGAAAATGCTTCATTGCATGAAGAGGTGCTGCAGGACACACCAGTCAATGCTCCTTGAGTGCACGGAGACCACCAACTCAAGTCTTATTGTCCTTTGTCAAAGAAAAGGGGGAACTAGCAGGATGGGCTGAGAGGGACCTTAAAGATCATCAGTCATCAGTCCAACCTCCCTGCCCCTTCCACTAGACCAGATTGGCCACGGACACTGATATCAAACCAAAAAATTTGAATTCAGTCAAATCAAAATGACACAACCCCCAACTAAACAAGAGACCCAAAACCCCAGCTCAGCCCATCTTCTAATTAATACTGGGCTTATTCCAGAAGAGGCTTTTAAATTGTTTGAGGTGAAAAGGTACTGGATGGAGTACAGCTCCCACATGCCCAGAGCATTATCCAGCACCAACAGCTCCCTGAGCCAGCCCTTACCATGATCTCCATGGCACTCCAGCGGGATGTGCCCCAGTACATGGCCATGCCCTGGTTTATCACGTGTGTCATCGCTCGGACAATCTCTGAAGGAGGGAACAGAAAGAGTATGAGAAGAGCCCAGAGCCCCTATTTCCACCAAATCCTCCCAAATCCACTCACAGATTCCAAGTAATCTGACAACCCTGAGCAGTTTGCATTGAACACCAATTCTGCTCTTTTCTTTTGCTCAAGCACAGATGAGAAAGCATTTTCAGTGTAAACATGAACACACTGACCTCTTGCTACCAGCACCTTAGCATAGTAGGTCTTTTAAAATTTAGCACAAGAGGGCAGCACAGTGGAAAAATAAACTACAGGATCGATTCAATTTATTTTAACATTTGTTTACTGAAAGCATGTATGATTTTGCTAGGAATATTGGGATGCTGGGGATAAAGTTACAAACCTGGGTGATTGAACCCCACTTCACTGAGTGCCCTGTCACCCTCGGGTGTCACCTCTGCAAAGCCCAGCATGGACCTTCAGCACAGCAGTGCCAGGGTCCTCGCTGTTCTTTGGGAAGGTGGAAGCTTGCAAGGCTGCACACCAGGACAGGAACTTTAAATTCCATCCCTCAGACCTCTGCTGAGCAGCTCTGCCTTCTTGGGGTTAGGGGGAAAACCCACCATAAAGTTTCATGGAATCCCAGAATGGTTTGAATTGGAAAGAACCTTAAAGTTCATCTCATTCCACCCCTGCCATGGGCAGGGACACCTTCCACCAGCCCAGGTTGCTCCAAGCCCCATCCAACCTGGC
>JAWWEW010000012.1:1044702-1055717 GCA_035583185.1 Anabacerthia variegaticeps | reverse complement strand
TGTCCCCAGTCCCTCTCCAGCTCTCCTGGAGCCCCTTTAGGCCCTGCAAGGGGCTCTCAGGTGTCCCTGGATCCTTCCCTTCTCCAGGTGAACCCCCCCAGCTCTCCCAGCCTGGCTCCAGAGCAGAGGGGCTCCATCCCTGGCAGCATCACACATGCCCCCCATGCCCTCGATTCACTCCAGCAGCTCCATGTCCATCAGTGCTGCTCTCACCTCTCGGAGCTGCAGGGATGCCCAGGGCAGGAGCAATCCCAGCACTGCATCCCAGCCTCTGCCACCTCCACTAAGCTCTGACTCCTTAAAACACTCGGCAAAAGGAGGAGAATGACAATGAGAGCAGCAAACCACCTCCCAGGTGCTCTTAATCTGCACCTGGTTGTAGGGCTGGAGTAGCAAACACCAGTACACAGAGTCACTGTGACACTTACTTTCCACCCCAGTATAGCTTTGTTGTTATGACCAGACTGGACCTCCTGCAAACAGGGCAGAAAAAAATCATTATTTTAAAAAAAATTAATATAAATCACCCAGCAGGATGCTGCCCCATCTACAACTTTTAAAATCTAGGAAGAGGATTTCTGCTGGCAGCACTGAAACAGGAAAGGGCAGGAGTGAACTGTGGAGAAGACAGTGACTCCAGGGTGAGTCTGGGGGGAATTATGTCTGAATTGAGGGAACCTGGGCAGTCCCTGAGCAAAGAGGAGCTTCCATTTGTATCAGGGAATGGCATGGCTGTGCACAGGGAGCTGTTCCTCAGCCACGTGTTTCAGGCAGCAGAGGGGATCCAAGCTGGAATGGTTTTAGAAGATGGAGAGTGAAGCATCCTGGAGGCGTTTTGGCAAAATATATATTCATAAATATTTAGGACATGAGGAAATGGAACGAAGCTGCATCAGGGGAGCCAGGGATTGGACATTAGGATAGGGGCCCAGAAATCAAAACTAGTTCAAGTGGAGTGACCAAGAAAAACTTCAAACATTTTAATTACAGCGTGAGCAATCTCCAAACCCTTAACCAAGGGCTACAGGGCTATTCCCTCCTGACATGCATGTCCAGAGCTTCTCATTATCATGCAGTACTCCCAGAGTTATTAAAACTCAAGAGTGATACATCTGAATTAATCTATCAACTACGCGATGTTAAATCAAGGATTTATCATTCTCCAAGCACCTTGCTGCATAACCAGACATGCACAACACAATTTCTCCAGCTTTTATTGGATTTTCCTTCCACAGCACCCAGGATATTTCTTATTGAATAATCGCTCACCCCTCAACACATGCTGATTTTGGAGAGAGCACCACCAGAACCCATCCTTCAGTCAGTCTGGCTATGACACACACAGGAGGCCTTTAAAGATTATGTAAATGCTCTTAAAACTGCACAACATATGCTAATGTGCATCATTTAAATTAGGTATCATCTCCTACCAGGCTCCCCAGATGAAGGGCCATCACAGCTTTGCATCCTTAATCCACCCCTCGGGAGCACCGACACATCACCCGCCTGCCAGGGCTGTGTTCACTGACAGGATGGTGCCACAGGAGGGTCACAGCCTCCTGAAGCCACTGTGCACACCCAAAAAAAACTAGCAGGGTGCTTTATTTGGCACTGGAAAGGTCTGGCTGCTCCATGTGTGACCATGTCACACACACACCCCACAGCACCCACTCCTGGGATGGCACCACCTAACACGGGGAACTTTCACAGGGCAGGAGGGTTGTCTTATGCCAAGGGGGCACAGGGAATGCTGTACAGTACCTCCAGCCCTTCTTCTTCAGGATGTTCCCCAGGATGACCTCAGCCCTGTGCAGGAGAGAGCCCAGTGTGAGGGGGCAGGAGGATGCTCAGCACCACAGACACCATGAGCCCCTTTGCCCCCCATGCCAGCCTGCAGCCCTGCCCTCCCCTCCTGGCAGTGACCCCCGGGCAGGACAGAGCCCACCCATCAATCCAAAGCACCTCAGCCCCCACTGCTGTGGGGACAAACCCACAGCCCTGATCCCCACGTCTGCTTGATCCTGCTGTGGGAAGCAGAGCTGCATTGTCCCCAGAGCAGGGACACGATGCCCCAGCCCTCCTTCCCACCGAGCTGGGGCTGCATAAATCACGCCAGTGGGATTTATTGGGATGTTGCACAGTGACACTAAGAGCATTAGCTCTGCTGCAGCCAGAGCCATTCCCACTGGGACCTGCGCCGAGAGCTGTCACAGTCCCTGCCCATTCATCACCATTAAGAGCCACTCTGACTTTTCATTTAGTCAGGATCTTTCTCTCCCTCTGCCCACAGCGAGGGGCACGGGAGATCCATGCCAGTCTTAGCCGGGTACAAGAGGGCTTGGGTGATTTATTTCATTTCCTTTAGGAGTGCTTCAAACATAAAGGTTTCCCAGGGAGGAAGGGGCTTCCCAAGCAGCCCCAGAGCCCATCCCTGCCCCTGGAGCTGGGTGGTCCCAGGTCCCCCCCGACCCCCAGCCCTGGCACTCACTTGCCCGCCGCGTACACCTCGGCTGTGTCGAACAGGTTGACTCCACTCTCGTAGGCGATGGTCATCAGCTGCTCTGCCACCTGGGCACAGGGGACCCGAGGGTCACATCCCCAGCCAGCAGCCCCCTCCCAGCCCAGGGAAAGCCCCTCAAGGGGCTCCAGCCATACTGGGAGCACCCCCTGCCCAGGGGACACCCTTCAGCAGGGCACCAGGGGGTCATGCACCAGCCTGAGAGGCACCAAAACACGGATTTACAGCCATTTCCATTTGACTCATCCTGGGAGGAATTAATCTCTTCCCACAGGAGCTCTCTAATAGGACAGCAGCCAAGAATATAATAGGTTTACAGAAGATACTCTGCAAATCTACAGAATTTAACACAGACTGGTAAGACTTTAATGTTTTTTGGCTACCTGACAGGCTGTCCTGCAGCACTCCAGAGGTGCCAGGGGTATGGAAACACCTGAAAGTCACTTGGTGGGATCTCCCTCAGGGTCTGGCTGCATCCTGGGGGATGCTGCACTCCAAAGGGCTGGAAGCTCCAGGCCAGCATCCCAAGGGGGGTCATCCCTCAAGGGTGGGGCTGAGTTTCTGCCCTCTTTTTCCATGCATGACCCCTTCATGTGGACTTATTCAAGGTAAGGAGGGCAGGAGAACCAGGGAGCAAAGTGATCATCGAAACAAGTCACCTCCCAGCACCAAGAGACAGGACTGAACCTGGTGATCCACCAGGAGAGGCAGCAGCAGCACGCAATATCAGGTGAATTAAAAGGCAAACCCCTTGGAGTTCAGGCTCTTGGGCTCTTTTCCTCCTTGCAGAGCTCTTTTGGTGGCTCTCCCATGGCCTGGGGGAAGGCAGCTGAGCAGCTGCTCCCCCTGGGCGCTCACATCTGGAGTAGCTGGGATGGAGGGAAGCCCACGTGCTGCCCAGCACTCCAGCATGAAGGAGATCAGGAGCCATCTGCTCCGGGCGAGAGCACGGAGGGAACCTGAGCTCATTTCCATTTGTTTCAGCTCATTCTGTCAAAATAAACCTCCTCGTGAGCAGAGCCCCTGCCTGTGTTTACGAGTGGCACTGATTCCATCCACAGGCAAAAGTGGATCCCAATTCCCACTCCAGGAGTGGTGCCACTGCCAGTGGGAAGGAAAAGGCATCACTCTGGACAACATGGAAAAGGAGCTGGCTTTAAGGGATACATGGCTAGATGGGGTTTGTTAGAGCTGGAAATGCCACAGCCATTAGGGGTTTGGAGAGGAGCTTTGCACAGTAACTCACTGCTGGCTCCCCGTGCAGGAAGGGGCTGTTCTGGTAGCCATGGTTTCGTGTAAAAATATCTCACATTGGGGTTTACTTCATGCCTTATCCTTACAGCAAACAGCACTCACCTCGTCTGAGATCTGACCTCCAAAAGTCACCCATGTCCCTAGAGAGAAACAAAGGAATCTGTTACTGCAAAAGGGTTTGGACATCAAAACTTTCACTTCACCACAACTGAGGCTCCTTAGGGTTAAATGGGTTTAAACTGGGGTGAACTGGCTCAGAGGGTGGGTATGCCCAGGAGAGCTCCTGGGGGCTGGCACCAGAGCCCCCTCTCCCAGCGTGGGACCAGCACAAGGAGCTGCTCAGGGCAGGGCCAGGGGGATGTTTGTCTGACAAAACACAGTTTGATTCGAAGCACAGAAGCACCACAGAATGGCTTGGGTTGGAAAGCACCTTAAAGATCATCCAGTGCCACCCCCTGCCAAGGGCAGGGACACCTTCCACCAGCCCAGGTTCCTCCAAACCCCATCCAACCTGGCCTTGGACACCTCCAGACCTTGAAATCTGAAGCTCTTTGCAAAACAGGGTTCACTTTCCAAAGCTTCAATTTGATAAACTGGAAAAAATTTATGATGCTGCCTCAATGCATCATTTGGGGAAGGAAATTCTTCTTAAATATGTGCTTTAGCATTTCACATTGTACAAGCCAAAATAAGGAAAAAAAAATTAAAAAAGAGCAGTATTTCTTTTGACATGAAGTATTTAAAACCCAAAGTGACTTTTCCCCAGGACCTTTTCCATGAAGCCAATGTCCAGTGCCAGCAGAGCCCTCGGGCAGAGCTTTCCTTAGGCTGGCTCCAAACGTAGCTGCAGTTTAGACTCAGTTGCAGACTCTGCTCTATTATTAGGAAAACTTGGAGCATTATTTCTTTATGACTATTGCCTCAAAAAAAAAAAATTAAAAATATCCTGTGGCAGAAGCAATGTGTGGATTTAATTAGATCATGGAATAGTTTGTATTGGAAGGGACCTTTAAAGGTCACCTAGTCCAGCCCCTGAGGGAATTCCTATGGGTATTTTATACATCTACATTTAAGGAATACACTTTTCCTAAGGAGCTGGAAGGGAAAGGGAGCTGGGGAAGCACCAGGGCACACACAGGACACTGATCAGACCTCACTCCATCCCCACCCATCTGACCTTACCAAGCACCCCGGGGCAAGTGATGCTGGGGCAGAGCAGTGGCTGTGACACAGATGTGACATGGCTGTGACATGGCTGTGACATGGCCTGGAGCAAGCAGGTCTAGTACAAAGTGTCCCTGCCCTGGGCAGGGGCTGGATCTGGGTGGTCCTTGAGGTCCCTCCACCCCAAAGCAGCCCCTGAATTGTGATTTGAGCAAGACAGACCGTGGTGCTGGTGAGGGGGGAGCTCCAATTGTCCCTGGCTGGTGGCCCTGGCAGGGATGCAGCAGGGACACCAGTGCTCCCACAGCCTCCCCAGGGCTGGGCGGGGAGGGGAACCCTGAGCAGGGGCAGGAGAGGGGCAGGTCCCGCTGCTTTGATCAGCCCTGGCTGCAACAGCACACGAGTCGTCATCTCTGCCAGGAGAATCTTGCTCTCTTTCCCTCAAAAAAAAGGTCAATGTGAATTTTTTAATACATCAGGTTTCTTTGAGTGCAAATCAAGTTATTTAAAGATGCACAGACTGCGAGTTCAAACCGAGACTCCCGATTTCCTGCAGAACAACCCCAGCCAAGTTTTCACAGATCAGAAATGTGGAAATAAAAGAAATGAGCAAAGAGCACACATATTTCTAGCTCATTTTACATCTACTTCTGCTCTCTCTAAGGGCAATAACAGGGCAGGAGCTACCCCTGCTACACCTTGCTGGTTACAGCCCTCAGGAGAGGTATTTTCTCTCACTATTGAAGCAAGATGCTCTGGTCCTGCACAACAAAGATAAAAATGAAAGCAGGTTTCAGTTTATCATTAGGCTTCTTCATGCAGATAAAAAAACCCCAACCAAATGAAGCCTGATTTCCATGTTAAAGCTTTGGAGGTGTTATTTTCATAGGAATACATTAAAAAGTGTTTCTATCGAAAAATGGGTTGAGACTGTTTATCCCAAAGGGATGGTTTTTTTCAATTTTTTTTTGCCTAAGCCCCACAGGTCCCCAGCACAGGTGAGAAGGAGAAGAATTATTTCTATCCCTGTGGCCTGCACCTCCTGCCTGGACTTTACCTGGCTATGGCCTTATGGCACAAACCACATCCCACCAAGGGACACAAGGGTGACATGCTCAAGGGTGTGGGCACATGGAGCTGACAACCTCTCATGTAAGAATAACAAACACCTTAAATCTCTTTAAATCTCCTCAAATGCAAGTAATAAATCCATGTGGCACAGGATATACCTGCCCAAGATCCACCTGTGCCCCCAGACCCAGCTGGGAGGAGAGGAGGGGCTGGGGACACTGAGCATCGTCAGGGTCACGTGGATGGGGAATGCCAGGGGTCTCTTTTTGCCACAATCACCCCCAAAACCAGCAGGGAGCTGAGTTTTGGCTCAGCAGGGTGATCTCTAAAGCATCAGAGGTGGCTGGGGAAGGCAGCAGCTCTGGTAGGGAGTCAGGAGCAGGGAAGGCAGCACAGGACCCCCCTCCCCACCCACCCCAGGGCAGTCGGGGGGCACCCACACCCAGAGCAGCTGGGGCACAGCACGGTGTGGCACAGCTGCTCTACCCCCTTTTAAAGGAAAATTTAAAAAAAGGCAAAGAAAAGCACAAGGTGCACTTGGCATTTCAAACAACAGCCAAGGATGATTCACAACCTCAGCCAATACACTCATTTGGGGAGAAAAATACACTGGAGAAAGATATATCTCTTTTTTAATTGCTACTTTTCCCTTTTCCAAGTCACCACCTTCCTCTTGCCCATCCCAGTTCAGGGTTTATAGAGACATCCCCTATTCCAGGGCTCAGCGTGACAGTGGCAGACAGAGCTCCCTCTCCTTCCCCTGCCCATCACCTTGCTCCTCTGCCTTGGAAAGCAGCTCCCGACTCGATACCCTCCCCTGCAACAGGGATTGCTGCACTGAACCCACATTTGGCTCCATTTCCATCACACCCCCGAGCCCGGCAAGGTGTGATTCTTAGTGGGATTTGTGCCAATGCAAAATCCACCCCTCGAGAATGTCACTGCCAGCAGATGTGTCACCTCTGCAGGAGTTCCTGGCTGAACTCCACAGCCTGTCCTCCTGCCAGCACCGTGTTGTCCCTGCCCTGCTCCACACAGAGCCCTGGTACGTGGGGCTGGGCTGGCACCAGCCCTGAGCACAGCAGGAGCCTGGGCTGGGCTTGGGGGCACAAAACCCCTTCCCAGAGCAAAGCCCAAGGGGGAAACGGCCACATCTGACCACTCTGGGCTCACAAAAAGTCTATTTTCGTAGCCAATTTCAAGGACAGGATTTCCCAATTCCTGGCTCCAGGAATTGCTCACTTGGGAAGGTTTTTTCCCCCTACTGCTTTTGTAGGTGGAGTGGGTTTTGTGATTTGGGATGGCTGGTTTTGTCCTGCTGCTCATGTCCTTTGAGTCAGGGCTCATCACCTTGTTGGAGGCTGTCTCAACATTCTCTCAAAATCAACAGGCGTCCACAGGCAGGATTTGCTTTGAAGGAAACACATGAAAAACATGACCTTGTTTTTCCCCTGCCTCACAATCCCATTTCAAATCCAGCACCAGGCAAAGCGCCCTGTGCTGGCCCAGGGTTGGGCTGGGAGGATCCCTCAGGTAAAGCCTCACCTGGGGGCAGCTCACCCAAAGGACAGCACTCAGCACCAGGAGCCTGGGGCCAGGGGAGTTCAACCCGGCACATCAGTCCTGGCTGCAGGGGGAGGTCCAGCAGCCCAGAACTGATGCTCAGCCACTGCTCTGAGGGGCTCAGCTCCCCAGGAGTGATGCCCACCCACCACCCAAGAGGCTCAGGGACCCTTCCTGAGTGTCCCTGCCTGTGGAACACGCTGCAGGGACACCTGCCCTGCACTTCCCAACACTTCTGGCCCTGCAGGCAGCACCCAGCAAACACACTCCCTGACACGTGAGCTGGGACAGGCAGGACATCACTAAAGGGCCTCTGGTGCCTCAGCCCTTCCTGCCTTTGATTTCTGCCCCACTTCCCATTTCTCTCCACTTTTTCATCCTGCAGGATGAAGCACACTCCCACCTTGCTGAGATTTTGCAAGGCTTTAGAGGGAGACTGCTGAGCCTTCAGAAACTTTAGTGAACCTTAAATTAGATTTTCATGCTGCAGAGAGCGTAGGGAAACACATTTATCTTTTGGGGAACTGCAACAGAGAAGCCATTTAGAAAAGTCACACAAAGCCAACACTGGGAACAGACACCTGATGGATCTGCAGTGGGAGGGATGGGACAAGGGATGATGGTTTTAAACCCAGAGAGAGGAGATTTTGATTCATTAGGGAGAAGCTGTTCCCTAGGAGGGTGGGCAGGCTCTGGCACAGGGTGCCCAGGGAAGCTGTGCCTGCCCCTGGATCCCTGGGAGTGTCCAAGGTGGAAGGTGTCCCTGCCCATGGCAGGGGATGGAATGAGATGAGCCTTAAGGTTCCCTTCCAACCCAAAGCAGTGTATGATGTGCTGCACTGCAAGAGAAATACCTGTGCACACCAGAGAATTCCTGGCTCTCAGGCTTTCCAGCTCTGCTGTTCCTGCACCCGGGGCAGGAGCAGGCTGAGATGCCCAGCCCCCAGCCCTGCACAGCTGTGCTCTCAAAGGCTCAGTATATTTAGATGCTGCTGCAGTTCCACCCGCCTGGAATTAAAGAAAAGCTCTACAAAGTGTCTCTCTTTCCTGCCACTGCTTCCTTCCCGCAGCCTTTCTCCGGCACCACCACATCAGCACTTGGGCAAACTGCGAGGGTGATAAATAAAACCTCTGCACAGATAAGACAAGTCCTTTCCAAGGCTGGGTCTATTTTAACCAGAAGGGCTCTTGGCAGAAAGGGCCTTATTTATATGACTTGTGATACAGGGTGACTTTCACAATTCACTCTATTTTAAAATCAAACATCAAAGCATATTGGGAAAAAAAGAGCTGACACCTGCCCTGGGAGCGCTCCCAGCCCTGGCAGGGATGGAGCTGGAGGGGGATCCCAGAGGCTCCCTGGTGCCAGGTCCAGAGAGGGTGATGGTCCAGCCATCACCCCTGGCTCCGGAGGCAGCAGCACCTCCTCAGCCACGCCTGGATCTCAGCAGTGACCACCCCTGACTCGTGGTACCTGGGCAGGTCACTCCCCTCGAGTTACCCCGAGCACTCCCAGAGCTTCTGTGCTCCAACAAGCTGCTTCCCAACAAACAGCCCCCAGACCTCAGTTTTCCATCTGAACAACAGCCTGAACTGCATAATCCTGCAATGGTTTGGGTTGGGAAGGACTCATCTCACTGAGAACCCCTGCCTTGGGCAGGGACACCTTCCCCCAGACCAGGTTGCTCAGAGCTAATAATATTATTGTTAAATAATGGTATTACTGTTATTGGACTTTTCAAGGAAAATTCCACTAACTACCAACCCAAATTGCATCCAGGATGGAAATTCACTGGTGACTAAAGGCAGGCACCCCCTAGGATGGTTCCAAGCCTGTCGACAGGGCAGGAGAGCCTCCCTGAACTCACAGGTTTGTATCTCAGAACAGACTCCTTGTATCTGGGTGCATGTAAATGAATTTAAATACTCTGAGTGTGTACAGATGAATATTGCCATCTTAGATGCAGAATTAGCTTAGGCTCATAATTAAGTGACTGTTGTGCTTACAGCAAATCCTATTGAGTCATTTTATAAATGTGAAATTAGCCAACTGATTAAGCACTGCCATTGTTGTGTTGATTAAGCATTGCTAAATCCTTTAGACCTGAACCATTGATCCAGTCTGCGGCCAGGTTTGGCCCGGGGGGCTGCTCTGAACTTTGAGACTCAACAGGAGGGTCTGCCTGCCCCTCTGCATCCTCACCCTTCTGTGTCCCACTGTCCACTGAAATCATCATAGACTAATTTTAATCTGATTTTCCTTCCTATGTTCTGCTCACATAGTAATAGAATGAACTGTGCCATCAAACTCTGCCATGCTTTTACAAATTTACACCAAACCTGGTTTTGACAATAACCTTCCAGTGATCCTTTAAGTGACCTGACCCGTGCTGGTGCCTCCAGCCCCTGTGCCAGCACCCCTGACCCCCAGGGACAAGGGCTCCCTTTAACACAGGGTTGGAGAGGCTGTTAAAGGGGGCAGAACACCCATCCCTGGGGTCTCTGCACAACCCCAGGGCACTGGAGCTCCTGATGCCCAGCCTTGCACTGTGGGAAGGTGCTTGCAGGGAGAAAACAGCCTCCTCCTTCCTACAGCAGTGGGTTTTATAAAAATATATCTCCTTTTAAGCAGCAGACGTGTGTGGTTGAGCTGCCATCAAAGGCATTACTCGCCTGAGTAAAGCCATGAGGAGCCCTGCAGCCCAGGGCACAGGAGCAGCCATGCACCAGGGGCTGTGGGAGCTGAGCATCCCTGGGACCTGCAGGGCTGTGCTCAGAGAGACCCTCGTGCAGCAAACATTGAGATGAGAAAAGATTGATATTCTTCAGCTTTCAGGTCAGTACGGGACATGAATAACAGGGCACACAGAGGATATAATCAAATGTCAGAGCAGTGTGTCCCCAGCCCAGGCAGATGGGTGTCCCCGAGGGCAGAGCTGTGGCACCCAGAGCCCCTGGGGACACTCAGACATCCCAGATGTGACCTGGGAGGGCTGTTCCTCGCAGGCTCTGGGGCACAGCAGAGCCATTTCATGGCACAGCCCCTCGAGCTGTGGGGACAGAACAACTCAGCAGCCAAAGGAACTCACCCAGCCCAAGGCACGACACCCTCAGCCCGGATTTTCCAAGGTTCCTAAAACGAAAAGAAAACAATTAGAAAATACTTTTCCTTTCTCAAGGGACACACAACTTAACCCAGAAGCTGGAAACGTCCAGATTTTTTCTGCCCAATTCTGTCCAAATCATCTGCTTTCCTGCCAAAGGGGTAGACCTTCCACAGAGGGGATGCTGACCAACCAGTCTGGGGAAAGGGGGGTAACTCAGGCACATCCCCTTCAACTTCACAGAATCCCAGACTGGTTGGGGTGGGAAAGGACCTCAAAGCCCACCCAGTGCCACCCCTGCCATGGGCAGGGACACCTTCCACCAGCCCAGGGTGCTCCAA